>CM053591.1:37260966-37280859 GCA_028646515.1 Pseudochirops corinnae | reverse complement strand
ATGGGGAAATCTGGTCCTATAAACTGAGGAATACAATGATAATCTCTAAATTGTATGTTTATAATTAATCATATAATTAAAATTAGTCATCATATATTAATATAATTAGACGATGTAACTACACAATATTAAAATAAAGAATTATATTAACAAAATTAAATATAAATTTATAGATTATTTCTCAACTTTCATAAAGTAGAAGTGGTAGCATTTGATGGAGCATTTAAGAAGGTGGGCACAACAAAGATGGCAGAACGAAAGCAAGGACTCCCCTGAGTTTGACTATGAATTCCTTCTGTTACCTCTAAAAAGTGAATCTGAACAAATTTTAGAGTGGCGGAATCTGCTAGGAGACAGATGTGACATATTTCCAGCCTAGGTCAACAACATAGGAAATCCTCAGATAGGATTTGGGGGGTGGGAGGAGAACAGAGAGTGCTATGCTACAACATGGGCTGCACCAGCACAGACCCAACCATAGCAGAGATGGAGCAAGCCTGCGTGAAATGATCCACCCACCATGGGAGCAATTCCCAACCTCTTACTGCAGGGCACGGGTCTGAGGAAGCTGGGTAAGAGATAAGCTGCCTGTGGCAGCAGCAACAGCTACTCCTGGAGCTATGATCCCATAGTCTACATATTTAAAAATCACTTACCTGAACTTCCAGCAGCTAAGAAGATGGAGAAAACCTTAGCTGTTTTTATCCCCACCTCTGACCTTGAAAAACTCAGAATGTTACCCCAGTGTCAAATTCTGAAATACTGGAACCAGCTGGAGGCTTGGGAGATCTACAGGACAGGAAGGGTGTTGCTGTGACTGTGCTGAGGCTAAAGGGCACCAATGCAGGACGGGAGGTGTCCCAGTAGGGGATCGTGAACCCCTGGGAGGGGGAGTCCACAAGCCCTAACACCAGAATCCCAGGTGTGCTTTTGCAAAACCAGGGAAATGGGCAAACCCCCAGTGTGGTCTCAGCCACCAGCAGCTGAGCCTGCCTGAGCTCTAGTGCAGGAGCAGGGAGGTGGAAACCTGAAGCCACCAGACTACCCCTCCACTTCACCTCATGCTGTGACTTCAGTGTAACCCTGGGAAATGTCAAAAGTCCTGGCCTTGGTCTCAGTCTAGGCATTCATCAGTCAGCTCCAGCTCAGCACCAGATAAGCTGCAGTATTATATAGCCTCTAACTGACAAAACCAGAGGTCATAGCCCCCAAAGCCAGTAACCAGGCCCCTAATTCCCAGCACAAGGAACTTGGGTCAGGGCCCTCTTGCCCCAGAAGCAGAGAGCTACTTTAAAAGCCGGGAAATAGGCAACCACAATGAGCAAAAAATAAAGACTTCAGAATTCTGTTATGGTGAAAGAGGAAGGATCACATTCAGATGAGGTCAGCATTGACAGTACACCGACAGCTGAAACATTATGAAAGGGAATATGAATTGGTCTCAAGCCCAAAAAGCATTCTTGGAAGAGCTTAAGAAGGATTTTAAAAGCCAAATTAAAGAAGCAGAAGAAAAACTGATCAAATATTTTTAAAATACAATTGGCAAAATGGAAAAAATTTCACTAAAGAGAGCAACTCCTTAAAAAAACTATTATCCAATTGGAAAAGGAGATTCAAAACCTACCTGGAGAAAATGAATCCTTGAAAATGGATTTATTGGAAAGGGAGGTTCAGATATGGTGGAATAGAAATAGGACTTCCATGCAGCTCTGGCTTCTACCTCCTTTAATACATGTAAAAAAAATGACTCTAAACAAACTTTAGAGCTACAGAACCCACAAAGTGACAGAGAGAAACAAATCTCCCACTGTAGGAAGCCCAGAAGGCCAGCAGGAAGGGTCCATCACAGTATGCTGGGAGCCAAGGGCAGTCCCACCTGTGCCATGGTTTTAGCCCTAGGGCAGCCCAAACAGAAGTAGCTGGAGCAGACTTACCAAGAGTAAATCACCAGCAGCTGTTGTGATTTCCAGACTTCTCAATCCATAAATGCCAAAGACAAAGTAAAAGGTCAGTGTGGAATGTGGTTGGTCAAGAGGGAGATAGAAGAGCATAGTCCAGCTGCTGCCCCCAACATGAGAAGCAATGGAGGCATGGTGGCTATCATCGCTGCCCCATGGCCACTTCTGGAACTCCTGGCCTGCAGATTGTAGGGGGATCAAGTGACCATTCAGAGGGTAATCACTTTGCTTTGACCTGCTTGTATCTGATTCACAATCTTGGATGGTGGTCCTGGCGTGTGTGGTTAGTGAGCCAGAGCATGTGAGAACTGTAGAAAGGGCACCCATCAAATAGGTCTGGCAGCTGCAAAAACCCCAGCAATTTGCGACAAAGCTTTTCCCCTGGAAACCGAGTTCTAAAGGACCATAGGAAGATAGACTAAAAGCTAATTGGAAACTAAATCTTATCCTAAAGACTGAGTGGGTCAAACAATAAATCATAGAAATAATCAGTAACTTCATTGAAGAGAATGACAATAATGAGACAACATACCAAAACTTATGGGATGCAGCAGTTCTTAGAGAAAATTTTATATCTCTGAATGCTTACATGAATAAAATAGGGAAAAAGGAGATCAATGAATTAAGGATGCAATTGGAAAAGCTAGAAAAAGAACAAATTGAAAATCACTTATTAAATATTAAATTAGATGTACTAAAAACCACAAAGGAGAGATTAATAAAATTGAAATTAAGAAAATTATTGAGATAACAAATGAAACTAAGAGTGGGTTTTGTGAAAAAAAAAATTGATAAACCTTCAGTCAATATGATTAAAAAAAAGAAGAAAACCAAATTACCAGTATCAAAAATAAAAAGGGTAAACTTACCTCCAATGAAGAAGAAAGTACAATAGTAATTAGGAATTATTTTACCCAGCTATATGCCCATAAATTTGACAATCTTAGTGAAATGGATAAATATTTACAAAAATATAAAATGCCTAGATTAACTGAAGAGGGAGTAAACTACTTAAATAACCCCATCTCAGAAAAAGAAATTGAAGAAGCCATCAATGAACTCCCCAGGTAAAAATCTCCAGGGTCAGACGGATTTAGAAGCAAATTCTATCAAACATTTAAAGAACAATTAATTCCAATATTTTATGGTTTATTTGGAAAAATTGAAGGAGTCCTACCAAATTATTTTTATGATACAAATATGGTACTGATACCTAAATCAGGAAGATCAAAAACAGAAAGAAAATTGTAGATCAATTTCCCTAATTAATATAGATGCAAAAAAACTTTTGGGGAGGTATTAACTTTTTAAAAATTAATTGTCTTAATTTTTTTATTTTTATTTTTTAAAATAAATTTTATTTTTAGTTTACAACATTCATTTCCACAAGATTTTGAGTTACAAATTTTCTCCCTGTCTGTCCTCTACCCACCACCCCAAAAGAGTGATCCCACAGGATACCTGCTCCCCCAATCTGCTCTCTCCTATATCCTCTCCCATCCCCCCTCTGACTTTCCAGTAGGACAAGATGGATATACCAGTATTTTTATATCCCAGTGCCTTTATATCTTATTTCCCAGCTGATGCAAAAATTTTTTAAAGAATATTAACAAAAATATTACAGCAATTTATCACAAGAATAATACACTTTGATCAGGTAGGATTTATTCCAGGATTGCAAGGATGGTTCAATATTAGGAAAATTATCAGCATAATCAATCATATCAACAAAAAAACACTAGTAGAAACCATATGATTATCTCATGCAGAAGATGCTTTTGACAAAATGCAACACTCATTCCTATTAAAAACACTAGAAAGGGTAGGAATAGATGGAATCTTCCTTAAAATGTTAAGTACCATCTACCTAAAACCATCAGCAAGTATTATATGTAATGGGAATAAGCTAGAGCATTTCCAATAAGATCAGGGGTGAAACAAGGATATCCACTATCACCCCTGTTACTTAATTTGGTACTAGAAATGTTAGCTATAGCAAGAAGAGAAGAAAAAGAAATTGAAGGAATCAAATTAGACAAAGAGACTAAGTCATCACTCTTTGCAGATGATATGATGATATACTTAAAGAATCAAGTAAAAAACTACTTGAAATAATAAATAACTTTAGCAAAGTTGCAGGATATAAAATAACCCACATAAATTCTCAGCATTCCTATATATTTCTAACAAAGCTCAACAGCAAGAAATAAAAAGAGAAATTCCATTCAAAGTTATTGTGGACGTCACAAAATATTTGGGAGTCTACCTGCCAAAACAAACCCAAGAACTATATGAACAAAAGTACAAAAGACTTCACATACATATAGTCAGATCTAAATAATAGGAAAAAACATCAGTTGCTTGTGATTAGGCCAAGCTAATATAATAAAAATGATAATATTACCTAAATTAATTTACCTGTTTAGTGCCATAGCAATCAAACTACCAAAAAATTGTTCTATAGAGCTAGAAAAAAAAATAACAAAATTCATCTGGAAGAACAAAAGGTCCAGAATATCAAGGGAATTAATGAAAAAAAAATGCTAGGGAAAGTGGCCTAGCCATACCTTATTTTAAACTGTATTATAAAGCAGTAGTCATCAAAACTACTTGGCACTGAGTGAGGAATAGAGGAGTGAATCAGTGGAATAGATTAGGTACCAGAGACACGATGACTATAGTAATCTGTTTCATCAACCCAAAGACTCCAGCTTCAGGGATAAGAACTCACTGTTTGATAAAATTTGCTGGGAAAACTGGAATATAGTATGGCAGAAACTAGGCATAGACCAATATCTTACACCATATACCAAAATGAAGTCTAAATGGATTCATGATTTACATATAAAGGCTGACACTATAAGCATTCTGGGACAGCAAGGAATAGTTTACCTATCAGATTTATGGAGAAAGGAAGAATTTATGAACAAAGAAGAGATAGAGAGCATTATAGAATGCAAAATATATAATTTTGATTACATTAAATTGAAAAAGTTTTATACAAACAAAGTCAATGTGACCAAGATAAGGAGGGAAGTGGAAAACTGGGAAAGAATTTTTACAACCAGGGTCTCAGATAAAGGCCTCCTTTGTAAAATATCCAGAGAACTGAGTCAAATTTATAGGAATACAAGTCATTCCCCAATTGATAAATGGTCAAAGGATGTGAACAAGCAGTTTTCAGAGGAAGAAATTAAAGATATCTATAAGCATATGAAAAAATGCTCTAAATCACTATTGATTAGAGAAATACAAATCAAAACACCTCTGAGGTACCACATCCACTAGTTAGATTGGCTAAGATGACAAAATGGAAAAATGATAAATGCTGGAGAGGATGTGGAAAAATTAGAACACAACTGCATTGTTGGTGGAGTTGTGAACTGATCCAACCATTCTGGAGAGAAATTTGGAACTATGCTCAAAAGGCTATAAAAATGGGCATACCCTTTGACCAAGCAATACCACTTCTAGGGCTGTATCTCAAAGAGATCATACAAGTGGGAAAAGGACACATTTGTGCAAAAATATTTATAGCAGCCCTTTTTGTGGTGGCAAAGAACTGGAAATCAATAGGATGCCCATCAATTGGGGAATGGCCAAACAAATTATGTTATATGAATGTAATGGAGTACTATTGTGCTATTAAGATGTGAGGAGCACACAGACTTCATAATAATCTGGAGAGTCTTATGTAAACATGCTGAGTGAGGGGAGCAGAACCAGGAGAACATCTACACAATTACACATTGCATCTGTGATGGCTAACTTTGATAGACTTGGCTCTTCTCAGCAATATGAGGTTATAAGATAACTCCAAAGTACTCATGATGGAAAAGGCTATCCACATCCAGAGAAAGAATTATGGCATCTGAATGCAGATTGAAGCAAACTACTTGCCCTCTCCCTTTTTCATTTTGTTTTGGTTTGTTTCTTCTTCGTTTTTCAGTCCATTGGTTATAATTCTTCTTTACAACTTTACTAATATTTAGCATCAAGGTATATGTATAACCTGTATCAGATTGCTTGCCGCCATGGGGAAAAAGGGGGAAGGAGTGAAGGGAGAGAAAATTTATAACTCAAAAATTTATGGAATTGAATGTTATAAATAAAAGTAATTTTTTTTTTAAATGAAGGACAAACAACAACAAAGAAAGAGTATTTGACTTCGAATCAGAAAAGTATTATTGTTGCTTTTCTCATGACACTTTTCTAGCTTTATGACTACGGAACATTCACATGTAATCTCTGTGTACTTCATTCTCCTCAATCTCTAGAAAGGGAATCGTAACACTTATATTACATACTTCAAAGTTATGTTACTCAAATGGGAAAATGTAGGAAACATGGAGCTTTATAAAATGTTCATATTGTCTCCACTGCAATCTCCCTTTTGCTGTCTCAGGCTTCCCATTTCTCCACCTTATATACATCCAGCATACTACTGCAGGCTAATCTAAAGCTATGTATACAAACATTGCAGAGTTGCAGAATCTGGAGTTTTAGAACTGAAAGAGATCTTGGTGGCCGTGCATTTCAACCTGTAGCTGAAAGGAATCCCACTATGGCATATCACATAATCATCTCATCTCTGTGATAGTCTCCACATTTCTTGTGACTTCAATAGTAAATTTTCTTCTTTGCAACTTTTCCCCGTAGTTCCTGGTTTTCTTCCTTTCTGATCAAACTGAATAAACCTAATATCTCTTACATATGACAGTTCTTTAAATTTTTGAATATAGTTATCGCCTCTGAACCTTCTCTTCTATAGGAACTGGCATCCCTAGGTCCTTCAAATGATCTTTCAGAAATATGAACTCAAGACCATTTACTATTCTGATTGTTCTTCTCTGGAAAATCTCCAGCACATCAGTGTCCTTTTAAAATTAAAGTCCAGAACAAAACACAGTACTGTAGAAATATTTTGATCATGGTGAAATATAGTGGGACTATTTATTAACTATGTCTATTTGTATAGGATACCCTAAAAAGTCTCAGTGAAATTTTAAGCTATTGAAGCTTAAATAGGGCATCCCAAAAGTCTTGGTGTAGTTTTAAGCTATTAATAAAGCTATAGCCTCTTTGCTCATATTCTTTCCTTTATTTCATTACAGATAATGGCCTATAGCTTTTTTCCCCTCTGCTTTATCTTTCCCTGGTTTACTCATACAATTTAAAAATGTATATGTAAGAAATATGTAGCTCATTAATTTTAGGAATATATAATTTCTTGAATTATTCATAATCCAATTCTAAGGAATTTTATTTTAATTTCTATGTATTTTATGCTTTTCTTTTATTCTTGCACATTCTTTACACAGGTAGAAATTGAAAGATAGTTGTATTCTTGACCCACAGATGAAGAAACTGAGATTGAGTTTTTAAATATATGGTTCAGAGCCACATATGAAATCTAGGGTTAGACATCAAACCTCTTTGCTCAGTGAGTTCAACAACAAACTGTCTCCCTTGGACACTTTACATAAGTGATATTTGAGGATAATGCTAGACATAGTCTTCATAGTCTCAGCCCTTTAGAGATTCTTATTTCAATTTCTAAATTTCAAGTTTGACACATTTTCTCTGTACTGCTTTTAATTTAGTATTTTATTATAGGATATCAGATTTTTTCTCTGGGTTGTCAGGAAATAGTCATCCAATTTTACTAAGTTCTAACAATAGGTGTTATCCATAAAACTGCAAGAAGGAATTAAAATTAGGTTAAATTGTTGGCTTAAATCCCAGATTAATAATTGTTTTATGGATCAAGAAAACAGTAGATGATATCTACAAGATGAATCAATGATCTAAATGTTAATATCTCTCTAGTTATATTATCTATCTTATCTGCCTAATTTTTTTTTTAACTTTTAGCAATGAAATAGTTGATTTTTTGATTTGATTAAACCAAATTATGGAGGCATTTCCTAGGGAAATAAGAATAAAACAATATTAAAAAATCTGATTTTTCAATATATCTGTTACTGATCCTGAATAATGGGATATTATGACATTATAAACAGTTGTTTAAGTCATGTTACAGAAGATATAGGGGTGATTGCGCCAATTCGTTATAATAATACCAGACCTAGTACTGTTGTCTTATTATTCCAATAGTGACCAAGTCCAATGTCTGTATGTCTGTCTTTGCTGTCCCAGCCTTACTGTCTCAAGACTTAATGGAAGTTTCAAAAACAAATCTAGCTTTGGTCAATGAAAAAACTGCAGACCTTCAACAAGGTGTGTCTTAACTCACTCAGTGGAAGGCTTAAGGAGACCTTTGGGGACAAGTGAAAAAAAGTAAGGATATGATCAAAGGAACTCATTACCACCAGAACAGTCTCTCTTCCACCCTACCTCCCCAATATCATGGCAGCAAATTAAAACCTACAAGCCAGGGAAACAACTGACACCTTCAATCTGGAGAAGGAGCATCCATCTCCAAATCAGGACAGGAAAGGGATATAACTCATGACCTGGGTCTTTTTTTCATTAGCTAGTGTCTTATTTTGACAAACTGTGAAACAGTTTGAAATATTACTGATATATGCTAGATTTGCACAAGTGAGGCTAAGTGATGGATCAAGTCACTATTGTTACTGTGATTACCTATTATCTAGTGTAATGGCAAGTGGAACCCACATTTGGGGAGACAGTTTTCCTAAATAAGAAGAAATCTTCTGTTAAGAATAGTCTGCTGTAGTAATCTTTTTTTATTTACATGTTTCAAGTTAATATTGTTCTTTGAAGCACAATTGCGTAAAACATAAGTTTATATGCTAAAAAATTCAGCTTATTTTTTTTTCCATTTTATGCAACTTCTGTAAAAAATGGACCTATTCAGTTTCCACCCCCTTAAATCACCTTAAGTTAACAGAGGCCTCTGTCAAGGTCATTTTTAAAGCTATTCCAAATATTTTAATAAGAGTTCCCTGCAAGGCATTTAAAACACCAGTTTGTGAGGATAAACTCCATTGGAGAGAGAATACAAATTTACGATGGGTCCTTCTCATAGGAACATGGTTGATGGTCAGAGGTCCAGTCACCAGTAGCAAGTTACTAGCCAGCTGCTTCAGGAAAACCACTTGCTTACTTCTGTGGTGGCCAGTGAGAATGATCAGAATGGTGTTTGGGGTGATGCTAGCTGGAAGTCTCCTCACATGTTGGCTGAAGGGCTTTTTGCCTTGACTTAGCAGCTTTCTAGGCACATCCTCAGGAGGATAATACCTAGGCATTTTTCAAATCTTTACCACATGGGTTCCTCCTTTCTTATCACCACCAACTAACTTTGAGATAGTAGCAGGCACCTTCTCTTTTTTTTCCTTTCAATCAGGGTTTTTGGTGTAGCATATTTCTGCTTGTACATAGCTCTCCAGGAATACATGGCAGACCTGGAGTTCCTCAGGCCAGGGCTTCATTCCAACTGCAATGCTTTTGAGGCTTTTACACCACCTTTTAAGTCACATCTTCCTTTTTGTTCTCTTTTTTCCTTTTTGACCTTCTTTCCTTTGGTTCCTTTGGGGGCTTTTTGTCTGCCATCTTGAGAGAAGAGAAAGAGTCAATGCCGTTTTTAATACAGTGATTAGTACCTCAACCAAGCAGACTTTCCGTTTTGAGATTACTGCTACTTCCCAATACTATTTTTGGATTAATTATAGGAACTAACCCATGGTTCCAAGACAAGGCACCTACTTGATGCCTTTTAGGTTCAGGGATCAATTGTAAGTGTGCAGACTATCCAATAACTAGGCAGGTGTCCCTTGTCCAATTAGCATTAAGAAAATACTATCCTTGAATTGATATGCACATCACCTAACCAGTTAGCACTCTTAAATTTTCAAGAATACCTGAAAAAGGAGGGCCAGGTTTTGATAAAGACCAGTGATAGAAGTGGATCTGTTTGTTTGTTTGTTTGTTTGTTTTTTTCTGTATAATCTGGATTGGTCCAGCTTCAGATTCCTCTGGTGCTGAAGACTAATCCTATTAATCTCATACAGATACTTGTATTGCTGTTGCTTGCCCTTTCTTCTTGAAGAGGGGGAAGGTAATGTTATGACTATCAAGTGAATTGGATATAAATGAAGCAAGACTACGCAAAGTCGCCAGCCTCTCTCTCTCCTCCTGAGTCATCTGGGTCCCCTGACAAGATATAGATCAGGACTACAAGAGATAGCCTTGACGCAGTGGGAGACCTTGGATTTTTTAAGCCAAGGTCTTTCCCAGGTCTCAGTTTGTCTGAGGCAACACCCAATCAGTGATTAAGATTTGGTAAGAAATAAGCCAAAGAATGGTTTCTTTTACTTCCTCAAAAAAAAAATCAATCTGGGAGGGGACAGCCCTCAGGATTCCTAGTCAAAACAGAAACGATTGCTATTTAAACTCACTCTGAGCCATCAGAACCCAAATGATGACCAGATGAGTCTTGCACTGGGACCTATTGTTGGTCAATCAATGAGAGCCAGACAGTGTAAAGATTGCTGTCATAGTGATGAGGTGCAGGCTCTGGGAATCCCCTTGAGCTCTGATTGAATCTTCCTACTTGATGAGGTATTTGCAGAGGCCATAAGCTTTCATTGTGGCTGGGCCCAGACCTCTGTTACTAGCCTCGCCCTCCATTGTCCATCTACTTCCCACTCTTGAGCCTATCAAAATATCAATCCACCCTTGTATTGACCTTATTAACTCCCCCTGAAGACCCCCCCCAACTCATTACTGGAGTCTGACCTCTTTGACTCCTCCTGAAGACCCTCCCCAAACTCCTCCTCCAGACCATACCTAGATTCCTCCCACAACCTTCCTGTATATAAGATCTCTTCTTGGCCTCATGTGTGTGAGAGTTCCACAGAATGACCTAGCACAGACTTACTCTGTGACGGACTTACTCTGTCCTGCTTGCCCAGTGCAAGCATCACAGATACCTAGACTCCTTAAGAGTCTACCCCATATGGCGAACTTTTAATGAACTTTTAATAGACTTTACTTTTCTTTGGCTGAGAAGACTTGAATTGAATTCATTTGGCAGGACCCGGCCAAATGGTATTTGGTAGTTGGTATTTGGGGATCTCCAGAGCAACCCTAACCCTAACCCTAACCACATCAATAGGATCAGAAGAAACTCTTCAGAGTATTCCCTTCATCTGAAACTACCTAAGGAGACTATTAGCAGCATTTACAACCCTATGCTATTTAACCCCTTTCCACTTAAAATCTAGCTGCTATACATTAAAAAAAAATGAATCAAGTAAGACCAATTAATTAAAAGAAAACCATACAACAATAATTTGACTTCTAAATAGAGGAAAGATTTTAGACTTTCCAGGTTGGAAGGGGGGAAGTGAATAGGTAAAATTCCCTGAAATCAGAAAAAGAACTGTCCCACTCACCTCAAGTATCTATGAACAATCAAAGGAACATGGAAACAATGACTGGCTGATCAGCACAGGCCAGTTCAGATAAAATTTATGGATTGCTTGAGATGTACAATTGCGAGAAAATTCCTTACATCATTCTTTGGATCTTACTGATCAGCATAACCTTAGTCCTTAGTTAAGGGTCTCTAAGTGGTAGCTATGGGTGGTCAAGCTTTCCAGCCACAGAGGGTTAGATTCAAATAATGTAATAAGTTTTTTTCATAATTCCCATTATCATAATTCCCATAAGTTTTTCATATCATAATTCCCATAAGTTTTTTCACAAGACAGAAGTTGGACTAGACCCATAATTGAATAGAAAGAGAACTGAGATAGCTCCAGAATTGATTCACAAGATGGAGTCAATATGGTTCAGTTAATTCTCACAATTAACCACTTGCTCTCCTAATCTCTTCAAGTTCCTCAGATGAAAGGAATATAAAATGTAAGAAATGGAAAAATTGAACATGTACAGAAAAATAGATGCAGAATGCCTATCTAAATAAAAAGTTAAATTTCAATTTATCTTTAAAATACTAGCAGAAGAAAACATGAAAATTAATAAGATATATGACAGGATCATAGAGCAACCCTAGACACATTGTAATACAATAATTTTCAAATTCTTAAAGGTCATTTGAGTGGTTCTTGCCAGCAATGAGGAGGCATTCTTAAATTTTGAAGAAAACAAATGGGATAATACACAGGATCTCAGGATCACAGAGTCAGAAAGGGACATTAGAGCTCAACTAGTCTCCTATCCTCATTTCAGATAAATTGAGACCCAGATTTCATATTGTTTTAATCATGCACGTATTCAAATGTAATTTAGCTCAAAGTACCACAGTACAGTAATCACAGTACTAAAATAATAATAGCTAGCAGTTTTATAGCACTTTAAGATTTTCAAAGCTCTTTACAATTATTATCTTATTTTATCCTCACAACAGCTCTGGGAAATATATGTTAGACTTATCTATGTTCCCTGTGGAATAGAGCACAGATAAAGTTAGGCATCTCTAGAGCTGAATTAATTCTTACTCTGCTTAAATATTTCCCCTCATGAACTAAATAGTATCCAGCAGACTGAATCAATACATCTTCCAAAGATTCCTGACTTTCACTTAAGGGATAACCATGACATTTAAAAAATATTATTGAGAGATGAATTCTGGATGCTAGGTTTTCTTACATCAAATATTTCTGTATTGAATTTCTGGGAGGCATCATGGAATAATAGATAGCAGCATTCCAGTTGTGGAGTTAGAAAAACCTGGCCTCAAGTCTTGCCTTTGACTAGTCAAGGGACCACAATAGAAATTGCTTTACCTCTCAGCTCCTCCTGTCACTATAGAACTTTACAGAGAAGTTGCTGATCTGAAGGGTTGAGTGAATTTCCATACCAAGAAGTCCCTGCTCCCAATGAAATTATGGGTACATGTCATTCCTTGCCCTCTCCCATGCATCATACTTTACATTCCCCCTCTGACCTAAAAAAAAAAAAAATTCCTACTGTGATTTGATAAGCAATTGTTTAGCAATCTTTTTGCCAGGCAAGCCAAATCTCCCACATGTTACTTTCCCTTGTGGCCAAGTAGACTGATCAGTGCCATCAAAACATTCCTGTTTAATCAGAAAATAAGAATTGAAGAGGCTCATCCAAATGCAATTCAATTCAATTTAACATTTATTAAGTGCCTACTATGTGAGAGACCCCATGCTAAGCACGGGGGATAGAGGGACAAAAAAGTCCCTGCTGTTAAGTAACAGTTGGGGCATGAATACAGAATAGTAAATATAAACTATGCACAAAGTTGTGCAAAATGATTTCAAGAGGGAAAGAACATTAACAACCTGGAAGCATTTATAGATAAACTTTTGTATGCACAGAATTTATAGGGTATTTAGATTAGATAAATAAGAAGGCATTCATACCAAATTGTCAATTTCATCTCTTTAAAGTGAATTGATGTTAATAAAGGAACTAAACCTTTCACTTCCTGTCTTGGATGCATTTACATCCTCTGTCCTAACACTAAATTACAGAGTTGCATTTAATTAGGTAATAGAGTCTAACAATTTGTGCTTCCTGTAAACTAAGGACCCATCATTTTGACCTCTGGAATTGACTTGATTTGCCAAGACTATGACCAAAGACTGGAACATTTTGACAGTGCATTCTGCAAAAAGCTTTTCTATACTGAGACTTTACCAAATTGATGGAAATATGCACATAAACTGGAAATGCACGCTTTACTCAACACATTATGATGAAATTGGGCTAGAGCCAAAAGTCACTAAAAGAGACAAATTATGAGGAATGCAGGTGTTAAATAGCATGCTTTTCATTTAAAACATTAATTGTGTGGGTTTAAGAAGTGACTCAGAAATACTGTTTCTTGTGACTATAGAAGTGGCTATCTTATGTAGCATGCTTAGTGGTATGCATATAGAAGTACCTTAGCTCCTTCCACTGGTCATGTATGTGCTTTCCTCATCACAGATGTAACATGGCTACTACAGAAAGTCACTGAAAAAAGGTCATTTTTTTCTCCTCATTTCAATAATTCAAGTATTGGTGTGATTTCATTGATGAGGATATTCCCACCCCCTGAGGCTAGATTCAATCTGTTTATGCTACAGTGAACAATGTTCATGGCTTACTGTGGGTAAAAAGTCATCTTGTGAACACATAAGCAGTTAGTAAAAGAGAGAATAACAAGAAAAATCCATGTTCACATACAATTACTTCACAAGGAATTTCCATATGAGTGGGTGTAGCCTTCTTTTAATTGACTGCCTAAAAGAACAAACTGCATTTCTAAAACTGGTGAGAATAAGGTGCTTGCTCTTTCTGTCTCTTTGTGGATCATTCTTTTTTCTGTGAACTTCTTCCCTCTGATTCAAAAGGTGAAGATCACAGTTGATTCACAGCATGGGCACCATAAACTGAATGGGTGGAAGGGGGAAGAGATCCTTCCCTTGCTATGTCTCTTTTACCCATGCTCCAGGAAATGGGTCTTGTGGTGTTTGCTTTTCTTCAGTTTCATTTATCTTTCTCAATGTGACAATCCACGCCAGTGCTAGGGAGTACAAACCATGGTGACCTTGGAAGGTGACATGGCAAGTTCAATGGTTGCGGTTATTCAGCCTAGCAGGGAAGGCCAGAGAAGCCAAGGATCCTGGGACTCAAACCTGAAAGAGGGTTGGGGGGTACTATGGACTTAATTTGGACTTGCATTTGGGCCTGTGCTCTATAGGAACTGAGATAAGTTATATCACTAATCCCTTTCTCCTCTCTAAGGAGGGAGGAGGATTAAACTCTACCTGTTAAAGGGAATAAATTTGTATATTTGTGATTATATCTTTTGAAAGATTTCTTTGTAAAAGCTAACCCAACTATCAGGAGCCAAATAGAACTAGGTTGTAGGGGAATCCCTGACCTCTGAGGGAATACCATGTATAAGTGGTGGAACTATTTGCAGAAAACCTAGATACCCTAAACCTACCCTCCCCACCTTTGTTAAATCTAATCTATCTAACCCTCCAAGCAATGAGGCCACAGTAGTCAGTTCCACTTGTTCTTTCAATGGAAGAAGGAAGAAGAAAAGAGAAAATGTAGACTTGAAAATAAAATAAAATTGATTTTTTAAAATTAATCTTCAGGAAAATATTTTACACATTATTGTGTAATTGTGCAATGACTGACCCTGATAGACTTAGCTTTTCTCAGCAATGCAAGGATCTAAGACAACTCCAAAAGACTCATGATGGAAAATGTTGTACACATCTTGTTGAAGACCACGGGCTAATGGTCGAGTAAGCCTTCTCAGGTGAAGGGGCTTGCTGCCAGGCCTGGATCGGTTCCCCATCCCCCAGGAAAGAGTTCTAGCATGCAGGTGTGAAGATTGGATCCTTAAGATACACTGTAGTGTGCAATGTCCACAGGGGAAAGACATTAGGAAGCATCCTATAAAAGGCTTGCACTTAGAATAATAAAGGAGATTCTATTTTCCACCACTCTTTGAGTCGCTCTCTCTCTTTTAACTCACAGCCTCTGGGTAAGATAGCACTCTCAGTCCTGCTGGGTGTTAGCAGGACTCCTGATTCTCTCTCAGCCCTGCTGCAGGGCTCCCTGCCTTGACCCACCACAACATCTAGAGAAAGAACCTTGGAGTCTGAATGCAGATGGAAGCATACCATTCGCTCTCCTTTCCTTTTGTTGTTTTGTTTCTCTTTTTCGTGGTTCCTCACATTAGTTCTAATTCTTCTTTACATTGTGACTAATGTGAAAATATTTTTAATAAGAATTCATAAACAGAGCCTATATCAGATTGTACACCATCTGGGGAGGGAGGAGAGAAGGGAGGGGGAGAAAATTTGAAACTCTAAATCTGATTGAAGCCAATGTTAAAAACTAAAAATAAATTAATTTTAAAAAATTGTGTATAACTGAAGAAAAAAATAAAAAAAAATTAATCTTTCTAATACAGCCCTTCCATTATATGGCGCGTGGGCCTATTGAAGGATTTATCTTCATGACCCAACACTCTTTACTCCTACTCAGAAGCCCCAAAACTGGCTCTTTGGTAGACCTTTCTAGTTCTAAAAGGTTGCTGCTACTCTCAGACGAATTTGAGTCCTTTTAAAACTCAGCTTGCTTGGTAAGATCATATAAATTTAGACTGGAGACAGAAGGGACCTTTGAAGGTAGCTCTAGCAAATAATTGAGATTTCCTTTACCAATAAATAAGTACAGTGTCATGCATTTCAGGGATTGTGAGGATTGATCTTTGCAAAATTAATCCACAAATAACCAGTAATAAGCTCAAGGGTTTGGGGAACTTGGCTTCTCTGTATTCTAGTAAAGGCCCCTTTCAGTTCTGAACCCATAGACATAGGTTAAGTTCAGCTTTAGGAATGTCTCCATCAGTAAAAAGAGAGGTCAGGCTCTACCTTTTTAGAAATCCCTTCACCACAGAGCACTAGGTTTAGATCATATTTAGGGTCTCTCCCAAAAAGGGTTGGTAGCAAGGCACATTATATAGAGTACTGATGAGCCTTTACTCTGAGCACTTCCTAGGAAATTTGTGTTCAGTTCTAACAATATCTCTGTTATCATTATTCCCTCTCACATTTTTATATTCAGAAATGGCTCTAATTTTTTTGTTTTAATTTATTTCCAAATTGCAAATGGAAATATTAACATAATGCTTGTTTAATATGGCAGCTGTAATAAATGAGTACTTAACATAAAATTGAATAATAAATATCACTGTTGAGAATGTCTTTGCATATCCTGGCTTGCTGAAAACATAAAAGATACAAAAATTTCCCTCTGGTAAATCAAAGGTGACATTCAACATTACAAGATACCACATGGCAACTAAATGATTAGGGGCATTTAGCATAAACAATGTTCAAGTCTCATTACTTTAAGTCCAACAATGCTAGGGTAATCCCTCATAAATTTTAAAAGAAAATTAAAAGAATTTGAATTATGACCTTTTTGTCCTCACAAACCTCCTCCCATTATCTTTGAACTGACTGAGTTTGTATACTATCTTTTGTATTTTTCAGCTAGTATTAATTTTCAAGAGAGAAAGGAGGAAGTCCTAGGGGGTGAACTTAAAAATTACTCTAATTCAAATCCCACATACAGAAAGGAGTTTTATTTGTCAATTTGAAAAAGAACTTTAAAGATGCTGTGATATGAAGTAGAATTATCACTACAATTAATTGCCCAGGCATATTAAAAAGACCCCAGAAAATGAACTCTTCTAATACAGAGAATGCATGTAGAAAAATATGTCTTAATCTTCTTTTATGCAGTTAGATAAATGGCAAGTGTATCTATCACCTCAATTAACTAGAAGAGAAAAAAGCTGTCAAAATGGAATTCCCTTTTTGACAAGGCATTTGTTCTAAAACTAGCACAGGGAGAAACAGTCAGTTTTATTAGAAAAGCACGAGTGTCAAAGGGGTCTGAGACACACAGTGAGTTTTCCACATGCAAAGTGCTGATTAGATCCATAATAAATCAAGGAGAGCATTATCCAGGGTGGTTGCCTGAGCTATAGTAAAATGGGAAGGTTTGTGATCTAGTTGACTTTGGAAATCAGGTTCTATGAACAGAAAGAATGTTTTTGGTTTTTGTCTTCCTAATCTTCCTAAACTGTCCCTTGCAAAATGTGAATAAGCTGGAAAATATATATGTGTATATATATATATATATATATATATATGTATGTATAAATATATATACACACACACACACACACACACACACACACATACATCAACATCAGCATGAGTGATTTTGCACATCAAGTAAGGCATTTATTAACGCTATTTACATTTGTCTTTGGTATTTTGAAAGAAATCACAGGCTCCTTTTGGCATTTCCTAACAATCAAGTTAAACTAAAAAATGTTCTTGAAAGAAACTCATTCTTTATTAAAGCTGAAGTACTCAGAGATTTAAAAATCCATTGTTTGTAGTAAAATTTAAAAATAGCATAATGTCATTGGTGGGTCATAAAGGCTCTTGACATTTATCTTTTGTATACAATTCTGTTAATATTCACTACCCATCAAAATACCTACAAGATGACAGAGTAATCTTTTCAGATGGAAAGTGTCTGTGCAGTCTTAATTCCTGACACAGTTCAATTTATCTATCAGGGAAAAAGGTAAAATATTGTGACTAACAGAAAGAGGAAAAAACCTTCAGTTTTATGAAAGGCTTCTATGGTGTTATAAATTAGTACTCTTTCACAAGGAGTAGAATGGGGTGGAGGGAGAAAGAAGGGAGTCAGGAATCACATAATCACAGAAACTAAGTTGGGAGAAATCTCATGGGACACCTGGTACAGTCTCTGTTACATATCCAGTAAACAGTCATCTAACCTTTTTCATGAAGGTCCTTCCCCTTCATCCCCCAAGGAGGAGACAACAACGTAAAACAGCCATTGTATTCAAATCACTAGGATTTTTTTTTCTTTATATGAAACCTAAATCTGCCTATATGTGACTTCTAGCCATTAATCTTTGTCCTCTCTTAGCAATCTAATCATTCTTCTGGTTGAGAGCCTTTCACCTACATGAAGACAATTATCATACCTCCTCTCCTTACAAAGTCTTCTCTTCTTCAGGTTAAACATTTCGAATTTCTTCAACTGAATATTTTGTAGTAATAACATGAGGTGTTTCACTACCCTGAATGCTCTATTATTCATGCTTTTTAATTTATCAATGTCCTTCCTAAAATACAATGATTAGAATTGAACACATATATATACTCTCACCAAGTAAGAGCAAGGTATAATCATCACTTCCTAGGGCATTATGCCTCTTGGAAAGAAGTGGTGGAAGAGATGGAATTAGACTAGGCTTAAGACTTTAATTAGCCTCAAGGTTTAAAATTCTGAAAAATAATCTGTAGTACTAAATTGGCAGATGCCATCAGATGTATTGTCTCTGATGTTTTTGTAAGGATGGTAAACATTCTTTGTGACCTAAAGATTTACAGGAACATCTTTGTAAATTTAGGGGTTAAAAAAAATCTTAACTGCAAAGGTCGAGTGGCAGAATCCTTTTGGAAAAGTTTTCTACCTAGGAAAAGAAGAGAATAAGGAACAAGAAGTGTGAAACACAGTCTCTATTAGAACTCTGTTAGAACTAGAAACCATTCCAGGAAATTATTGTTTCAACTTTTATTTGTTACACTTCTGGAGAAATTAAGCTATGTTCCAGCATGCAAATCCAAGAGCAGGGCTAGTCCTAGATAAAATTGTGGTTTGTCTTTGAGCTCCCTAAGTACTTTTTTCTTTATCCTTACTCCACACAATGGTACCTACTTCTCCAAATACTTCAGATAGTTGGTGTTCAAACCTCTCCTAACTTCAGAAAAGGTCTATTTTCATAAGGAAATCTAATATTAATGATTCATTTATTGGTTTGAATTCATTTAAATCAATGTATGATCTCTTTTTTTAGGGAAGTTTGCATTTTCCATGTCATCTCTAATGATAGAATACTGTTTTGTTTGACAGCTCAGTACAAATATCAGAGGGCAAGAGGAAGAGATGTTTACTTGCGTTGGAAATTGGGGAGATCTTTTCACTGTGATTCCATTGATTCCTGAAACCATAGCATGTAAGTATTATCAACTCTACTTATGAGTGCTATTCTATTTATTTACGTTAGTTTCCTGATTGTGTTATTTGTTATTTTCTTCTCTGATCCTTTTGGAAGAAAAAAAAGTCATTTTTCTCCACTCTCACTTAACTGTGCTGGGTCACATAGAACACAGCAGCTATCTTTTCCATTTTTTTTTCCTTTTCAAGAATTTATTTATTTATTTTTAGTTTGCAACATTCATTTCCACAAGATTTTGAGCTCCAAATTTTCTCCCCATCTCCCTCCTACCCTCACTCCAGGATAGCAAACATACTAAATACCTCTTCCTCCAGTCTGCCCTGTCTTATATTTCCTCCTTCTCCCTTACTGTCTCCTCCTTACTTT
>CM053591.1:37245262-37260466 GCA_028646515.1 Pseudochirops corinnae | reverse complement strand
AAAGTAATACCAACACTTTCATACTTGTCTGTGTTTCTTTCTGAATTTTCTTCTGTATATTTAAGAAAAATTTCATTGACAATTTTTAAAATTTCTTTTCTTTCATTGCTTAACCTTTGTAACCAATAAGTATATTTAAGCAAATCAAAATAATGTTGTATTAACTGTGAAAATATACATCTCGTTCTTCATTTATACCTAACTCTTCACTAGGCAGTGGGCAGTGTGCTTCATCATTATTCTTGTTGAGTCAATGATAGTTCACAGTATTCATTGATGTTTTTTAATCTTACAAAAATGCTTTTCTTTATGATTTTATGGACATAATATAAATAGTCTTCCTGGTTCTACTTACACCACACTGCATCCATTCATATAATTCTCCCCAGGTTTCTCTACATCCAAAAAATTAATCATTTCTAATAGCATGGTACTATTTGATTACATTGATGTGCTGCAATTTGTTTAGTTATTTTTCAACTAATGGTAGTCCATTTTGCTTTTGGGTCTTTGTTCCAATAATTTTTTTTAAAGTGCTGCTACAATTTTTTATACATATGTGTCTCTGTTTTTGATATCTTTGGGGAATGACCCTAATACTGGTATTGCTAAGTTAAAGAGTATGTACGTTTTAGTAGCTTTGGGGGTATAGTTCAAATTTGCTTTCCTAAGGTTAGGCCAATTCAAATGTCCATCAACAGTGTAGTAGAGTTGATTTTTTGAATCCAAGTGTAAGATGTATCATCCCTATTGAATTTCATCATATTTTACTAATCCCAGTGTTTTAACCTGTAAAGATCTTTTTAGATCTTGATTCTATCATCTGCTGTCTTAGCTATCTATCCAAGCTTAATGTGACCCATAAATTTGTTTAGAATACTTATCTATTTATATATAACCCAGGGGCTACATATGCAATTCTAATATCTTTCCTAGCTTTTAGTCTTACATCTCCAACTGCCTATTACACATCTTGAACTGGATGTCCCATAGACATCTTACACTCAATATGTCCAACACTGAACTCGTTATCTTGCTTTTCCCCTTCCCCAGCTATCCCCTCTTTCTTAACTTTTCTATTACTGTCCAAGATATCACTATCCTCACATTCACCCAAGCTTACAATTTAAGTGGTAATCTTGACTCCTTATTCTCTCCCATTCCTCTTTCTCTCATATCCAATCTGTTGTCAAAGCCTGTCAATTTTACCTTTGTAATATCTCTCATATACAGCTTCTTCTGTCCTCTTGACCCTGCCATCACTCTGTTGTATGGCCCTCATCACCTCAAGCCTGGACTATTACAATTATTAGCTCTCTAATTATTTGTGTGCCTCTTTTTTTTTTTCTGTAAAGACTATTTTGTAGTTTTAGGCACATAATTCTTTTGTGTGTCTCGGAAGCTGGACTCTGAAATATATTCTTATAGGATTTTTGGTACAATTACTTTTTCTATCTTTAATGCATTTTGTTGTAATGTATAGAAAAGCTATTTAGTTCGGGGTTTATATGATTTAATTCATTCATTTGGGACAATTTTGATTTTCCTCTTTCTATTTGCTAAAATTGTTATTTCTACTAATTAAAAAAAATTCCGTTTATTTTTTCCTTTTTAAAAAAAATTTAGACAAATACTAAAACTTAAATGCATAATAAGAAAATTAAAAAATTATGAACTTAAATATTACACTTAAATATAAAATTAAAAAATAAAAATGCATGTCATGTGCACAGCAGAACACAGGAAAGGATTCAGAATATATAGCAATATATAGAATATATATCATTTCAAGAAAGCCTATATATTAAATACTGTATATTATGTTGAAAGCTGTCCACCTTTTATTTGCTTCCTTGTAGGTTTTCTTTTGTTCTCTGCTATACACTTTTTACTTCATTCTTTTTTTCCCCTTGCTCCTCCCTACCTGCTACCCTAAAGCTACAGTTGACCATGGATATATACATATACATATACATATATATATATATATATATATGTATATGTATATATATATATATATATAAAACTTTTAGGGAAAGTATATATATCAAAATGGTCGCAAAATTTGGAACTTAACATACTGTGGAAGGGGGAAGAACCAAGATGATGGAGTAGAAGCACAAACTTGGCATGGGTTCCTGCTCCAAACAATTCCAATACCTGTAAAAAAAAAGACTCTAAACAAATTCGAAAACTACAGAACCCACAAAGTGACAGAGAGAAACAAATTTCTTGCTGAAAACAGACCAGCAGGCCAACAGGAAAGTATTATTACAGCATGCTGAAAGTGAGCACAGTCCCCCAGGAGCCACACAGTTCCAAACCCAGGGTGGCCCCAACCAGCAGCAGCCAGAGCAGACTTTAGAAGAGTGAATAACCAGCAGCCATGGTGGCTTCCAGAATTCTCAACCCAGTAAAAGGTCAATGTGGAACTCTGTTGGAACAGGGGTGGATGGAAGAGCATGGTCCAGCTCCCGCCCATGAGGCAAGAAGTGATGGAGGTGTGATGGCTGCATGGCATGGCTGCCTCAGGAGCTCCTGGCCTGCAGATGGTGACCAAGTAACCATTTAGAGGGTAATCACTCTTACTTTGACCTGCTTGGATCCAGATTGCATTCTTGGATGGTGGTCCTGGGGTGTGTGGCCAGTGAGCCAGAACTTGTGGGATCTGCAGAGAGGGCACCCTCCTAATAGCTCTGGCAGCTGCAAAAACCCCAGCAATTTGGGACAAAAAAGCTCTCTCTATTCTGGAAGCAATGGCAATATGAGCAAGTAGAGGAAGCACAAACAGACCATAGAATCCTCTTTTTGAAGACAAAAAGGATCAAGGCATGGAGTAGAAGGAAGACAGTGAAGTCAGAACTCCTGCATCAAAAGCCTCCAAGAAAAATATGAATTGGTTACAGACCATTGAGGAGCTCAAGAAGGATTCTGAAAATCAAGTACGAGAAGTAGAGGACAAACTGGGAAGAGAAATGAGAATAATGCAAGAAAATAATAAAAAGCAAATCAATAGCCGGCTCTTTAAAAGAGACCCAAAAATACACTGAAGAAAATAACACCTTAAAAAACAGACTAATGACAAATGACAAAAGAGGTCCAAAATGCCAGTGAGGAGAAGAATGCCTTAAAAAGCATTTTCACCCCTCTATGTTTGCCCAGAGGTGCTGTTTTATCTCTTTTGTGGAGGAAATTCTTGAGAGCTTGAAATTTTCTGACGTACTCTGCATTTTCCCACAATCCTTTCCTTATTTCTATTAATTTTAGTTGAATTTTTAAGGTTCTGTAAGTAAGCCATTATATAATCTGAAAAAAAGCAGTAACTTTGTTTCTTCTTTGTCTTATGTCTTATGTCTATTCCTTCAGTTTCTTTTTCTTGTATTATTGATGTAGTTAATATTTTAAAAAACAATATCGAAGAAGAATGATGACAATGGATGTTCTTGCTTTTCCAGTGGTCTTATTAGAAAGATGTCTAGTATTTGTCCATCATAGATAATGCTGCTTCTTGTTTTAGATAGACAACTACTTTCCATATCAAAGAAAGGAGCCTTTATTTCTATGCCTCAGTGCTTTTAATATAAATGATGTTCTATTTTGTCAGAACTTTATTCTGAATCCATTGACATAATCATGTGATTTAAAAATTATTTTGTTATCAATATGATTTATAGATTTCCTAATATTGAGCCAAACCTGCATTCTCAATGATTGCAACTTGATCATAGTATGTAATCATTTTATTATGTTGCTATTACCTCTTTGCTAATATTTCCCGATATTTTTGAAACGTTATTCATTAGATATACAACTTTTTTGTCTTTGAATTATCTCTCATTATTATAATTATAGGTATCAAGACAATATTTATTTAGTAGAAAGAATTAGGTGTCATACCATATTTCCTATTTTTCAAAATAGTTTATATTAAATTAGAGATATTTTTCTTTGGTTGATAGAATTCATATGCCAACTGAACTAGTCCTCAGCGTTTTTTCCCCTATAAGACTTGTTCAATTTCCATTTCTGAAACTGAGTTAAAGACATTCTCTATTCCTTATTTAAATAACTTGAGTCTTCTTGGTCTCTGTTTTCTGAGGCCAGTGGAGGAACCCCTAACCAGAAACTCAACACGTCTATTTACAAGATCAGGGCAAGAGAGATCTTCAACTCTTGTGGAAACTTGAAGTTGATCTCCACTGAAAAAGGTCAGTTCTGAGCTGCTGTGCCCAGAGGTACTTCTACTGGTATCCATGAAGCCCTGGATCTCTGAGACAATGATAAGACCTGCTACATGGGGAAAGGTGTCTCAAAAGCAGTTGAGTACATCAATAAAACTATTGCCCCAACCCTGATTAGCAAGAAATTGAATCTTGTGGAGCAGGAGGAGATGGGCAAATTGATGATAGAGATGGATGGCACTGAGAATAAATCTAAATTTGGTGCAAATGCCATATTGGGAGTGTCTATAACTGTTTGTAAGACTGGAGCTGCTGAGAAGGTGTCTCCCTGTACCTACATATTGCTGACCTTGCAGGCAATGACAATGTCATCTTGCCAGTTCCATCCTTCAACGTGATCAATGGTGCCTCCCATGCTGGTAACAAGCTGGTCATGCAGGAGTTCATGAATCCCTGTTGAAGCAGCAAACTTTAAAGAGGCTCTATGTACATTGGAGCTGAGGTCTACCACAACCTGAAGAGGGTGATTAAGCAGAAATATGGGCAGGACACCACCAAATTAGGGGATAAGGGTGATTTTGCTCCTAACATCATGGAGAATAAAGAAGCTCTGGACCTGCTAAAGAATGCTATTGGTAAGACTCACTATAATGATAAGGTTGTAACTGGCATGGATGTTGCTGCCTCAGAATTCTTCTGATCTGAGAAATATGTCTTGGACCTCAAGTCTCCTGATGATTCCAGCAGATACATTTCCCCTTCTAAACTTGGGAATCTCTACAAGAGCTTCATCAAGGACTATCCAGTGGTGTCTATTGAAGATCCCTATGTCCAAGATGATCAGGAAACTTGGAAGAATTTCACTGCTACTGCAAACATCCAGGCAGTAGGGGATTACCTCACAGTGACTAATCCCAGGAGTATCGCAAAGGCTGTGAATGATAAAGCCTGCAACTGCCTCCTACTCAAAGTGAACCAGATTGACTCTATGACTGAATCTTTCCAAGTGTCCAAGCTTGGTCAGTTCGATGGGTGGGGAGTAATGGTTTCCCATTGTTCTGGGGAGACTGAAGATATCTTCATTGCAGACCTGGTGGTAGGTCTCTGCACTGGACAGATCAAAACTTGTGCCCCTGTTGAGCTGAGTGTCTGGTCAAGTGTAACCAGCATCTCAGAATTGAGGAAGAGCTGGGCAGCAAGGTTAAATTTGCTGGAAGGAGCTTCAGAAACCCTTGAGCCAAGTAAGCTCTGTGGCCAGGAGGCCCAAGAGCTCACAGTTGCCAGTCACCTCTGTAGAAGTCTGCTCCTGTCCTAAGAATGGGCAGCACCAAGTACTAGACCAGTTTTGATTTGGGGGCAGGGGCCTCTGCTGCTTAACTTCCATCTCCCTCACACATTTCTGTGATTTTGTCACTGCTTCATTAGAACAGTCTTACAGCAGAGACTACCTGATCATCTGGCTCTCTGTCAGCAGACCCTTGTCATCCTGTGACTGGGACAGAATGACCTGTTCTCACCCCCATCTCTGGTGTTGATGTGTGAAGCCATGTGCTTGTGATGCAGCCCCGATGAGCCCACAGGCCAGATCCTTAGTGGCTTCTATGTGCAGAATAAAAGTATTCAGTAACCCCTCCACTCCTAAAAAAATAATAACTTGAGTCTTTTATTTTTTGTAAATATTTATCCATTTCACTTGATATGTTAGTTTTGCTGACAAATAATTTGGCAAAATAGATTCTATTTCCTGTATTTCCTCCTATTTATCGTGAATTCTCCTTTTTGATACTCACAATTTGATTTTCCTCTTTTTATTCTATAAGCTAGCAGGTTGTCTATTTTATGTTATGTTCAAAAAAAGTATCCAACTTTTATCAGTTCATTTAAAAATGATCTTTGTTAGATTTTTTAAATGTCTATTTTGATGTTTTAATATTTTGATTTCCTTCTTTTCTAGCTCTTCAATGTATCACACACTTATTTTATTGATCTGCTCCTTCTGTTTTGTTGATGAAAGTGTTCAGAGATTTAAGTTAAAATGATTGCTTTTGCTACATTGTTTCATTAATGCAATTTTAAATGAAAGTATCTATTGCTTCTACAATTAATATTTAGGATTAAATTATTTAGGCCACATTTAGGTTTGAATCATTTCTTCAAATGCCCTTATTTGTTATAATTTATGTCACACTGTAGACAGTAAAAGATGTATTTAATATTGCTGCTGATAGAGACCTATCATATCAAACTTTTGTAAAATTCTTTTTGGATTTTTAATTTCTTTCTTGTTTGTCTTTCTGTTAGATTCTGGCTAGTTTTATGTGGGCCAAATGAAGGTCCCCGCTTAATATAATTGGGTTATCTTTCTGTAATTCAATTTACATTTCTTTAGATATTTACATGTCATATAATTTGGGACATATGTATGTGCATATATATATCTATAATATTGATTGTATTTTATTTTCTCTGGTATCTTTTATCATTAATGCATTTCACCTCCTTATCTCTTGACCATGTTTAATTTTTACTCTTGCCTTGTCTGTGATCTTGGTTGATACTTTTAAAAATTTCCCTGAAGCATAATAAAATGGGCCCTATCCTCACATTTTAACCCTCACATTTAAATTTTAAAAATTTAAGAATTTTTACATTTCCTATTTATTTATTAATTCATTTATTTTCATAAATGGCATATCATTGGATTCTACTTTGGAATCCATCCAGCTACTTTTCTCTATTTTATATGTGAGTTCATCACATTTATATTCACAGTTTTGATTGTTATGTATTCCCTTACACTATATCCTCTTAAACTTTTCCAATTTTTCCCCTCCTCCTACCTCTTTCAAAGAAGAAATTTCTAAGGGGAGAAAATTCTCTGATTAACACTAGAAATGCATAAATAAAGTACCCTGACCACACTCATCTCTTCTCTTTCTATGATTTCTGATTCTTTAACTTTCTTTGTCCTTTTGTGGTCCTTTGTGTAATCTGTGCTCTGAAGTTAAAGTCTGTTTTGCTTGTGACTCTGTCCTTCCTACTTCTTAACAGTCTTTTTCAAGCTGAATGCATTTCTACACTAAACTCTTTGATTTGTGTGCCTTTCTTTGCTTGATAAAGATAAGAGTAAGGTTCATGAAATTCCTTCTTTCCTATCTCCCCCGCCCCTTGCTCCACCCTTCTTATACTCTTCCTAGAAATTATAAGACCTAAGTTTGTCTTAGTACATATATTTTCCCTCCCTTTTTTTTTCCTTTCTTAGGACCTATGGTATGGAAAAACACTATTTCTAAGCCCCATGTTTGTCTTTTCTGACTTGCTCTGTGATATTGAGTCTGAAGGTGCCTTTAGAGTCTGAATGCCACAGCTCCTACCCTACTACAGTTCTGGATGAAGTATCTTAGACCATACCCCACTTTTGACCACAGTTTCTGACTTCTAATTCAGGCTTTTTGTAATCCAACATGGATCTCTGGCTACTTCTCTTCACATAATCCTTGATCAGGAATTCTCTCTATCTCCTTCTATGATCCTGACATGCCTCTGTTGGATTCCAGAGATCATGCTGGATTTATGCTTCCTGGATGGTCCTTCAGAATGTGATTCTCAAAATTGATCTCCATATGCTAGGATATTAGGAAACTTCTGCCTTTGAGGTTGTGGATGCATGTCTGGAAATGAACTGGCACTGTCTCTTTGCACTGACTCTGAGTGCCCAAAGGCTTTACTTGTCTGAACCAATCTCCCTGTACAGTGATTGATGGGAGCTGTTTCTGTCCCTTGCTGCTGCTCTGACAGGGTAGGGTTTGGATACCATTAGATTCAGGCCCTGCTTATGGGAACTTGCGTTAACTTCTGCCCGCCTTGTTCTGTTCCCTCTTCAGGACATCGAGGACTGGATGGAGGAGCTTACTGGCACTTCTCTTTGATTTTCTTAATCTATTTCCATCTAGTACATTGATACAGTTTTACTGGGTGGTTCATGGAAAAGCAGAGTTCCTTTAGGGCCTTTCAGTTGCTATCTTAAACGGTTTTATTTTGTTCAAAGGATGGTTTCTTAAAAAGGATATGGTTAATAAACCATACAAATATGAAGTATTATAATAGTTATTATTCATGTATCACAGAAAACACTTGTTAAGTGAGACTTCAGTATCCTCTTTGTATCCTTTAGAGCTTTTTAATTAAAAAGGTTTCAGTTGATAATGAAGAAACACAATTAAATATAGAAAAGTAATTCAACTGCTGATCAAAAAAAGTCATATTAAAGTTTCATCATCAAGTCACTGCCAATATCAATGCTTTTAGTGACCTAAGGTTTGGATTTTAGATCATTTCCTATTAGTTCACTCTAATAGAAAACACTCAAGACTGAATTTGCCCGAGATACAAGATTTTTATGGTATTTTCCTGGCCTAGTTTTCCAGGGTATGAAATAAACTGGTCAGTTCAGCCCCTCGTTGTACATAACGCTTCCTGAATATGTCCATGTTTCTCAGATTCACACAGCAAACTTTGTTTTCTGACTGTGCCCACCTTTATTATTTCACCTTTCTCATCTCTTTCAATTAACTGCAATGTAAAAAGAAAAATTCCAAAAGCCCTCACGAAATTACACTGGCTAAACATCAAGATAAACCATTTGGTAGAAGTAAAACTCTGAATGTGACTGTTATTAACTGCTCATTGTACCTGACCCAATAGCATTCAATAACATATGCACCATTGGTGTATCAGATATCATACTGGCTCCACGTTAAGAATTTAAACTTTGCACTGAACATTTCCTTTTCAGTGATGTTAATTAGCTAATTTTGGAGGCATGGATAAGATATAGTTGGTGCAAGGCTTTGATATTTTATTTCAAACAACAGGAAGATGATTACCTCCAAAAATAATAAAAGATTTAAATCTAAGAATCTAAATTATAGGTGTTGAGTTGTGAAGAGAAGTGATATCCGTTAATCCCTATTTGCATGTGCCAATTAGCTAAGTATTAATCAATTTCCTATATAAATGGAAATGAGGATACTGGTCTCCTTTGGTAAGATAATGTTATTCATTAACACAAATATGACCTCCTGACATTTAATGTTGAAGGAAAAAGAATCCTTCCCTTTTTCAAATTAAAAAAATCTATTGATTTTATTTCTCTGTAGTTATGGAATCTGGGTGGGCTTCATGCTTTTGTAGTAGCAGTTTTTTCCCTCTAGAGTTTCTCTAATAGTGTAAAAAAAAAAACTGAAAAGAAAAGATTGGGCAAGGAGTAATATTTTCACTGCTATACAAAAAAAAAAAAATTAAAGCCCAAGACTGTTTGGTTATATTAAGTTACAGAAGAGCAAAGGGAGCAAAAGTTGAATAATTCCAGATGTGTTTTCCACTTCAGTGACTCAATATAATTTTTTAATGGTCTAGGATATAGGTCCATTAAGTGGACCAGATCAAAATAGTAGAAACATAGTCATTTGAAATATGCCTCTTCAATAAGTGAACCATTTTCTGCTAAAGACTTTTATAGTACCTTCAACATGAGAGATCAATTTCACACAATCCAGAACTGACACCTAACATGAAAATTCATGGCAGCAGGAGTAAGTAATGCTCTCACCACCTTTTAGATTTTATCCCCTGGGATCAATTTTTTCCATGGCAACTTGACACTGCATCCTCACATTGCCATATCCAGAAATCATTCAAATTTTTATTATCTAAGCATTGGGAATGAATTCAATAGAATCATGATGGACTTTTAGAAAATGGATCAAGTGGGTAATAGGATAGTCAATGATATGTAATGTCTGCTTTTTCCTTCCAATTTGTAACCAATTCTCAAGCCCCAAATGCTCCTTAATATACTAATATAGGGGAGTAGTAGCTTTATTTTCTTTTTTTCTACTGTCATTTCTTCATTGGATCTCTTTCTAATATTATTTTGAAAACAAATGTTCAAAAGATAATGCAAAGATAAGTGACCACTTAAGACATTTACAGATTCAATGACAGGCTAAAGAAGTAAGATTATTTCACAAAGTCACGTGATTGACATGGAGGCCAATTAGAGCTGTTATTTTTCACATTAAGAAATCATTGTATTTTGTGAAAACCTTTTATGTATCTATTAATATGACATAATCATATGACACTTGTTGATTTGTTGTTAATATGGTTATTAAGTTTATCATTTTTCTCCTATTAAACCCACCCTGCATTTTTGATATAAACCTAAATTGGTCATCTTTGAGATGTTGCTTTCATCTCAGATAGTATTTTATTTAAAAATCTTTGCATCCATATTCCTTAAGTTTATTGGTCTATAATTTTCTTTTTCTGATTTTTCTTTTTTCAGACAGCCATCAAAATAAATATGAAATGAAATATGAAAAGTACTTAATTGATTTGAGAATGCAAGTCATTGACTGATATGAAATGACATTTCACAGAAAGTATATTAAAGTCTCTTGAAGATACTCAGTCACCTTCACCTCATCCCTTGCAATCAATTCCATTCTCTCCACTCATGTAACCATCATCTTACTTTCAATGACTTCATGCATTTTTGCCTATACTGTTTCCTAAGTTGCCCTTCTTAGGTCCTTTTCAATCTAGCTTGTATAAAGCTACCAAAATAACATTCTTATGGCACATCTGATTCCAATATCCACCACCTCAAAAACCTCCATTATTTCCTAAATACTTGTCCTGACAGTCCAGGTCATCTCAAATCTAGCTTGTTACCATTTTTAGCCTTACCTCATATTACTTTCCTTTACACACTATTTGCCTTCATCATTCTAGGCAAACTAGACAATTTTCCATCTTGGCCTGTGTGCTCTCCCTTCCATCCCTGCTGTCATACCATCTTCCATTCCCGAGTTGGACTATTTCTCTTTTCCCTTTCTCTCGATTTCCATATCTTGACATCTTCCATCCTTTTAAGGTTCAGCTCATGGGCTAACTCCTCCATTAAACCTTACCTGACTGCTACAGATGAAATTGATTTCTCCTTCCTCAAATTTCTTATAGCATTTATCTTCCCTTCTACCCCTCTTTTTTGTTCTTTTTATATCCCAGTGCTTAGTACGCTCCTGCCATGTGGCAAGCACTTAAAAAATGCTTGTTAACTTGTTGACTGATTGTTCAGGTACTAGGATAGAAGGCTCTTTATTAGTTTTTAGGGGAAAAAATTTTCTGGCAGTAGCAGCATTGGGTCAGAAATATTATAATAAAAAACCAGAATTTTCAGATGTGTTAAGTATGAACAATGTTGAGACATGAAGTAGTAGGTAACACTGGATAGGTAACATTATCATTTTCTCCCCTCTCACAATCTATCTTCCACAAACTTGCCTAATATAGAGGTCTGCCTGGACTTCTGTTCAAAAATTTCAGTGGTTTCCTCTTGCTTCAGTGACAGAACATAAATTCCCCACTATGGTTTTTAAGGTGCTTTACATTCTGACTCGAATCTACCTTTTCATCCAGAGAGATGCTGTGTTTCAATGGGGAAAGTCAGAGGACCTGGGTTCAGATCCTAATGCTTTCAGAGGTGTATGAGACCTTGGTCAAGTTACTTTCCCTGGGCCTTGGTTTCCTCATCTGTGAAATGAAAGGATTTGATTAGATGACCTCAAAAGTCTCTTCCAGTTCTAAACCTATGATCTTTTATCACACTATTTTCCTGCCTTCATTTTGTCTCAGCCAAACTTGATCACAAGCTGTTCCCAGAACTTGACATTCCATATACAGCCTCCATTCATTTACATAGGATTTCCTTTATGCCTGTGATGCTCTCTCCTTCCTTCAAGGCTTAGCTCCAGTGCTGTAAAGCTTGCCTAATCTTCCCAGTTGTTAAAGCTCTCCTCATCCTCAAATATCTTGTATTTACTTATCTGCATATATGTTGTATACTCCTACCCACACTAGTAGAATGTAAACTCCCTGCAGGCACTTTAATTTCCTTCTTTTGAAATTCTGGGTACCTGACATTTATTTGGTGGTTAGTATATGTTTATTGAATTGAGCAGAACTTTAGATTATATTCATATATCAGTGTGTGTTTACAAAATGCTTGACTGACTATCTCATTCTAGTCTCACAACAACTCTCTCGAGGTGGATAGTACAAGAATTATTATTCTCATTTTACAGAAAAGGAAACTGGAGTTCAAAGAAATCAAGTGAGTTCACCAAGGTCACATAAGTAGTAAGTGTCAGAGTCAGCAATCCATTTTCTGGCTTTTGATCCCTGGAGAAAGGCTTTTTTTTCCTTTTTTTTTTTTTGCCACTGAAGGGAAAGATCACTTGTTGGGACTTGGGAAATGCCATTGTCATCCTGATGTTTTCCTTAGCATTTGTTCCAAGTTGATTCCTTTGTTTATTCCTTCATTTGTTTCTCAAAAACACAAAATTGTAAAGAGAATGTAACTGTGATAGATTTCTAAATGGAAACAGCACACTCTCGTGCATTCATTCCATGTTTAATATATGCTATTGACTTGAACTGAACATTAGTTTACCTTCAGATACTGAATATAAGTAAAAACTTCTTCAAACTACTGAGTAGGCTATGTTTCCATGGAAGGTTTCATTTATTTCTAAGGAATTAGAAAAGTCAAGGAAAGACAGAGAATAGATCCAGGACTAGGAGGCAAGGAGCAACCATGTTATAGCAGCAAGGACTATGAACTTAGAGTCAGTAAACTTCCATTTCAAACCTGGCTTCACTACTTATTCCCTGGTACTACAGTAAAAGTCATATCCTTATCAGCCTTAGTTAAATGATCTATAAAACAAGAGTTTAGATTAAATGATGTCCTTTTATGGTTCTCTTTATGCTTTCTGCTTTGAATTCAATTTTATATTGATATCATTAGTAACACTCCTGCTTTTTATGATTTGGAAGTAGCATCACATATTTTAGATGACTCTTTCAAACTTATTGATATCTTTCTGGATTAAATAATGTTCATTGTAAACAGGTATTATTATATTCTGATTCTGTATCATGCCTGAGACTTTTTTTTTTGCTTTATTGGGATGATTAGGGAATTTACATTTGGCTTTACAATGGCTAAATTTGACTTTTCTTCATCTTTCCTATTAGGAGTATTCTTCTTCTTCTTCTTATTTGTTATTAATGCAAACTTAACAAAACCATTCTAATGATCTTCTATTGTGTAAAGGCTACATAAGTTTAATCTTAGACTTCCCTTTAGTCAATGATACGAATTTGTTTTAGAATTACCTAGAACCCTGCCCATTCCCTTTATCCCTTTAATATTTTTTCTCTCTTTTGCCCTTTTATTTCTTTTAAATACACTGAGGAAACTTTAACAATTTTGCAAATATAATGCTAAATAGAACTGGTTTATACTAATATTAAGAAGCCTTGCTTTAATACTTATATTTTTGACTGAGAGGTTTGACTTTTAAACTTCCTTGAAGTTGGTATTTCTGTAAATTTCTTAAAGTCCCTTTGCCTATCAAATCTCTTACCTTCATAGAATTTACTATTTCTGGGCAGACAATCTCAATTTTTTCAATGTTCACTGGATCATAGAACCGTGGATTTAGATCAAGAAGGAATCTTGGATGTCATCTAGCCCAACTGCTTCATTTTACACATGAACCAAGACAGGTTCTGGTAGATAAAGGGACTGAAGTCACATAGGTAGTAAAAGAACTGAGATTCAGATCCAGTTCTCTAATTCAAGATTCAAGCATCTTTCTATTTTAATCTCTTTTCTCTTCCAGCTCCTTTGATTATTCCTGAACCTTTTCATAAAACCACTATGATTTTAGTTATAGTTTTTGGTATGTGATTTCTACACTGTTCTTTAACCTTATACAACTTTGTCCTTATCATTCTGTCAGAGCTCAACTTTGATATGCACGGCTGTGGCAAAACTTGTATTGGGATCCGTTAGAGTCTTTTTTTTTTTTTTTTCCATTTGACAGTTGTCTTTGTGAATTCTATGAGATTTCTTCGGCATTTTCCTGGAATATAGCATTCAGATTCTTCCTTCCCTCCCCTCTTAATTTTCTGGTATGTAAGCACTCCTGGGATTGCTATATGGTGATCTGTCCTCAAGCTCTATAACTTAAGACTATATATTTTTCAAAAACAAGAGTAATTCAATGAGTCAGCTTCTCTGAAACCTGTGTAATTTTATTTTTAGATACAAGTCTGTTGTCGTTTGTTTCTATGAGATTTAAAAACAAATTTTCTATTATATTTTACACATGAGTAACTGTCCTCATTTTCTTTCTGCTTTTTAAAAAAAAATCTTTTAACTTTTGTTTTATTTCTTCTCATTATTTTTTACTTTATTAAACTCTTTAAAAAATTTTGATCTTTGATTTCCTTACCAGTATTGATTATGGCTTCATTTCTTCAAATGTGCCATTTAGACCTTGGACATTTCTTGAGAGGGTTTGCATTGTTTGTTTTCTCCATTCCTATTTCTCCTAGTTTTTTTCTGATTCAGTTGCACTATTTATGTTAAAAATGTAATTGTGTTCTTTTTTACTTGCCTTATCTAAAATTAATTTTGCTTTCATTTTCTTGTGTGATTTTTAATGCTTTCCTTCCCCTTGGTGTTTCTAGCTGTTGGTTTTTTGTATGGTATTGTAGAATTCTTAGACCTCTTAATTATTTTTTTTTCAATGACTTGTTTATTTACTTTTAGTTTACAAGATTCAGTTCCACAATCACTTGAGTTTCAGATTTTCTCCCCTCCCTTCCCCCCGCCCTGGTGGCATGCAATCATGTATAGGATCTGCAAATACTTTTACATTGTACAACAGTCTGGTTGTATAGAAGGGTTGTAACCAATGAGTGAACAATGGGAAAAAAGAAACAAAATCAAACATGAAAAAGAACGAGAGCATGTATTGCTTCAGTCTCCATTTAAACTCTAGTCTTTCTAGATCTTACTCTGAATGTAGATATCTCCATCCATCCTTCCTCCTTATGTAGAATTGTCTTATAGCTGTGAATTGCTGAGAAGAGTCCAGTTCGT
>CM053591.1:37224535-37244762 GCA_028646515.1 Pseudochirops corinnae | reverse complement strand
GGGAAGGAAGGACAAATAATTAGTCTCTCACAATATGTCCACTATGGAGATGTTCTACATAATTACACATGTACAGCCTGTATTGAATTGCTTGTCCTTCCAGTGGGGGTGGGTGACGAGGGAGGAAGGGAAAGAATCTAGAATTTAAAGTTCTATAATCAAATGTTAAAATATATATATGTATATACATATATATAATTATTATTATTATTAAGTACATGCAACTAGGAATTAAGATATACAGGCACTGGGGTAGGGAGATCCATCCTGCCCTACCAGAAAGTCAGAGGAGTGAGGAGGAGGACATAGGAGAAAGCAAATTGGGGGAGGGGTTATACAGTGGGATGGCTGTTTGGACATGGTGGGTAGGGGAAAGATGGGGAGAAAATTTGTAACTCAAAATCTTTTGGAAATGAATGACGTAAACAAGAAAATAAATAAATTTATTTTTTAAAAATTGTTTAAATGGTGTAAACAAAATTACGTGGGGAGTTTGGGATAGAAAGGATCATTTTTTGACTCAAGCCACTAGAGAAGGTTTCAAGGAGGAGATTCAGTTGGAGAGCAAAGGCATTCCATGCAGAGGATAAAGGGCTAACATCAAACTCAGGTACAAAGAAAAAAAGGGAGAAATAATCAGTACCCGGTTGCCTTTGCCACACCACTGAGTCACTTCTGAGAGCCATCTGGATCCTGCCTTCCTTCAGTATTCAAATGCAATCACTTTTCAGTGAGGTAATTTTATCTTTTACAGTTTTTTTTTTCATCTATTCAGTCTGTATGCCTTTATCACAACACCAACTGGGACAAAAATAGCCTCAGTTCCTCCTATGTGTTCCCACTTTCATACCCTCCTGTGCTTTTTGGGGACTACACGGTTGTCAGATTAAATGACCTTTGAGAACATATCCAACTTTGCCATTCTGATTATGGAATATTTCTCCCACTATGTTAATAGGATGACATAGTTCTGGGCTTGGAGTCAGGAAGACCTGATTTCAAATACTGTTTCTGCCATTTATTAGCTCTGTGATCCTGGACAAGTCCTTTGACTTCCATGGATCTTTGGTGAGATCCTATATTTATAGTAAGTCACAGACAGGTCCCACAAATTTATCAAGTGCCTACTTGGACAAGGCATTGAATTGGGTACTTGAGGGGATACAAATGAACAAGGCACAAACATGCCCCTCAAGTACTTTGCAATCTGGTAGAGAATTATGACATGGACACAAATAGATATAGCACAAAATGTATTATGAAAGTTTGTAAAAGAAATACAAAGTGATAGGAGAGCTAACAATAAGGAGATATCAATTGTATATGTGGGGATCTGGAAGTCTATGTGGTTCCTTTTTTTTTTTTTTTTTTTGCTTTTTGGAGGGGCAGTTGGGATTAAGTGACTTACCCAAGGTCACAAGGCTAGTATTTTTGTGTTGTGTCTGAGGCCAAATTTGAACTCAGGTCCTCCTGACTCCAGGGCCAGTGCTGTATTCACTGTGCCACCTAGCCACCCCCGTCTATGCGGTTCTTGTCCCCAAAAGCCTAGAATATGGTTAGTGAGGCATACATGTGTGGGAATATTAATTAATAGAGCATTGAAAGAGAAGTGTCACATATGTATACAATGAAGGCTGCTGGAATTCAGGAATGGTTGTACTAGAAGTAATATCATCAGAAGAAGTGTGGTACGTCAAAGACAGACTGTGTGGGACTTTTCTATTTCTTGCCTGCTTCTATGTGAAGCCTGATTTTTACAATCTTTTCTAAGTTGTCAGAGTCTTATAACCATTGTCCACAACAGTATCTCTATGATGATCACTAGGGTCCTGTGACCTGTGACATGGGCATATTTATGAAAATAGGGTAGGGTTCAGAGGATACTGTTAAAGATACAGCCAGTGTGACCTTATGACAGCAGAATCATTACTTAGCCCTTTCCTATATTCTGTGCCTACAAAGTCAGGCAGTGTGCCTCCCGATTCTTTCCCAGGAACCCACCTAACATAAGGAGACCCAAGCAGACCCGCCAGCATAGTCATGAGGTAAACAGACCTCTTTTCTCTAGAGACACTTTGTTTTCCTATGCAGAGGTCAGCCTTGACTCTTTTGCTCCTTCCTCTTCCAGGTTCAGGTAAGTAATTATGGTTCAAGGTCTTCTTTAGATCCCTAAACTACCCGCAGAAGATTGAGCTCTCTTTTTTCTATTGCCTATTTGTATCTACTTTAAAAAAATTTTTTTTAAATCTATTTTATCAACAGGGAGCCTCAGAATAAGAAAAGAACATAGTGGTACAACCTTGAAGCAAAGGGTTGTTATTCTTTTCTCAGAACTCAACTTCTCTACCTCCCTGATTATTTTAACGCAAGTGTTAAACTTTTACTATAATTGGAAGGTGGCATAGTATGGTAGAAATGACATGAAACTTCAAGCCAAGAGGCCTAGGTTCATCATGTTTCTGCCACTTACTACGAACTGACCCTTGAAAAGTCATGTCCTCTCTTTGGACTTCAGTTTCTTCTTTGTAAAACAGGACTGGAGCATCTCTAAGACCCATTTCAATGCTCATTTTCTACAATTCTTTGACTTCGAACATAATATATAATATATTTCTACTTGTTGAAAAATGCCAACTAGGTACACTTTTGTAATGTGAATTTTAGTTTTTCATGCTTAAATAAGCTTGTAAGCAGGTTAAAAGTAGAAAAATTCTAAAGAATAATGTATTACAGAATAAAGGTCCAGTTACCAATAAAAATTTTTGGAAAGAAAATCCCCAGTGAATATGAGGAAGATCTCCAGATAAACCTTGCTCTTTTAACTTAATAATAAATTACATTTAAAAACCATAAATTAAAACATAAATCCTCCCCCAACCTGAATACTTTAGCTCTTGTTAACAACACTCTAAATTTGAATAAATAAATGGTTGGTTTAAAAACTTGCTATAGGCCATCAAACCCATTTATTGCAAGCAAACTTCATAACCTTTCCTAGACTACTGAGAAGATAGCATTAAATGTTATCTGTTTATCATCTTACACAAAATGCTTTGGCATAGTCTAACTGAATATTAGTATTCTAAAGGTTGATAGATGCTGTGGGCTGATTGTTTTTAAATAAAATACTCATTCAAATTCAGACAACCTTTCAACACCCAGAGATACAGACAGACAAAACAAATTACATTGACCTGTCAACTGCATTTTAGTACCTTACAAGATTAATAAGTTACAGTCAACAGTTATTCCAAATACATTTGCAGAATGGACAATGTGGTGAATATAAGGTGACAAAGAACATCCCAGATATGATTAAGTCTCTGAACTGGATTTTTCTTCTAGACCATGAACAAATAGAAAGGGGTTAAGTACAAGATAGAAAATTACTGTTAATATATATAAAATTATAATCAATAGCAATAAAAAGATGTAGATGGAGGGGAGGTGGGAAACCGCTGACTTTTTAAAAATAAGATTTTATACCATTTTATATTTATAATACTGGATTCTGAATGCATACTCCCAATTAACACCACTGTGCTTGAGATTGAGGGTAAAATTACTTGCATGTACTGTGCCTTGAAATGTATTTTGTGAAAATAGGTTGGCGTAATATTGACACATTAGTGATGGGCACATAAAGGTATACTAGAAATGTCAACTGAAAGTCATGTGCAACTGGGGACAGAGATGAATGCATTCTAATTGAGAAAGAATTGGCCCAATCCCAGTAGTTTTTACATCCCTTAGATTACTTTTTTAAGAAGCTCTCAAAATTGAATCACACATTGAAAATTGAAAAAAACAACTAACTGCATCCAATTCAGGTATGAAACTAAAGATAAGCAAATTCAGGCAGCCCTTGGCAGTATGGTGTGAACAGATAAAAATGAAAAAGGTCCAAACCTAGTATGGCTGGAAAAAAGTTTCTAAATTTGCATTTTTGTTTTTCATTATTCATCAGACATTACATTAATGAACAAGGGCTTACTACTGTAATTTTCATTCACAGTGAAGACTATAGTATACATATATGCATTGTATATTGTAGGTCCCTTTTTTTCTGAATTTTAAAGTCTGAGAAACAAAGTTCTTGAGTCTTCACTGTATGAGGTATAAGCTCCTTGTCCTTCTGTTGTAGAGTGAAAGGGTTAATAGACTTATCTCTGCATAGGTGAAGTGAACTAGAACCATGATCTTGTCAGTTCAGTCCTGATTTTGAAGAAAATCAATTAGTCAAGGCTAAAGGAGGAGTGCTATAGGGATTGGTGTGAAGTACCCAACCTCTTTGTCTATACCAGGGGTGGGGAACCCTCAGTCTAGAGGCCACATGTGGCCCTCTAGATCCTCAAATGTGGCCCTTTGGCTGAATCCAAACTGCACAGAACAAATTCTTTTATTAAGGGGATTTATTCTGTCAAGTTTGGATAAAGAACCTCACCTGAGCGAGCAGATCACGTGTGACCTCGAGGTCATAGGTTCCCCACCCCTGGTCTATCCTTAACCAAATTTCACTGATCCAAACTGTAATTGTTATATTTTGTCTGTAGAGAAAAAAAGGTTGACTATCACAGTTTAGCATGTTCTATAGATCTGATCAAGTCAATAAATCCTCTTGTTATTTCCTTCTCTCTATGTGTAGAATAAATGGCTATGTAACAATAAACAAGACAGTTACAAACAATTTTGGTAAAGTTGTCAATATAACAAATATTAAATTAGATAAGTTCTATGGGTGTTACAACACCTCACAGTTGAGACCTGGGGTCGTCAATCCTTCCCTCTTCCCCACCTCAAAAAAAAAAAAAAAAAGAAAAGGAATAGGGCTAATTGTCACCCAGATCACCAATGGTGTTGATCACCTGACCCTCAGGCCTAGCTATATTCCTCAGTTCATCTACTGCTTTGGTGCAGAAGGGAAAGGCTGCCGGGCTGTTGAAGTAGGCATACCTTTGAGGGGGTCTGGCCCTTAAAGGCTATTGAGTCTGTGGATCTTAGATTGCTTGCTCTTTCACTGATTTCCTCCAGTATCTTGTATTTCTCCAGGTGGCATCTCTCTCGTTCATTTGTGATCTCTGTCAATTTTTGCAGTTCTCCACAGGTCAGTTTTGAGTATACCATTATTGATCTCAATTCCAACTGTCAGTTCTGTTGCTTAACAATCTTATCCTTCTTCAAAAATTTTTCTCTTTTCTTTACTTATCTTTGATTTTTCTTACACATTTTGACTTTGATTCTGGATAAATTTGCCTTTTCAAGCAGTTGCCAGTCACTGGAAACGATGCTTTCCTTTTCGTAGGCAAATAAACTGATGACAGCAAATCTTCTATAATCTTCATTTCCCATTTTTCTTGCTTTTTTCTTGCTGTCACCAGCAATCAGAGGTCTTTTTGATCACTGCCGGGTTTGCGACTATTTCATATAATCGAGAGGTATTGTTCTTCTTTAGTCATTTAAGTCCTGTCTGACTTCATGACCACATTTTGGGTTTCTTGGCAAAGATATTGGAGTGGTTTGCCATTTCTTTCTCCAACTCATTTTTACAGATGAGGGAATTGAGACAAACAGTGTTAAGTGACTTGCCCGGAGTCTTACAGCTAGTGAGTGTCTGAAGTCAGATTTGAACTCAAGAAGATGAGTCTTCCTGACTTCAGGCCCAGCACAATCTACTGTACCACACTGGTACCCAATTGAGAGGTAGCTATTTTCTAATATTTAGGACTTAGATTTGCTCTGTTCATATCCAAAAAGCAGAAGAGCAATGGCTAAAGGCTTTGAGCTGATAAATATAAGCTTGATGTACAGAAAACAAACTGAAACAAACAAACAAAAAACAAAGAAAGAAAAACCTCCTAATCATTATAATTTTCCAAAAGTAGCATGAGTCATCTCGGAAGGTAATGAGTTCTCCCCTTAGTGGAGGTCTTTAAGAACAGGTTTGATGACCAATTATCCAGCAACATAGAGGGGATCCTTTATCAAATTTGGATTAAATCACTGCAAAGTTCCCATTTAACTCTTAAGATTTTGTGATTCTCAGAGAGGGTGCCAGATACATGAGTAAGCTGTGAGTAGGTAGTATGTCTAAGTATCATGTGACTGTACATAGTATATGAAATAGTCTTGCTTTTTAAAAAATTATAAAAGCTTATACTTTATCCCAAGAGGCTAACAAAGTTATTTCCAAGCTCATTTCCCTCTTGTTACTTTCCTTGAGTGTTAGTCATCATGTCAGTTCCCTGTTTACTGATGAAAAATATCAAAATGTGAGATTACCTAAAGAAAATCTTTTTTCACTTCCTTACAATGCTAGTCACAGAAGTACTTATGCCTTAGGGGGATTTCATGTGACTAAATTGAAAATGTTCCTTCTGAGAATAAGAACTTATCTATCACTCATGAATCATAGTCCTAGTATTAAAAGAGATGTGATTTTGAATGCAAAAAATCCAGAACCACTTTTTATATGAGTTGTCGCAACAAAAGCAAATCATTAGAGACATTTATTGCATTGTATCAGATGATGATTTTATTTTGCTGATTATCATCAGAAGAGGCAGAAGTGAAGGAGTCCAAGGCATCTTAGATCTGGACTCAGAGAACCTGGGTTCAAGACACAGTGACCTTGGACAGTCTAGTTAACCTTGAGGATATCAGTTGCTTCACCTGTAAAATAAGGGGACTAAACTATCTCTAAATTCTCTTCCAGCTCTAAATCCAATGATTTTCAAATCAATATAAATATTCATATATTTATTCAAATCATATTAATATAATATTTATATATTTAATATAAATATTCAGAAAACAATTATAAACAATGCAGGAACATCTTCAAATTGATTGGGGCTTAAAATAATATTTTTATTAAGGCATAATGGTAGGACTTTTCTACCACCAAGAAGTTATTGCCTTATAAATTTCATTTTTCCACTCTACAGAAATGCCAGTTGCTCTGGGATCAAAATGTTATAAATAGACCGTGTCCATACCAGTTTTGGCTCTGGGAGAAGATGAGCTTTTTCAGCACTAATATTTAGAATATTTATTCAGTTTTTAACTTTATATTTACCATGACCAAGTACAATTCAGAGCCTCTCTGAAATGCGTACTAATTTATGCGACAGCTCATTCACTCATTCACAAACATCTGACTGGAATTTGTTTACTTAAAAGATAAGGCAAGATTAGATCAATGTCCTCTGCCTTTTTTTACTTTACAACTTTATGAAGTAAACAAGTCAATTCAACAAGCATTTATAAGCACCTACTACGTGCCAGATACTGTGCTGATCAGTGAAAGAAGAATGTACAGGGCAATGTGACCACTGCTTAAGTACCTCCTCTTCCAAAGATTTTAGTTATTATCTCTGTTCCTTTGAGAAAACCAACAGAATCTGGGGGAATGACAGTTAATTGTCATCTTTGAAGGCATCTGTGTATGGTCCTGAGAAAGAATTAAGATAATGTCTTTCTCTAAGTAACTTGGAAAATTAACTGTCACTGAGAAAGAGTAACTGTAGGCTAACTGTAATGAAAGAGTAAGTCTGTTAGAGACTTGGGGAAATTAGCTGTAATTTTTGAAAGATTTAGAGGACCGTTTTGGAAAAAAATGAGTTTATTTGTTTGTTTTTCAAGAAACCATCTGCCTATGTCAACAAGGGTGGAAGTGAAGTGGCAATTCATGGGCCAATCTCAATACTTACTGGCAGAAAAGTTATTTCTTGCTCTGTGTGCTGACCTAAGCTAATTCTCCCCTATTTGGTAGCCCAATAACTACCACTCACAGGTGTTTACCATTTTAGGACTGGATTGAGCTCAGACACCAAACTGGCTTTGTCACTACCACAGTTTAGAACTCCTGAACTCAGGCAATCTACCAGCCTCAGTCTCCCCCAGAAGCAAGCATTATGGTTGTGTGTCTCCATGCCCAATTAGAAAAACTTAGTTTAATTCATTCTGAGGACAATTGCTAAGGGAAATTTATTTTGAGAAAAATGAATAATAATAATAATGTTTTCATTGAGTCAGAAGCAGCAGCCATTGATGAAAAAAAATTACATTTTACACCTTTACCTGAAGATTGTAGAAGTGAGTCTGTGATTTCTTATAACTGACATATCGTTAAAATATTTGCCTCTGTCTTAAGCAGTTAACAATAGTTTTACTATAAGATCAGGATTGAGACTGAGAAAATAGAAAAAGTTAGTGGAAGAAAGAGGTTACACCACTTTTACTGGAGTTGGGCTCTGAGATAATTAATGGGAGAGATTTTTCATTTTAAGTACTCTATGATAGAATTCCTATTCATATCTACTAGATACAACCACTTAATTGGTTTCCCTGTCTAAAGTCCTTCCCTATTCTAGTTCATCCTAAATACTGCTTTCAAAGTAGTTTTTCCTAAGCAACGGATCTGACCATGTGACTCCTCTACTCAACCAACACCAGTGATCTTTTATTTCCTCTAGGATAAAATATAAACTCCTTTGTTTAGCTTTTAAAGTGTTTCATAATATTATGCATATAGTATATATATATATATACTATACTCAAGTATATATACTCAAGTGAATCTGTGATCTCTGACTCAGAAGTTTCCTCCAATAATGTAGATCAGAACTCATCCATGCCTGACCAATGCTATGTGACTTTCCATGTCTCCCAAAAGTTCACTACTTTTCAACAAAACATGCCGGAAGATTCTGGCTGTTCACCTGTCATCACATAATTAGATATTTAATAAATGCTTATTATCTGAATACTGTTTACTGATTTCTTGCCCCATGACCAGCACTTCTTTTCTTTTCTCATATTAGAGCTTGGTCAGGTATTAAAGATGACAAGGTTATCCACAGCATCCCAGGCCATTGCTAGTCATCTTGACTTTTGTCTGGCCACTAGACTTCAATGATTCAGGAAGAGAGAATGAGGCTGATGACTTTGTGCAACTCTGCCTCACTTAAATCCAATTCACTTGCAAGTCAAGACATCACCCTCCTCATGTCATTGGTCCTCTTCAAAAACAAAGGATGAACAACAATAGTTCCTTGATGACAAATTTCACTCCTATTCTTCAGATCTTTTCATTGGTTATATGCCACAGTCTGTTCATATCTACCATGTTCCTCTCCATTGCCCTCTGAGTGAGGCTTGTTCTTAGTACTTTGTAAGCAGTAGCATTCCACCATTCATTTTCATATAATAATACCAAAAAAATCTTAGTATGGAAAAGATGGACCTTTGCTTTCACAGAAAGCTTAAAGTCAGTAAAAGAGCTTTACAATCCTACCTGCTCTCATTTCCTTTTCAACTTGTGGCCTAGCCCATGCACTATCTGTTCCAGATATACATAATGTTGGACAGGCTCTATAGGATGCCCATCCAAATGCATGTTGAAATATAGGCAATAGATATCATTCATCCACTTGGTTATTCTTGAGTGAATGTACAGGCCAAATTCCTTTAAGTGATTATAGATTCCTTCTAGAAGCACAATGTCACCTGCAATCAGGAGCATTTAGAAGATTTCATCATCCATAAAGAATCTCTCCTTGACCTAGATTCTGTGTTGGACCTTTTCTGTCACAGTGGTAAATGCCAAAGTTTATTATCAGAGGGTTACTGAATAGAATTTTTCCTGTTGTTAAATATTTCAAGGTTATGACAGGAACAGTATTTTCCTGACATAATTTCTTTCTTCCCCCCACCCACAAAATGGGGAGACTTTACCTAAAAGAAAACAATACACTCATAAGGCCTGATGGGCCTCAGCTTCTCTAATTCACGTTCCTTCTCAACCTACCCCCAACACAGCCAATATGAGGGGCATCTAGAACAAAGTTGCCCCCTTCAGCTTAATTGGCCCTAGCTTCCCTAAATCAGTAGTCATATAGGGACATAAAAAGTCTTAACCACATGGAGTTTGGGCCTTTAAAGCTTGGTGGGGGCTTATGAAAGTCCTCATACTTTAATGATCTATTGAATATATATGATTCCAGATGGAGACAAGGAGACCAGGTCCAGAGAAGTTAAAGGCTACCATATTCTTGATGCATATTCTTACTATTTTAAGTCAAAGTAAGCCTTGGGATGAAAAAAATTTCATTCCAACACTGAACTTCAACAAAGAGGATATTACTGGTACAGTCATGACTCCAATACAAGAAATTTCAAAATGATCTTGATATATGAATGGGAGACATCTTCCTATAAGAAAACTGATAGTCATTTGTTCTACCAAATTAAATGCTTTTTCATAAGCAATAAACAATAACCATAATGGCATCTTTCAGTTAATTATGAGACAGTAAAAGTACTGTGGTGTATTGTTGAATGTTTGCAAAAGCCTTGTTCTCTACTAATTCCCTCCTCAAGGATGCCCTTGAATAGTATATAGATGACTCATGAAAATTTTGTATAGATGCAAAAATAAGCATATAGTTCTTTGGGGATCATCTTTTTTGGCATTAATAAAATCCAAGATTTTTTCCACACCTTTGGCATTTTCCTCTCTCTCAGATACTTTGCGTATCAGTCCCTCAAAGCCTTCACAAATGTGACATTTTTCCCAAGTACTTATCATTAGTATGGTGCATGATGACAAAATATCTCCTGAAATAGTATTTCTTATGTCTGCATCCACTAAAACTCACTCCAATAAGTCCTGATTCTTTGCCTCTTCAAGGGATGCCTGATAAGCATCCTTTGATTTAGTTGCAACTTGTTTCTTTTGGTTTCATTTATAACTAGAATGTCAAGAATGATAAGATTCAGCTCTTCCAGAAATATGTCTTCTACCAAGTTCTGCTCAGATGGCTCATGGTGGTATGGCAGCATCCCTGACTTTCCAAAAGCTAAACCTACATAGTGCAAACTCTGACAGATTCCACCATGCTGCAAAGGCTTCTATGATGGCCCTAGGGATAGACTGAATCTATTTTCCAAGGGTCAACTTAGTCTCCATAGAGAGGCATATCACCAGCACTTGGTGATGACTTTTTTGTTTGAATAATTTTGTTTGTTTGTTTTTGCCATAGCTATCAGTACAGAACATATATATATATATATATATATATATATATATATATATATATATATATATATGTACACACATATATGTATGTGTGTATGTATGTGTGTATGTATATATATATATATACACACACGTATGTATGTACTTATGTACATCGTGTACATTTGTATGTGTGTGTGTATGTATACACACAAAATAAATATGAGGTAAAAGCCAGCATTGACTAGTGGATGAAGGAAGGGAGGGAGAGAGTTGGCAGTTGGCTTTAGGGACAGGACAACCTGGGTCCAAGGCCTGCCTCTGAGACATAGTGGTTGTGTGATATTAGACAAATTACATAATCTAAACAACTATCCAACTAAGATTATAAGTTTCATAGAAGATACTGACCTAGTTTTATAGAGAGTTTCCCTATTCCAGGACTTCACTATATAAATGAAATCACAGATCTAGTCCATATACCTAAGTAGAAGGTAATTTTTTGAAGAAGAGGCCCTAGGAGCTGAGGTGACTGGGAAAGGTTTCATAATCTTAACTAAAGCAATAGAGTGTGACTTTGCAGAAGCACTTAACCAAAAATTCATAATGACATGCTCCTTTTTAGAATGAGCATGATAAAAATGATAACCAATATATTTAATAGACATATAAATGTAGATTTAGAAGGGACCTTAGTGGTCATTGAATTGAACAACCTTATTTTCCAAATAGAGAAGACCAGAAAGTTTAAGTGACTTGATCAGCATCCCCCATCTACTCTCTGAAGTAGTATTCTAACTTAGGTCTCACTGACTCCAAATCCAGCTATTATGTGACCTACCACAGAAAGAAGACAAAAGATATGACAAAAGTAAAGACCACTTTGGTTTAAGTAGGACTCATAATTCAACTCTTCAGTAATATAGTAAGATTTGGCATTGTCTAGGATTATGCACCAATAAACACTGCAGTGACATATAGAGATAAATATTACAGGTGACAATGTACTATTAATTAAGTAGGGCATGATGCATATAATGTCCATAGAGATAAATTAATTGGATAAAATTTAGAATTTTTTATCTTATTATGACTCCTGGATATTCTTCTGGGTGGCAATCAGGAAGATGTAAGGGGTGTTAATAAGGATATTCATTAAGAAAGGTTGCCAGCTAGATATAATTAATTTTGATTTAGATAGGTTCAATTACTAGGAGAGTTAATTCACTCAGCTTTGGCACTTTGCCATGGGGCTGAGCTGATCTGATTAGTGAGTGAGCCAGTGAGTGTAAACTCACCTAGCTCATTATATTCCACCTACCTCAGACCATACTTCCCATCCCCTCCATCCATCTACCAGGACATTTTGCCATCTACCCTGTTACTACAAATCCCAAACCCCTACTTGCTCTAGGAATAGGAATTCAATTGATACCATAATTGCTTCTGGAAACTTCATGACAAACTATGGCTAGAAGGATGGTAAGTAATTCCACTATGAACTTCCTGAGACCATCCTTCTTCATCTCCACCATTTTCTACCCATGTGTATTCTCCCCCTCCACATATATACACTTCACAATTCTAAACATACTTTCCAATTTTTGCTCTGAAGGCCATAATGAAAAAAACTATTATAATTGCCTCTGAAAAGAGCATGTCAACTAACTTCCCTGTTGTTCTATTCACCAATTCTTTCAACTTCCCAGAGAAAACACCCAGGGTTTTGTTAGATCCAGCTTGTTGCAGGTTTGGGGAAGCCAATTATTCAATTCTAAATGTGACCATTTACACCTCAGAAATTGATAAAGGTGGTTGTCTAGACTTATAAAAGTGATGGAGAAAATGTTAATAATGCAGATTAAACTTAAAGGTGTGTCTTTCATACATTTTTTTTTTTTGGATAGAGAAAGGTCTGTTATTAAATATTTCCCAGAACACTGCTAGCCACCTCTCCCCTATGTATACTGTCTCTTCCTATTAAAGGTAAGCCTTTTGATGGCAGGAATTGTTTCACTTTTGTATTTATATTCTCAGTACACAGCAAGACCTTATTTAATAAATTTTTTATTCATTCATAAATACAGCTCTGAAAATATTCACATATGCAAACACATACAAAGCAATCTGGTTTGTAGGATAACAAACTGGCCTTGACATCAGAAGGATCTGGGTTCAAGATTTTCCTTTGGCATACTAATTGTGCCAAAATGAAGGAATAACTTTTCTTCTTGGGGTTCCCTGGCTACTCCTTCACACTTAAACTTACAAGAATGACTTACGGATCCGAAGGTGACAATATTGTTGTATTCTATCCTGGTCAGAACATATCATATTTAATTTTAGGCATTGCTAGATTAGGAAGGACATTGATAAACTAGAGGGGGTCCAGAGAAGAACAAAAAATATGGTGTTCAGCCTTAAATTAATACCATACGAGGATTGGTTAAAGGAACTGAGAATGTTCAGCATGGAAAATAGAGGACTTAGAGAAGAATAGCTATCTTCATACATCTAACAAGTGGATTAGACTTGTTCCATGGCCCCTGGGGTAGGAAGTAAAAGTAATGGAGAAAAATGGAGAAATTGAGGAAATTTGCAAAGAGGCAAATTTAGGCTTCAGGTGAGGGGAGAGAATCTCAACTAGCACTATCAAAATGTAGAATGAGATGCTTAGGAGGAGGGTTCTCTGTCAGTAAATGTCTTGAAGTAACGGTCAAATGACCATTTCTTGGGTATGTTGCAGAGAGTGATTTTTTTTAGGTATGGGTTGGTCAAGATGGCCACTGAAATCCTTATTGATTCTATGAAGTCTTTGCTAACTCTCCCAGAAGGAAATGCCCTTTCCTTTTCCTGAATTCCCATAGTGATATTATATTACATATATATGTGTGTGTATGCATGTTAAAACAATTTTTAACACTTTGGGTTTTTTAAGTTCTGAATTCCAAAAACGCTTTTGACAAAATACAGCACCCAATAGCATCTTATTAAAAATAGGAGAGCACAGGCATAAATGGGGTTTTCCTTAAAATGTTAAGTAACATTTACCTAAAACCATCAGCAAGCTTTATATGTAACGGGGATAAGCTAGAAGCATTTCCAGTAAGATCAGGGGTGAAACAAGGATGTCCGTTATCACCATTGTTATTCAATAGTGTACTAGAAATGTTAGCTTTAGCAATAAGAGAAGAAGAAAAAATTGAAGGAATTAGAAAGGGCAGCGAAGAAATAAAGCTATCACTGTTTGCAGACAATATGAGGGCATATTTAAAGAAACCTAGGGAATTCAAGACTACTTGAAATAATTAGCAACGTTAGTCAAGTTACAGGATATAAAACAAACCCACATAAGTCTTTGGCATTTCTATATATTACTAACAAAGCCTAGCAACAAGAGATAGAAAAAGAAATTCCATTTAAAGTACGGTAGACAATATAAAATATTTGGGAGTTTACCTGCCAAGGCAAAGCCAGAAACTATATGAACATGATTATAAAATACTTTTCACACAAATAAAGTCAGAACTGAATAATTGGAAAAATTTCAGTTGCACATGGGTAGGCCAAGCTAATACAATAAAAATTATAATTCTACCTAAATTAATTTACTTTTTTGGTGCCATGCCAATCAAACTACCAAAAAATTATTTTATAGAGATAGAAAGAATAATAACAAAATTCATCTGGAAGAGCAAAAGGTCAAGAATATAAAGGGAATTAATTAATGAAAAGAAATGCAAGGGAAGGTGACCTAGCTGTACCAGATCTAAAACTGCATTATAAAACAGCAATCATCAAAACAACTTGGTACTGGCTAAGAAATAAAGAGTTGGATCAGTGGAATAGTTTAGATGCATAAGACATAAAGTCAATGCCTATAGTAATCTACTGCTTGATAAGCCCAAAGACTCCAGTTTCTGGGATAAGAACTCACTATTTGACAAAGACTGCTGGGAAAACTGGAAAACAGTAAGGCAAGAAACTAGGAATAGACTAACATCTTACACTATATACCAAGATAAGGTCAAAATAGGTACATGATTTAGACATAAAGCAAATTAGGAGAACAAGGAATAGTTTACCTGTCAGATCTATGGAGAGTGGAAGAATTTATGACCAAAAAAGAGATAGAGAACATTAGAAGTACAAAATGGATAATTTTGATTACATCAAATTTTAAAGTTTTTGCACAAACAAAACCAATGCAACCAAGGTTAGAAGGGAAGAAGAAAGCTGGGAAACAATTTTTACTGCCAGTATTTGTGAAAGAGATATCATTTCTAAAATATAGAGAGAACTAAGCCAAATTTATGAGAATATAAATCATTCCCCCAAAATTGATAAATGATCAAAGAATGTGAACAGACAGTTTTCAGATGAATAAATTCAAGCTATGTGTAGTCATATGAAAAAGTGCTCTAAATCACTATTGATTAGAGAAATGTAAATTAAAACAACTCTGAGGTACCACCTCACACATATCAGATTGGGTAATGTGATAAAAAAGGAAAATAATAAATGTTGAAGATGTAGAAAATTGAAACCATAATGCATCATTTGTGGAGTTGTCAATTGATCCAATCATTATGGAGAGCAATTTGGAACTATGCCCAAAATGCTATAAAACTGCATACCCTTTGACCCAGCAATACCACTACTTGTTCTGTATCCCAAAGAGATTACAAAAAAGAGAAAATGACCCACATGTACAAAAATGTTTATAGCAGTTCTTTTTGTGGTGGCAAAGAATTGGAAACTGAGAGGCTGCCCATCAATTGGGGTATATAAACAAGTTGTGATATATAAAAGTAATGGAATACTATTGTTCTGTAATAAATGATGAGCAGGTAGATTTCAGAAAAATCTGGAAAGACTTAGATGGACTGATGCTGAGTGAAATGAGCAGAACTAGGAGAACATTGTACATAGTAACAGCGAGGGTGTGCGATGACTGATTTTGATAGACTTAGCTCTTCTCAGCAAGCAAAACAATTCCAAAGGACTCATGATGGAAAGAACTACAGAGTCTGAATGCTGATCAAAGTATATGATTTTCCCTGTCTTTTTTTTCTTTCTCATAGTTTTTCCCTTTTGTTCTGATTCTTCTTTCACAACATGACTAATATGGAAATATGCTTAATATGATTGTACATGTATAGCCTAAATTGGGTTATATGCCACCTTGGAGAGGGGAGAGAGAAAAGAGAGGAAAAATTTGAAACTCAAAATTTTATAAAAGTGAATGTTGAAAACTAAAAATTAATTTTTATAAAAGGTTTGAGTTCTTAATTCTTCCTTTCCTCCCTCTTCTCCCTCCTCACTGGCAGGGTGAGCAATCATATAGAGGTTATACTCACATAGTGAGTTATGCCTGTTTCATTGCACTTTCATGATTTACCTTGCATATCTCCATTATTGGAATGTAATGTCCATGAAGGCAGAGACAGGTCTGATTCTTTGTATTTCCCACAACACCTAGAATTACATCTTACTTGAAGCTGACACAATAAAAGTTGGGTGAATTGAATTAGCACAGTCACTTTTTTGGATATGTGTACTTTATTTATCTATTTTTTTAAATGAAAGCTCTTTGAGGCAAAAATAACTTATAAATCTTTGTATCAATCACAGTATCTACCAGTGTTATCCTCATTGTATGTGTTCATTGCATAACTTGATTGATTGATTGCAGTTTGAAATTTCCACAAGGAATTTTGGCCAATATTAGTACAAGAGTCCCAACAGAAGATTCTATAAATATGGCCTTTGGACTAATGATAAAAATGCTGATCTTTGACCATGAGTTTTTCAAAATCTTAGGCCAAACATAGTCAACAATCTATGAACCAATCCAGAGAAGAGAAAAGGAGTAAACTGATACACTTTAAAAACCAAAATTGAAAATGCATCTGTGTGACAATTTTTGGGGGACAATAATTTTGGAAAATCTGGCATTTTCATGGTTTCTCAAAGTATAGGTTCTGTCTTATTAAAAAGTAATCTGGCATCTATTCTGTGGAATTTAAGAGTTCACAGAAGCCCAAATAAATCTAATTTCCGTGGCTCTCATGGATTTTAACAACCATTTACTGTACAGAAACTACATATTTGATACTGAACTCAAGCTTTAAATATAATATAATGTGTACACCATAAATAAGTAATAATTTTGGAATGGCCATGTGACTTCATTTGCTACATGACTAATCATAATTTTAAATTCTGTACTGTTTTGAAGGACTAGTAATTTCAGACCCACATAAATATGTGAGGGAAAGGTTATGTTTTTCATGGATTTTTATAGTACCTTTGCCCTCAGTGACCCAATGGAGCTAAATTTATGAGAACTATTTCTGTAAAATACGAGAGAAATAAATTCAACTTATAACTCACACTGGGGTCACTATGGCTTAATGGCCTATTACTAAGGTCTGGATTATTTGGAGATATAAGATGAGGGAGGAGGAATCACACTTTACTTGGCTCTAGCTTCTTCCCAAAATGGATAGCCCAGAATCAGACACCAGCTCTTCACTGGTAAGCATATAAGTCACAATAAATTAGAGAAAACTATTATTTAAATAAATATTTGTAACCTGAGTCCCAAAGCCCATTGGTATGGGACTCTCTCCTCATTGGTGGAGATCAATACTGCATGCCTGTGTGAGGGGTGGGGCAATGGCAAAAGATCTCTTCTTGAACCTTCTTCAAGTGTCTTCAGTCTCTGCTGTCATTTAGGTTACTTCTGGCTTCCACCATTAAGACAGAAGATGGATGATGTCAACACAACTTTAGGTTACAGAAAGAAGAATAACACTGTGAAGAAGCTGACATGAGAAGAGCTGGCAATCACTACCATGTCTCTTTCCGCAGCTTGCCACACTAGAGACTCTGGGAAATTTTTCCTTGTAGGTGAGATCTCAGACTTTCTCTTGGTTGAAGAGATCCCGATAGGAAAATTCTTTCACTCTGCATTGTCTGATTTCTATTTTACCGTTGACTTGATAAATTATTTTCTTTGGTATTTGATTTGTGTGTTCATTTTGAAACTGGTACTTGGTAAAAAAGAAGTTAGATATAAAGCTTAGGGCCCTCCTTTCTCCACTAATGAATGGGGATCAAAACCTTAGCTTGAAACTGAAAACTATATCCTCTAGACTAATAATGTGTGTATACATACGTGTATATATAAAAGCACACACATATATGGGTATAACTTATATATACATATATATAGTATATGTGTTTGTAAATACGTGTGTGTATAGCCCATAAAGGATCAGACAGATATTATTCTAGCCCAGCTATCCCCCTCTCTGAGGAGAGCAGAATGGTCAAGCTTCTGGTCCCAAACTCTTGCTTCCTCTCCAGGAAGGGATTAAAGTTTCTCTTGGAGAAGAGTGGGGAAAGGAAAAGATGTCTATTCTGTATTTGTTTGAACCACACAAGGACAACTCCATGCTACATGTGGGAAAATGGCCTTGCTATGTATATAAACTTTTGAACAAATTACTCTTTATCACAATGCTTCCATAATGAAAGTTCAACCATTGTCACTTTTGGTCCATGGCAGGAGAAAGTTTCACACTAAGACTCTATGAGTTGTCATCTACTACTACCCCTGCAACACAGTGGCACCAAGCCAGGATTCTAGCTGAATGACTCTGGGCAAGTCACTTAACCCCATTTGTCCCAGTATCCCCATATGTTAAATGAGCTGGAGAAAGAAATGGCAAACTATACCAGCATCTTTGCCAAGAAACCCCAAATGGAGTCAAGAAGAGTCAGACATGACTGTAAGGACCAAACAACACCATTTCCCCCTGTTGTTGTTATACCTGAGTAAGGCAACCTCTCAAATGTCCTTAGTTTTTTTTAGGTTAAAAACCTTCTTTCTGGTCTATGCCAATGTTTAAGAGCTAGGTAATACAGTGGATAAAGTATTAAAAGTGGGACCTCTGATACTTACTAGCTTTGTGACCCTAGACAAGTCCCTTGACTTCTGTCTGTTTCCATTTTCTTATCTGCAAAATGGTAATAATAATAATAATAATAATAATAATAATAATAGCACCTATCTCTAAAGGTTATTGTCAAGACAAAAGAATATATTTGTCAAGCATATTGTAAAACTTTAAGTGCTATATAAATGTTGCCATTATAATTATTATCTATAGGGAATGTATCTTCTACTTACACCCAATACTGTATCTCCTCCCCAGCAGTGGTGAATAATGTGAATTTGTCTTCCTGTTCTCCTGATAATAGAGAGGATTATAAAACAAGGTTATCTCCACTTTCTATATCTTTCAAAGAATTTTTGTACAATTTTGATGCATTACAAGATATATCTTGTTAGAGGAATGTCTTTTTTGGTGATATTTTGTTCCACCAAGTCAAATTCTTTTTTTTTAATCAACAACAACAAAAAAAGTATTGTGGGTATCATGTATTCACCACATCTGTTCTCTTCTAACACCTTCCTCAAAGGTACCCTCTACAAGTGGGTAGAATAATAATAATAACGCGGATGGCAAAGTAGTCAAATCTTTTGTAGTTCTTGATATTTTTTTCAGTCATCTTCTTGGGTAGTAATAAGGTCTAAGTTATTTTTTTGATGTTTTTGGTATCTTGACTGTCTTAAAGAACCTTGATAGTCACTCCCTCAATACCCTCACAGCTGCATGAACTTCCTTAGTCTTTATTTGGTATTCGGGTCACTTTTTTTTTCCCTATCTTAACTTTTTATATTTTTGCCTTCTGTTAATCCATCTGGGATGGTAATAGTAGAGTCCAAATACTGTGGCTCCACCATGCTTGGTGATGAAAAGAGTTTGTTATAAAAATCTTTGCAAAACTATCACCTCTTTTATCTGTTTCTTGTCCTCTATCCCATCTCGCCCTTCCATGCCCTCAGCATGACTTTGCTTAAGTAAGTCTCCTGTTAATTTTTTTTAAACTCAGTATATTATCCATTGTTCCTCTCTGCTTTTTGAAGAGTTATTACTCATACAAGAATACAAGTCATTCCCCAATTGATAAATGATCAAAGGATATGAGCAGGCAATTTTCAGAGGCAGAAATTAAAGCTATCTTTAAGCATATGGAAAAATGCTCTAAATCACTATTGATTCGAGAAATGCAAAGGAAAACAACTTTGAGGTACCACATCTCAACAGTCAGATTGGCTAAGATGACAAAACAGGA
>CM053591.1:37196558-37224035 GCA_028646515.1 Pseudochirops corinnae | reverse complement strand
AAGGGAGGAGAGAAAATCTGAAACTCAAGTGATTGTGGAACTGAATCTTGTAAATTAAAAGTAAATGAGTAAATAAAAAAAATTTTTAAATTAAAAAAAAAAGAAGAGTTATTACTCAGAATCTTCCATCACCCTTCCCTACAAAATTTTAAAAATAAGTTTATATTCTCAACTGGTATAGCATTTGGCTGCTGTATTTCTTTGCTTGGTAAATAATTTAAGAGTTTGCTGATTGCAGTGCTTTTTAGGCTCTTTTGGTCTACTCATTAAGGCAATTGATTTACACTGCTTAAGCTTCTAAATAAAATTATTGTCACTCAATAAATATATTTTGATGAAATGAGTAACTATGAAAGTGATATCATAGCTGTTTCGCAGATTTAGAGCTATAGGCTATAGAACATTCTGCAATCCAATTCTTTCATTTTATATGGGGAAACAGAGAACCTGGCAAGTAAGTGATTTCCTAAAAGTGGCAGAAATTACCTTTTCATAAGTATAGCAGAGGTAGTATTTGAACTCAAGTCCTCTGATTCCATATTCAGTCCTCCTTCTATTACATTACAGTGCCATCTGGCTTTCCAGTCTAGTAATCCCTCAAAATACACTTGAAAGTTATTTAGGATCTAGAATACTTGGTAGAGTATATGTTACACTGAAATCAATTTTGTTGCTACCATTTTTCTAGAAGTAATAGCTATTTGGAACTGAAGGAATCAATATATGGAAGGAATCATGCTATGATCAATTTCCAGAACACTACAGTTGTTTGTGGTAGTGACTGGTGATCCTTCCCAAGCCACTGCCAATCTTGAGGCTGTTTCCCTACTCTGAAATAATGCTAGAATTTAAGTATCCATTGGTGGCTAATCGAAACCCAGAAATAGGCATAGCCAAAACTTTCTGAGTATTTTCTAACTAGGGGCTGCAAGTATTAAGGAAATTATGTACACAACCCCCATCAAACTTTTGCTTCAAATCAACTATAAATTCAGAGCATTCTGTGAACAAGAAGACAAGAGAACCTTTCTTGGACTATACATGTTAAAGATGAACTGTTAATGCTAAAGCAATATATAGATTTAAATTCTGTGCCTGTATCTTTGCTCTTAATAAAGTCTGTTTTCTCCCTTCTAGGCATAGTGACTTACACAGAGCAGACACTGGATAAATATTTGCCAATTTGATTGGATTCTCAGAAAGCACAACTCCGATGGATTGACCATGTTGTTTGAATGCGAAATGAAGGCTTGCCAAAAAGACTATTTTATGGAGAAATTTGGAATTGATTGTGTGACATGGGAGACTGTCACAGGACCACTCAGCATGGCATGCCCACATCAGAGAAGGGGCTTTACTCTGTGAGCAAAGCAGAATTGAAGTAGTCAAAAGAAATGCAAGATGCACAAATTTAGAGAATCCGCTACAAATATTCACAGACTGTTTGTGCCCGACCTGTGGTGGAACATTCTGAGCTCCTGTTGGTCTGATCGGTCACAGTTGAACACACTGAAACTTGACTCTAGCATAGTGATGTCATTTTGGTCCCCTTAAGGAACAAAGGATAACAACCATTAAGTGCATAGGATGTCCAAACAATGCGCTAAGCACTAAGGATACACAAAGAGGCAAATAGTCCCTGCCCTCAAGAAGCTTACAATCTAAGGGAGAGAAATCATGCAAACAAGTGTATACAAAGCAAGCTATATATAGGAAAAATAGGAAATAATGCTAGAAAAGCATTAGATCTAAGAGGGGTTGGGGAAGGCTTCCTGTAAAAAAAAATGATTAAGATATTAATAAAACACTGCTTTCATTATATCATTCTCTGGTTTAAAAACCAACAATGGCTACCTATTGTCAGTATGATAAAGAGTAAACTATTCAACCTTTCAAAGATCTCGACAGTATGACATCAACTTGCTATTCCAACTTTATCTCCCACTTCTATCAGAATATTCAACTTACGTCTTGCAAACACCTTGCTAATTCTTACCTTTGTTCATATTGTGTCCCTACCTAGAACACCTTCTCTTCATTTTCTGTCCCTATTTAAATCTAACCCAAACTTAGAGGTTCAATACAAGCCACAGTCTTCTAGGACATATTCTTTGACCATATCACACAGCATCAATTCCTCTTCAGAAGTGCTTCAGCAGTTTATTCTGTGCTTTTTGGTGCTTAACTGTATACAGTTTTATATGGTGATCTTAATGTTGACTTTATATTTCTCCTTTTTAAAAATTCATGGATATCTTCTGTTTCATTTCCAAATATATGCCTCCCCTATTCCCTAGCCAAAGATTGACCCCTTATAGAATAATAGTTAAAATGTAACAACATTTTAACCAGATCTAATGGTATAGGTGTACATAATACATATGTATACACACACACACACACAATTTCTATATCCTCAGTCTCCTATTGCTTCAAATAAGGGAAGGAAGTATTTCTTCATCACCTCTTTGGATGGGGCCCAACTTGGTCATTACAATTATGTAGCATTCAATTTCATTTTTTTTCCTTTCCATTAACATTGTTGTGTTCTCTATGTCTCTCATTTTCCTTGTTATCATTAAAAAGGGAAAAATACCCACTGTAGTGCCAACACAATATTCACAACACCAACAGTGACTATAAATAGGCCAGCATGTTGCTCAATCACAAAATATAACAGTCTCTCCATATAGAAGACAGAAGCAAAACATTTATTCACATACCAGAAAAGAGAATCCCAAAACCAGAAAGCTGAATCCATCATAGTAGCAAAAAAATTAATACACCATAACAGCACAGAGAGCCACATACTCCTTTAGCCTTCCCACAAACCAACACTCACAAGCCTAGCTGTCTGCCTGGGTGCATCCTCTCCTCTCTCCATCTCTAACTGCTCTGACTCCCAGCTTCCCATGGGTTCTGCTCTACCTTTCAGAAAACTTCTTCCACCACGGGCTCCATGTGATTAAAATCCAGCCTATTAGGGGTCAGGGAAGATCTTCAAATTACCATTACCATTACATTTGGCCCCAAGATCTTTCATGCCCCTTACATGGCAAAAAAAAAAAATACATTAACAATACATTTCATTACATAGATTAATGGGAGTTTAAGGGTAACTGGTATCAACAGAACTTTACAACAATATAACAAAGATAACAGAAAATAAACACATAAAACAATCTCTTAGAGTGCACAAACACTTCATCATTCCCCCCCCTCAAATGAATGGGACTCAAAGTCTTCAGATAAGGGGTAAAGGTCTCTTCTCCACAGCTAGTTCCTGCTGAAATTGGATGTAGAGCTGTCCCTGTCCCAAGAAGTCCCACTCAAGAGGTCAGTTCTTTAGCTGGCATCAGGAGCTTGGTCAGTGCCAGATCCAGGAGGTCCCATTCAAAAGGTCAGTTCTTTAGCTGGCATCTGGAGCTCAGTAGACACCAGGTCCAGAAGTGATATATCACAGTTGTGGGTAAGGGGTGACATCTCACTTAAGTGATCAGGCATCTGCATGTGGAGGGTACTAAGCCTGCAGGAAACAAATCTCACAAACAATAATCCATGCATTCTTTCAATTAAGCTTGATGCTTGTGGATAATATGGAATATGATGTATCCATTCTATGTTGCTTAATATACAATATCTCTTCATTTTGTTACTTTTGAAATGTGACCCATTGTCATTTTGAATCTGCATTGGGGTTCCATAATGTAGATTTACAATATCTAGAGTTTTATAGGTATTCTTCTGTTTTATGTTCTTATAAGGATAGTCACTAGTGCATCTGTTCAGGTGTCAACACAAGTACATATAAATTTGCATGCTTTATCTTGATGTGAGAGACCAATATAATCTATTTGAGCTGGAACTTTTCCCTTTTCTATCTCTCCAGTTACTACCTGAGGAACAGTTAGTTCCTTTTCCAGTTGGCGGATATGACATTCCTCTGCTACTTGTTTTACCAATGAATAAGAGATACCTTAATCTTGTGCCCACCAGTGTGGGACCTGGACTCCTAAATGACCAGCCATTTGATGGACCCATTTTGCTAGTACCAGATCATCAGTTGGTGTCAGAGTAGGGACAATATGTTAAATCTTTGCAAGTAGATCAGTATGTGCATTGTACTCACGTTCTGGCATGGTGAAGGCCACATGAGCATCTACATAAAAAAATTGACAAGTTAATAACCAAAGACATGTCTCATAAATCTTCCCATAATTCTTTGCCCCACACTTGTTTATCTTGAGTTCCCAATTTTGATTTTTCCACATGAGCATCCACGTAACTAACCCATTAGCTATTGCTCATGAATCAGTAAATATATGACACCATCCTCCTTGTTCTGTTTTGATGACTTGATGCACTGCCATAAGTTCAGCATATTGAGTACTTCCACCTATCCGAGTACTTTTCAAAGTCCACCAAGTACGTGGGTTATAGGCTATTGCTTTCCAATGTCTTTTATGACCCAAATATTTTGCTGTCCAATCAGTAAACCATGCGCATTTCTTCTCTTCTTCAGTTAATCCATCATATCCATTATTCCCTTTTAACAATGTACCAATTGTTGCTTTGGTTCAGGAAATGTATCATTTCCCTCAATATCTATATTTGCTATAAATTCATGTAGAACAAAAAGTCCACTTTTGCCTTTTTTCAATTTATTTTGAATATACCATTTCCATTTAATCATGCTAGCTTCTTGCTCATGTCCAATTCTGTGAGAAGCTGGAGTACTCATTATCCAGGTCATATCGGAATTCCAGGCCTTAATATCACTTCATGACTCAGAGTCAGTTGTTCAGTTTCTGCCGAAGCCCAATATGCAGTTAACAACTGCTTTTCAAAAGGTGCCTATTGAACTCCAGATGAAGGAGTTTTCCTGGACCAAAATCTTAAAGGTACATTTTGACTTTGTTATTTCTGCCATAAATTCCAGTTTGCACAATCATCCTGTACAGTCACTTGTAATCACCCAGGCCATTTTGCATAGGCCAAAAATTTAGAGCCAATTGTGTAGCAGCTGTGGCTTCTTCAAAAGCTTTACTCTGCTCAAGTCCCCAATCAAATTCATATTTCTTCCAAATAACTTTATATAAGGGTTTAAAAATCTGTCCCAGATACAGAATGTGGTGCCTCCAATATCCAAATAATCCTATAAACTTTTGGGCCTCTTTCTTATTGGTAACGATAGGAAAATCCTGAATCTTTTGTCAGGCTTGTGGAAGAATCTCTCACTGACCCTTATTCCATTGCATACCCCAAAATTTTACATTTTGAGCTGGCAATTGAATCTTTGAAGGGTTAATTTCCCATCCTTTGTTTTTCATATGCTCAGTTAAAATTGTCAAACTCTTCTCCACTTCATTCACAGTTTTTTCCTATATCATAATGTCATCTATGTAGTGGTTAAGCTGTACACCAGGTAGCTCTAATTCATCCAAATGTTCAGCCACAATCCTGTGACAAATAGTGGGACTATGCAGATACCCTTATGGCAAACAGGTAAAAGTATATTGTCTGTCCTGCCAAATGAAAGCAAACTGATCCCATTGTTTAGGATCTATTGGGATGGTAAAGAAAGCATTGGCTAAATCAGAAGCTGCATACCAAGTCTCATCATGTTTCTGGATCCTTTGTATTAATATAGTAGTATCAGGAACAGCAACATACAAGGGAGGAGTCATTTTATTCAATTGTCTATAATCCACCGTCATTCTCCATGTCTCATGTGTCTTTTGTACTGGCCAGACAAGATTATTCCATCATGTGGTTGGAGGGACTAACACTCCTGCTTCAACATATTCCTTTATAGTATTGGTAATTTCATCTTGCCCACCTGGCACACGATACTGCTTTAAAGTAATTACTTCAGAAGGTTCAGGCAAAGTGATTGGGTCCATTTTTATTTTTCCCACTAAAACCATATTAATTCCTATCTTAGTGCAAATTGGCATCTTCAGGTAAATTCAAGGTCACAACTTTCAATATATCTATTTCAATGATGTATTCAGGAATAGATACAATGACCACAGTATATTCTTTTTTAGGCAACTGTTCAATTTTCATTGTTATTTTGACTTATCTGGCTGATATTTCAGCCCCTCCCAGTTCTGTGATGGAAATAAGATTTCCATGTTTGAATTTGTCAAGGTTCCCATATATAAGGGAGGCCTCCACCCCAGTATCTATTAATGTCCTGGTGGTTACAGTAGTGGATGCATTTTTCCAATATATTGTCAAATTGATATGGGGTCTGTAATCCCGTCCGTGCATTTCTTTAATCTGAGATGGAGTTTGGCCAATTTCCTATTGTCCCTGAGGGTGTGATGAACTTGGATTCAAGAAGATCTTTAGGGGCAGTGCTCATTAGCCTATTCCATCTAATATTAAGTCCCTTTTCACGGTACACTTTACATAGTTATTAGTTGGAATACTCCCAATTCTTTCAAAATCAACCCCTGCTCTCAATAGGGCAGTAAAGAATTCTTTTCTTGTCAGTCTATTCTGACTTTGAATCTATTGGGTATTTGCTCTTCTCTCTCAAGGAAATTTATCTTTTTCTCATTCTCCTTAGTCACTTAGCTGTGAAATCTTATCCAGGACCTCTGAAAGAAGGTGCTCTATTTCACTAATTAGTAGAGTCAGAATTAGGTGCTTATAAGCAGGAAGAGCCTTCTTCACTATGATGTGTGTATGAGAAACTACTAAGGGGATATCATGATATGCATTTGCATCTCCTACCATGATAGCAATTTTCATTACCTGCTCCTTTAACTTTCTCATACAACAAGTACCAGGTTCTGTCTCCACCAGGCCACACAGAATTAGTGGAATACCTTTTATTGTATCCATCAGCAGATAAAGCTAACATTGGTTGTCTTATTACCTCCTTGAATATGGTAATCCCTAAAATCTTGCTGGACAAAAGGATTCTGACAAAGACCTATAAATTTCATAGCAATCCATACTATCTACCCATACTTTTCCAGTCCCTTCATCACTGATTCTCACCATCCAAGAAACTAACAAATCTCCCATCCTTTGAGTGAATATCAGTAACCTCCTGCTGAGTGAAATCCTCAATTATCTCCCTGGACTCTGGTCTCCCTGGTTCTCCTGCTTTCTTCTTAGTATGGGGCAAACTTCTGCATGTGTAAAAGCCTGGTCATGTAACACTGTCAATTCTCTCCAATACACTCACCAAGCAGCAGTTTCCAGAGCAACTAGGTTCATCTTCTACCAAAACTGTATGAATTTTCCTCCTCTTTCTTTTCTGCTTCATTTTCTGAGCCAAACCCACAACAGCCCTCTCTTCTACCACCTGGGACTCTCCAGTATGCTCTCTTAAAGAAGAACCCAAATGCTGTAACAGTCAACTTCTTATTCAAAACAGCTAATTTTTTTCTCCATCTGAATTTTCTCTTGTAAAAGCTCGTCTCTGCTTTTACATATAATACGGTAACCTGTTAGTAAAACCCAGCCTCTTCTACACACCCTTCCAGTTCTCTCTGTGGTTTTATTGGTGTTCCTTGCAAACATGTTTCTAAATCTCTAGGTTCTCCCTTCTGTAACCTAAGTTCCCAGTTTTCACAAAGCCCTGTACTTTTAGACCACTCTCTTGCTAGGGAGGAATAAGGTAAATCCTCCCATGCTGCAATATCCATTTCTTCTTCTAAATCCCTTCTGCCTCCAAATAGAGGTCCAATATTTTGTGATCCCATCCTTAAATGGCCAAATGTAGCGCCAACACAATATTCACAGCACCAGACAGTCACTGTTGGTGCTGTGAATATGCCAGCATAGTGCTCGATAGCAATATGCAACAGCCTCTCCATATAGAAAACAGAAGCAAAACATTTATTCAGACATCAGAAAACAGAATCCCAAAACCAGAAAGCCAAATCCATAATAGTAGCAAAGAAGTTAATATACCATGACAGCAGAGAGAGCCACACCATCCTTTAGCTTTCTCACAAACAATCACAAGCCTAGCTGTCTGCCTGTGTGCATCCTCTCCTCCTTCCATCTCTAATTGCTTTGACTCCCAGCTTCCTGTGGGCTCTGCTCCACCCTTCAGCAAACTCTCTCCACCATAGGCTCCATGTGATTACATTCAGTCTACTAGGGGGCAGGGAAGATCTTCAAATTCTCTTAGGTCTATTAAGGGCCAGGAAAGATCTTTGAATTACCATTACCATTACACCCACATGTACAAAAATATTTATAGCACCTCATTTTTTGTGGTGGCAAAGAAGTGGAAATTGAGGGAATGCCCATCAATTGGGGAATGGCTGAACAAGTTGTGGTATATGAATGTAATGGTATTGTTGTTCTTTAAGAAATAATGAGTAGGTGAGTTTCAGAAAAACCTAGAAAGACTTAGATGAACTCACTTAGTGAAATGAGCAGAACCAGAAGAATATTGTACATAGTAATAGCAACACTGTGTGATAACCAACTTTGAGAGATTTAGCTTTTATCAGTAATATAATGATCTAAGATAATTCCAAAAACTGTGTGTTAGAAAATGCAATCAACATTGAGGAAAAGAACTATGGAGTCTGAATACAGGTTGAGGTATACTATTTTCTCTCTTATTTTTTTGTTGTTTTTTTTCCTTCTTGTGATTTTTCCTTTTTGTTCTGTTTCTTCTTTTGCATTATGAATAATGTGGAAATATGTTTAATATGGTTTTACATGTATAGTCTATATCAGATTAAATGCTGTCATGAGGAGGCAGAAGGGAGAGGGAGAAAAAATTCAAAACTCAAAATCTTAAAAGAGTGAATGTTGAAAACTATCTTTACATATAATTGAAAAAAAATAAAATAGTATTTAGTGGAAAAATAATATATATTTTTAAAAGGAGATAAAAGGAGGGGGAACACTGTACTATACTGTCTCTCTATACCATGCTACCATTTCCTTGATTCAACTGACTTTAGTATCACGGCATATGCAGTATAAGAATATGTTAACTTCCTACCAAGTAAGAAGTAAACAGAGAAAATTAATAGCTATAGTGTATTTGGCAGGGGTGCCTTCATAGTTTACTGAATGCTTTTAACAAGTACTACATTATTGTAGTGTCATATCACATTATCAAAATTTTAAACATGTATGTTTTTACCTGTATGTAGACATAGGTATATACATATATATTTCAGTATGTAAAAGCTACAAATTTTCAGTTAAGTCATTTGTCTAAACAACATAAAATAATTTTATAACATATGATAGGAGAAAGAGACGTGTCTTTAATTAATGAATTCTAAAAAGAAATAATAGCAGAGAATGAATTACCCTTCTTTACTGCTCCATTTAGGTTATGAATGATTGGTCCAACACTTAATTATCCATGGTAATGGAAGCCAAGGCTATCATGGATAACTGAAATCCAGAGATGATTTCCCAAACCTAATCAGATAAAGCATTTCAGCCCCATAGTATCTTTTAGCTGAGACTCTCTCAGGCAGCTTAATTTTGCCACTTCTATATTATTGTCCTTAACATCTTTTGTGGTAGGACCATTATCTGCTCCATCCAGGCAAGTTAGGCCATTTTTTCATATGTTTGACACGCACACACACACACATATACACATATGTATATATAGGCACATGTATATATACATACATATGCATATAAATATATACATATGTATATAATAAAATATACAATGCATGTATATGTACATATATATTATACCCACAATGCAGATATGATTTCATTTAGGTATTCTAGAGGACAATATTCAAATTTTGCATTAATAGAGAGGTATATATGTATTGAGGCTGTCCTTGAGACCTGGTTGACTCAGGGAACTAAAAGTGTCACTTCCTGGTCTTCTGGGTACAAAGCAGCCATGAAAAGTTCTAGGCACTCTTTGATACTTTGCAGCTGGAAAAACCACAGCTAACAGTCAAGAAAGCCGCACTCAGCTGAATTAAACTCAAGATGTCCTCATTGCCTATTCTTATTTAATATCTTTCTTTTGTGATGGCTAAATAAATCTCCTTTTGTTAACTGTCTAATGATCTACTCATGACTCATTTTGTTCCGATTTTATATCTAAACTACCAGGGCATTTGCCTGAGTTAAGCGCAGCACAGAATACTTTTTATATTAGAAGATTGGGCCATCCAATGAAACAGCTACATATTTATCTTGTGTTTCGTGGGATTACCAACACTGTTTTACTTTTTAATAGGGCAAGATAAAGGAGCATTAGAGCATACTGTCACAGGGCTCTCCAGAAACAGCTTTGTGAATATACTCTGATCCTCAACTTCAGAAGTAGATGGAGATATCACTGAGCTGTAAAGTGACCATAAGAGTAGGAAGGGGAAGCAGGAGTAAGAAAAAAAGAAAGCAGATGAGAAGGAAATTACCTTAATAATCAATAACATGTCATAACTCTAGATTGATTCAACATGTTTCCTGATCTTAGCTTTTTCCTCTTTTTTGTGTTCCTTCACTACACCATAACTTCCTATAGTAAAAAGTATTTTTTTTGTAATCTTCCACATCATTGATTTAAATAACTAACTACTATTCTAGACCCCTGTTATAAATTCTGATTTGGATTTCAAGCAGGATCATATGTTCCCCTCAAGGTCATCAAATGAAGCAACAGATATAGAATACCCCATTCTGAAAGTCTGAAGGTGGTCATTCTCGATGAGTTTGAAAAATCTGATTCCTTATCATTGAGAAGCAATCCCTACTCTTGGAAAAAGGTCCCTTTCTCCTCAAATTAATTAGTTAGACTTTGAGACTTTAAAAAAATAATACATACTAGATATTAATTTATAAACAGAAGATGATGTGACTGATCTCTTCCCCCATTCAATCCCATAAGTACAAACAAATATTGCACTACATTTTAATAGGTAATCAGAACTGCATATAATAGGACTGCATATTGGTTTGGACAGATGGGCTTTTATATGAGAAGTATTTCTACTCTTTGTTTTCCCTCTTCTGTTTCATGGAAAGTTTTCTAGGCAAAGCTTCCTGATTGACTGAGTCAGGTTCCAACCTTAGTTTATTTTTGCTTATTTATTTGTTTGTTTTAAGGGTGGACCATAATAACATTTAACATGTTACATGTAAAAATTATTTTGCCTACATACAAAAAAGATAACTTTGAAATTTTGACAATGAATATAAAACTCAATGTTATAATAAAAACCTCTCCTGGGTTACTGGATCTGGGGTACTCTCTCACTAAAGGGCCCCTCTCAGCTCTGGACCCATATAGTTAACCCATTTTTAGTACTGGGGAAGCCTAACCACTAAAGTGGGTGGGAGCTTTCTCAAAGTATCTGGCTCTTTATACTTTCATACTGGAGCCAAGAGAGTCACTTTAATCTTAAATTTGGCTCATGTCTAGCTAGAGTCTCCCCAACAAGGGAGAAGAGGTAGTAGAATATTCAAAATACAATGTAAAATACAATACAGGCCAGTTATTTATTCCTTCTACGTAAAAGAAATGATTAGTACATTGATTATATATATGTGTATATATATATATATATGTATGTATGTATGTATGTATGTATGTATGTATGTATGTATATGCCATTGCTATAAGACAGGGTGAGAGGGAACCAAAGATAAAGCAAGATGACTAACAGATATTGGCTGTAATTCCACAAATTGAGTGCCAGGTGTACTGTGCTAAAGGCTAAGATTAAAACTGACAGAATATTTGCCTTCAAAGAAATTGTAACTTAAAAGCTAATAAAGTGGATTCAATATGCGCACAAATAGTTATCATATAAGGCAGCTAGGCAACTCAATGGCTAGAATGTTGGATCTGTAATCTCAGAAGACCTGAGTTCAAATCCTATTCAGACATTATTAGTGTGACTCAACCTCTCTTTCACATCTCAGAAAGTCCCTTAACTTCTCATACTCAATTTACCCATCTCTAATATGGAGAAAAGAATAGCTCCAACCTCCCAGATTGATTGTGAGGATAAACCGCAGTAACGTGTAAAGTACTTTTCAAACCTTAAAGTACTATATAAATGCTTATAACTATTATTATTATCATAATTATTGTTATATATTATGGTTAAGATCCAGGAACACTCAAGATGAGTCATAGAGACATAGCGATCCAGACTGTATGCAGGCATACATTTCCCAGAGTTATTGAGTTTATGCTTTCTTTGGCATTGCAGGGACCTCGGTTGGTCTGGGGTAGGGGGGGCAGGGAACAGCAGTAGGGAGGGGAAGTTCCATGTTTGTCCTGTCATGAGGTAAGGAGAGGAATAGATGAGCACTTCTCACCAGCTGTAAGCAGGGAAACTCAAAGCAGAGAAGAGATCTCCTTGTGAAACTCTTCATGGATTTAGTACTTATTGAAGGAAACAGAGGGGTCAGGAGGTGGAGGATGCAAAGGCAAGGAACTCAAGGTGGTGTGGAGTTAATAGAGTGAGTTTGGAGCTGCCTGTAATTGAACCACAGCCAATTTCATAGCCACAGCAGTGAGCCAAATTCCTGTCCACGGTTTCATTCTCCTTCCTTTTCCTTTAGAGCATAACCGAGGAAACCCCTATTCATTCTGTCTACCAAATCATTTTCCTTTTTAGCCAACTCCCACAATGGGGGGGGACCGTGGACAGGGAGGAAAGGAAATAAATTGATCCAGTATGTTATGCTTCATTTTCTACCCCCCCCCATTTACTTATTTATTTTAGTTTTCAACATTCACTTCTACAAGATGTCAAGTTCCAAATTTTCTCCCCATCTCTCTCGTCCCTCCATCGCATGGGAATTCTAATTACCCTTTCCTTCAATCTACCCTTCCTTCCATCACATTGCCCCTTTCTCTTATCCCTTTCCCCTTCTATCTTCCTGTAGGGTAAGCTAGATTTCAATACTCCATTGCCTGTGTATCTTATTTTCTAGCTGCATGTAAAAACAATTTTTAACAGTCATATTTTTAAAACTTTAAGTTCCAAGTTCTTTCCCTTCCTGCCTCCCCACCCACCCTAATTGGGAGGGCAAACAATTCGATATAGGTTATACATGTGTAGTCATGCAAAACACTTCCATAATAGTCATGTCGTGAAAGACTAACTATATTTCCCTCCATCCTATCCCCATTTTTTCCATTCTATCCTTTGACCCTGTCCCTCCTCAAAAGTGTTTGCTTTTCTGGAAAATAGTATGGCAGAAACTGGGTATAAACCAACATCTGACACCTTATACCAAAATAAAGTCCAAATGAGTACATGATATAGATATAAAGGCTGATATCATTAACAAATTAGAGGAGCAAGAAACAGTTTGTCACCTTTATGGAGAATGGAGGCATTTATGACCAAACAATAGATAAAGAACATTATGAAATGCAAAATGGATCATTTTGACTGCATTAAATTGAAAAGTTTTTGTACAAACAAAACCAAAGTTGTCAAGATTAGGGGGGAAGCATAAAACTGGGAAAGAATTTTTATGACTCGTGTCTCTGATAAAGATCTCATTTCTCAAATATATAGAGAACTGAGTCAAGTTTATAAGAATACCAGTCATTCTCCAATTGATAAATGGTCAAAGGATTTGAATAGGCTGTTTTCAGATGAATAAATTAAAACTATCTGTAGTCATATGAAAAAATGCTCTAAATCTACTAAATCATCATTGATTAGAGAAATGCAAATCAATACAACTCTGAGGTACCACCTTACATCTATCAGACAAAAAGGAAAATGATAAATGTTAGAAAAGATGTGGGAAAATTGGAACACTAATGCATTGTTTGTGGAGTTGTGAACTGAGCCAACCATTCTGAAGAGCAATTGGGAACTATGCCCAAAGGTTTATAAAATTGTGCATACCTTTTGACCCAACAACACCATTTCTAGGGCTGTATACCAAAGAGATAAAAAAAATGAGAAAAAGACCCACCTGTACAAAAATATTTATAGGTGCTCTTTTTGTAGTGGCCAAGAACTAGAAATTAAAGGGATGCCCATCAATTGGGGAAGGGGTGAACAAGTTGTAGTATATTAATATAATGGAATACTATCGTGCTATAAGAAATAATGAAAAGACTGACTTCATAAAAACCTGAATACTTATATGAACTGATGATGAATGAAGTGAGCAGAACCAGGAGAACACTGTACACAGTAACAGTCACAGTAAGTGATGACTTTGATAGTTTATCTCTTCATGCTTCTCTTGAGTCTTGTATTTGAAAGTCAATTTTTCTATTTAGCTCTGATTTCTCAAAAATACATTAAATTCCTCTACTTCATTGAACATCAATTCCCCCCCTCCTCATTGATTATGCTTAGTTTTTCTGGGTAGGGGACTTTTAATTTTAATCCTAGCTCCTTTGAACTCTGGAATATCATATTCCAAGTCCTCCAATCCCTTCATGTAGAAGCTGCTAAATCTTGTGTTATCCCGATTGTGTTTCCACAATATTTGAATTGTTTCTTTCTGTTTGCTTGTAATATTTTCTTCTTGATCTGGGATCTCTGGAATTTGGCTATAATATTCCTGGAAGTTTTCTTTTTGGGAACTCTTTCAGGAGATGATCAATGGATTCTTTCCATTTCTATTTTACCCTCTGGTTCTAGAATATCGGGGCAGTTTTACTTGATAATTTCTTGAAAGATGATGTCGAAGCTCTTTTTTTGATCATGACCTTCAAGTAGTCTAACAATTTTAAAAGTATATCTCCTGGATCTATTTTCCATGTCAGTGGTTCATCCAATGAGATATTTCACATTGTCTTCTATTTTGTTATTCTTTTTGTTTTGTTTTGTAATTTTTTGATTTCTCATAGAGTCGTTAAATTTTATTTGCTCCATTCTAATTTTTAAGGAATTATTTTCTTCAGTGAGCTTTTGGACTTCCTTTTCCATTTGGCCAATTTTGCATTTTAAGATATCCTTCTGCTCATTGGCTTTTTGGACCTCTTCTGTCATTTGGGTTACTCTATTTTTTAAGTCTATTATTTTCTTCAGTATTTTTTGGGTCTCCTTTAGCAAACTGTTGACTTATTTTTCATTGTTTTCTTGCATCACTCTCATTTCTCTTTTCAATTTTTCCCCTACTTCTCTTACTTGATTTTCAAAATCCCTTTTGAACTCTTCCATGGTCTGAGACCAATTCGTATTTTTCTTGGAGGCTTAGGATGTAGGAGCTTTGACTTTGTTGTCTTCTTCTGGTTGTATGTTTTCATCTTCGTTGTCACCAAAGTATGATTCTATAGTCTGAATGTTTTATGCTGTTTGCTCATTTTCCCAATTGCTTGACTTTTTAATTCTTTGTTAAGGTAGGTTTCTGCTTTCAGTGTGGAGGGTGTCCTGTCCCAAGCTTCAGGGGGTTTTTACAGCTGTTTTCAGAAATACTTCAAGGGACCTGTAAATTTTCAGTTCTTCCAAGGTGGTATGGTCTAAGAAGAGGTGTTTACTTCTCTCCTGGTTGATGCTCTGGTCAGTGAGTGACCACAAGCACTCTTTTCTGCCATGGAACTGTGTGGAAGGTTTCCTCTCCACTGCCTCCAGAAGCTCTGCTATGCCTGTGCTCCTCCTCACCCACCTCTGACCTAAATCCAAGTATGGACAAGGCAACAGATTCTGTCTCAGTGCAAGCAAATAGATCCCTGTAATCTCCTTCTGATCAGTTGTTTGGTCCTTTTACCATCTGTGAACTGAGAGCTCTGAAAGCAATCTGCCACCACTGCTGCCATCCTCACCACTGCTCCAGGGTTGTATTGGGACCAGGGCCCAACAGATATTTCCTACTGACCTTCTAAGTTTCTTTGGTGTTTGAGGGTTGAAAAGTCTGGAAACTGCCTCTACTGCCAGTGATTCAGTCCCCTGAAGCTTTCTCCGGATTTGGTGGGGGCCAGTCTGTGCAGGCACAGCCCACACTAAACTGGATTCCTCTCCCAGCCCAGTGCAGCAGACCTTTACCATCAACCATCCAAGTTGTCATGAGCTGGCAATGTCTTTTACTCTGTCTTTTTGTGGCTTCTGATGCTCTAGAATTTTTTTGGAGTCACTTCTACAAGTATTTTGAGGGGTTTGGGGGAGAGCTCAAAAGAATCCCGGTTTTATTCCACCATCTGGGCTCTGCCTCTGCCATGCTTCATTTTCAGTTTCTATATTTTCTATGTTATTTGATTAGTTTTCATAAACTGCATGGCTATTAACAGTGAATTATAAAATCGTCCAAGTGGCAGGAAGTAGTCATGGTTAAGAGGGGAAGGCAACCATCCTATGGAACGGAGATGAGTTAAATAAAGAGATATTGAGCATTTCTGGTAATTCTTTTAGTATATTCCAAGTGACAGCCACTAAGTGCCATTGAACCTGAGGGCTGGTTACTACAACACAAAAGGTGATTAAGAGAGAAAGCAAACATGAGGGGAGCAGAGTTGAGAATCAGCTACTCATAGGTGGCTAGAGCATCACTGAGTTACCACATAATGTTTGATCCTTTCCTTCTGCTGGCTAAATGATTGACAGTCAGCAGTCTCACTGTAGAATGAGGGGGAATGAGGAAACAAGCCTTTGGTTATCAAGTGTACTTTTTAAGACTAGTCATGGTAGAATATTTTACAGAAAGATTTGACTGTATGCTTTAAGAAACTTTGAGGAGGATAAGGTTACTTTCAGAAGAGAGATTATAGAAGGTTCCATGAAGGAGGTGGTACATGAGGTGGATGTTGAAAGAAGAAAAAGAATTTCAACAGACAGAAATATTTCAAGCATGTAGGGTATTGAGTATAAAAGTGAGGACACTATCTGTGAACAGCTAGTACTGTGATTTGACTGGAATATTAAATGCATTATTGGGAATAGCATAAAACTAGTATAAGGAGTGTGTGAGTACACTGCGATATTTTATCCAGGTAGGTTATGTATGTTCACATGGGTCTGTCTAGATCAGTGGTTCTCAACTTTCCTAATGCCGCAACCCTTTAATACAGTTCCTCATGTTGTGGTGACCCCCAACAATAAAATTATTTTTGTTGCTACTTCGTAACTGTAATTTTGCTACTGTTATGAATCGTAATGTAAATATCTGATATGCAGGATGTATTTTCATTGTTACAAATTGAACATAACTCACTAGTTGAGAACCACTAATCTAGATGAAAGCAATAATAAATATTTCTAGAGTCTCCTCCCCTCCACCACATATCAAGGGAGTCTTTGATTAATACCAGGAGCAGAAGCAGGAGTTTGGAACCAGAGGCTAGCCATTCTGTTCTCCTCTGACAGAGGGAGTACTGGACTAGAATTATTTCTATCTACAGTCTTAAATATTATTAGTCTAGGGGAAATATTTTTTAGGCTCAAGCTCTGTCCCTAATCTCCATCCCTTAATGGAGAAAGAGTGCCCCAAGCTATACATTTAAGGTTTGACTCCATTCCCACCAAATGCCAGTTCAGCAATGAACACAAATAGCAAATAAGGAATAAAGCCGTTTATCCAAACACATAGAAAAAAAGAAATTAGAGAAAATATTCATATGACAAAATATACTGGACAATATACAGAGTAAACCAAGTCTCCCATTGGGAGTAAGATAACTCCTCTCAGCTAAGAAAGAGTCCCAGTTCTCACCCAACTGGAAATTCCCTGAAATCTCTAGTATAGTAAGCTGGGAATAGGGACATGACACTGGTCCTATCACACCTATATGTTATATTAAAATTAACATTCAGGTCAATAAATGGAGTGAAATAATGCATTATAAATTCAGGCTGGTACTGATGTTCCTTCAGGCTTTCCTATCTAAGTAGGAATATAGGAAACCGGATTGTTCAGAAGGGAACAAAGTCAGCCCCACTGGGCTGCAATAAAGTTAGTGTCCTGAGCTTGATCAGAGGTAACTGGTGACAGGATGGGGGGGCGGGGGGTGAAAGGCTAACAGTAGGTTCTTGGAAGAGATAACCAGTGGCCAAAGGATAAGCCAAATCACTGGCCTCCCTTGCCAGAAGACACGAACAGTGTAAATACTAACTCAGCAGTTACACAAATTGTTTCATTTTCTGTTCATTAAGTCTCAACTTCCCAAGCAAGTATAACAGTGCTTATTATTGCTGCTCATTTTAGTATTTCTGTTAATGTATGTAAGTGGGGGCAATAAATAGCTGACTCGTATTACACACTGATTACTTTTCCACTACTCTCTACTACTACCAAACCTAAGCTATATTTTTTTTTTCCTTCTTGAGCAGAGGTATTAAAACTCACAGACTGTAACACTCCTGAGTGCCCCCCAACCAGATTAAAATGTAGCTGTGAATTATTTAACAAGATAAGTAAAAATATACTACAACATAGATAATAATTTGAGGTTTTCTAAGTCAATACGCAGTTTGCAGAGATATTTTTCTATTTCAGTTTGACATCACTGCTCTAAAGCCTTGTGTTTGGAGTATAATAAATATGATTAAAAAAATAATAAAAAAAATTTTTTAAAGCCTGACCTTTCTTGGGAAAAAAAAATGTAACAGCACGCACAGAGCTACATTTTCTACATTTGGACAACTGCGTTTGCTAGCCAATGGGTACTTAGATAAAGTTTCTGGCTGCTTCTAGGTAGCCATATATAACTTAACCCCAACGGACTAGGTATTTTGTGAATGATGAAGCAATCATCCATTGAGCATGAAGAACCAGTGGGTCTTTAAATATTTAAATAGATCTTTAAAAATGGAATGGCTCTGGAAGAATGACTTCTTCCTGTGACTCTACTATGGCTAGTAGTGTTCCTGTAAGAGGCAGATAACTTCCATATGGAAACTAGAACCCATGCTCAACTAGATATTGGGATCACTGACTGCCTTTTCTTTTTAAAATTTATTTTCCTAAATATAGGTGATGAAATAGAAATCCCAAGATGAGTCAATATCCCACAATACACTGAGTTCAATCTGACAGTTTGAGAGATTTGGGGACCCAAGGTATTCATTTGGAGCTAACTGGTACTTGTGGTCTTGTTTGCCAGAAGACATGGATTGGAGAAAGTTGACCAGGTCAAAAGTGAGGTGAAATGTAACAACGTCTACTCAGTAATTCTGCTGAACATTGTCCCGATAATCAAGTCCCATTATGACAATAGTCATTACTTGCAAAGTTTGTGAGAGCCTTTAGTGTTTAACATTTCTTTTGTGTGGAAGAAATAAATACCTCCACTGCCTGGTTCATATTACACATTTAGTATCTTTTTACTCTTCCCTTTGGGGAGACCCTTGACATGAGCCAAATCTAAGCTTAAAGCAATTTTTCTATGGGGTACGAGAGTTGAGGAGTAACAAGCCAAACGGTATGAGAAAAGGAGTTTGACCCATCTTTTGGATGGTTAGGCTTCCCAAGAAACTCAGTCCAAATTGCATGCTTGAGTCTAGGGCAAAAGGAATCTCTTCATAGAAAAAGAGAGAGAACAACGTTATGTGACCCAACAGATGTAATAATTGTTAGACTGCACATTGGTCTAATGTACTGTCATTTCTCTGGGGGATGTTATATAGAAACAGCCTGTAAAATCATTTTAAGACTAAAATTTAAATTCATCATTTGATGAATATAAAAAGTTTCTGTTGAATAATTGTATAATATTCAGTAATTATCTTAAATGTTAAAAAAGAAATAAGGAAATTCAAATACAGAAATAGTGAGAATAAGGGAATAAAGCTAAGGTCAATGGTTATTTAAGTACATATTCTAAAACTTGGTCTGAAATGTTCATTTTAAACATCAAAGTCTGAAGGACATTGCAAGTTTGCTTGAAGGTAAAAACCAATTAATTTCTAACAAGTTCAATTACATTTCTGCTTTCACAAAAGGTCAACATTGCCTAAATACCTGAAGCAGATGGTTAAATAAACAAACTCAGAATCTGAATTTGGTTTCATGTGGTATTCATTTTAGGTACAAATTAGTTTAAAATATAAATAGTTCAGCAATTACCTCACTTTATTTAAAAAGAAAACTGATATTGAACATGTCGTTTCAAAGTCTATTTAAGCAGAACAAAAAAAAAATAAGAAATAAAAATAAGGAAGATTGGTATAAATGCAAACTCTTTTACCCATCTTTCTTTTCTCATTTTGTTTTTTGCACATGAGTGCTGTGGCAAGGAAAGAAACATCTGAGAAGAAAGAAAAACTGTTTGGAAAACTATAGAATCCTCACAGGCTCAGTACACTATGGGGAGGGGGGGGCGGGTCTCGTATGACATTCCACACAGAGTTTACTTTGATTATTTAGAGTTTGCATAATCCATTTTAAAGGCACATAATTCAGGGCCAGTTGTCTTCTGGACATACAACAAACATTGGTCAAATGAATGTCTTATCAAACAAATGGCTATACGGTTTTGTTTTGTTTTGTTTTTTTGCTTCTTCCAGTAGGGCCTTTGTGCTTTTATCACTGTGATAGTCTCAGATTTATTGATCCTGCCCTAACTTCTCTTAACCCTCAGTCTCACATTTCTAACTACCTATTGAACATTTCAAATTGGATATTTCATAGACATCTTAAACTCTACATGTTCAAAGCTGAACTCCTTATCTTTTCCCCAAAACTTCAATCCTTTCTGAAGTTCGCTATTACTGTCTCAGGTCTAATCATCCTCTCATGACTGTGACCTAAGTAACAACCTCAACTGTTCACTCTCTTTCACCTCCCATATCTAATCAGTTAGCAAGACATGTTGTTTTTACCCTTTTAATATCTCTTATATATACCCCCTTCTCTGATACTGCCACTAATAGAATCCTAATAAAACTTCCCTAAGCCCCAACATTCTAACTTCCTTATGGGCCCCACTGAATAGCAGGCATGTCCTGATTTAACTATGCCATAGGCCCCCAGGCTCAATCATAGGCCTCAGCGAACAGCAGGCCCACCTACCTAGTCACTGCCACCAGACTCAATATAGCCACTGCCTCTACCTAGCCACTGCTTCCCCCCACTCAACATCCTGACTTCCTCATGTATGCCTCACTGCTCACCAGAACTACAGGTGTGTCCATGAACTTATATTTCTCCCAAAAACAGCAGGCATGTCTATGTGATGGGATCCCAGCCACTGCCTCTAGCTAGCCACTGACCCATTCCTCATATTTCCCACAGAAACAACAGGTGTGTCCATGCGCTCAACCACAACCACATCCATCTAATCTCAGCAGGACCACCAGGATCCTGAGCATGATATGGTCCCCAAAACAATAGAAAAGACTTTCCTTAAGTAGGCACCTATACAATAATAGCACAAGTTGTTCTTTAGGCAAACTTACGATTGTAGAGAGGCTTATTGTAATATCATTACCATACGTATAAGCCCCTCAAAATGGGTTTTCCTGTATGCATTGTGGATAATCACATGCACAATTCCACTGAGTTTCCCCCCATTACCTAATCCCTTAATAAATCTCTCCTGCCTTTTTAACATTTATAATTTCTGCTGTGTAATCAGCATCATTATACTATAAAATTGCCTGTCTTGTCTTACTAAGTTTCTGGTTCCTCTTGGAACTCAGCCCATTGGAGGTGTCATTCCAATAAATGTCTTTATTTGGTTTAGAGGTGGTCTAACTCTGAGAATTCCTTCAAGACGACCCCCACAACAAACCATGAAACCGTAACACCACCACCCTAAAACACTGGCTCTCATCACCTCATGCCTGACCTATTGCAATAGCTTGTTGGTTCATTGCCTTGCCACAAGTATCTATCTCCCAAAGCCAGTTCATCCTCTACTCAGGTGTCAAACTGATTGTCCCAAAGAACAAGCCTGACTTCATCTTGTCTCTATTCAATTGACTCCTTGTTATTGATGGGGTGCTTGGGTGCCAGTGCATGAACCCCAGTTTGTAAAATCACATCTCTCCCTAGTTTCAAATTTCCCTAGCCTCAGAGCATTATCTCTGCCCGCTTCTCCCTGTGCCAATACTCTGCCTAGCAACCATTCATGATCAAGCCCCAGTCAAATGTTTATCTCCCCTTGGTACAATAACAAGCTGCACTGATGAATCCTTCACTAGATTATCTATAAGTAACTCCCTAGCTCATTATATGCATCCTGAATCCCTCATTATTTATGTCTTAGGCTTGGGACATATGTATACTCCCAACATCCGTCTTGTCAAACATGACATTGATGGATGGCAGCTTGGCCAGCCCTGACCACTAGCTAACTTAATGACTTTTGAAGCCTAAAACCACACCTCCATGCAGCCCTGCCTTGGGCTATTTCCGAGTGAATTCTGGGCAATACACCTGCACAGTAGATATTAAAAGTGCATGCTCTTTTAAGAACTGACCACTCCTTAATTACTCACTAATCCTGCCCTGACTAACCTAATTAGCACAATGGTACAGGTTTTACTATAGAATATCCTGTAAAAACTTTAACTGTACCCCTCTAAGGTTGCAGGTTCCCTAAGAACTCTTGTCTGATGTATAGCATAACAATAAATCTTTTCCACTTTGACTTAGACTAGAGAATGCTTTAGCCTGTGAATTCATTCCAGACTGCTTTAAAGGGACTTTGGTTGTTGGGGTTCCTGGACTCCCTGAACTCCTTGACCTCCCACATCATTTCCTCCAGAATCAAATATTAAATGTTCTGCCTGGTTTTTAAAGCCCTGCATAATCTCTACCCTTCCTACCTTTCCAATTATTGTATACCTTATACCTCCCCCATATTCTCTGTAATCCAGAACCTTTACCTCCCAGTGTTAATTGAACAAGGCATTCCATTTTCCAATTGCTTGCATTTTCAAAGGTTGTACCCCATGCCTAGAACTCTCTCCTTCCTCATTTCTGTCTTTTAGATTTCCTGGCTTCTTTCAAATCTCAGCTAATCTCTCACCTTCTACAAGACACCTTTCACGTTATTCTGATTTATCCTGTATCTATCTTGTTTTTGAACAGGTATTTGAATGTCATCTCCACCATTAGATTGTAAGTTCCTTGAAAGCAGGGACTATCTATTACTATTCTTTTTAGCCCCGAGGCTTAGCATAGTACCTGATGCATTGATGCTTTAGAAATGCTAGTTGACTGACAGACTATTTTACAAGATTTAGCCTAGGATTCCATCATGTTTTCTCTGATGCTTGGAAAAAGTTCATCTACTACATTTTTCCTTTAAATGTTTTCCAAGACCCTGATAACAACATTTGTCACTTAGGAAATGACTCTTCATTGGGAGAGGTGATACTTAATGGCACCTAAATATGAATTAAAGAGTAAATTTTCTATAATATTCTAGAATATATAGCATAATTTATTAAGAATATTCATTTATGTAATAACTAATAGCACTTTGGTGGGAGTAAGGGAATGTACATAAGAGTTAAAAGAATTAGTGGTCTGCAACCTAAAAACAATTTAGGGGAGAGAAGGTAAGACCTTCATACAGAAGTTACTAAATCTTTTTGAAGACCAAAAATAACAACCTTCACACCCATAGGAAATTACTTAGACTCTGGCCCCATCCAACTGTAGGGTAAGACTGATAGGGAGGATCCTACTTTTGATATGACCAATTTAGGCAATGGTTGGTGACAGCCTGTGTCTTCCCCAAAGCCCTTTCTTCACCCAGGCTTCCTTGAGGAGTCTTGTTTACCTAGACACTTCTTATTTCCTGAGTTTCCCCTTGTACCTCCTTATGTAAACAACAAAGAAGCTAATATTGGGAAGCTTTGTTTTCCTGTTTACTTTCATCTCTGAGTTGTTAAATTATAATGAAATGGTAGGCAACAACGGGAACATGTTGGGTTTTTTGAGTGTGTTTCTCCCAGAGGAGGCACAGTCAGGATAAATGAGTGAGTGAGAGAGAGAGAGAGAGAGAGAAGAAGGAAGAGGAGGAGAAGGAGGAGGAGGAGGAAGAGGAGGAGGAGGAGGAGGAGGGGAAGAGGGAAGGAGGGAAGGAAAGAAGGAGAGGAAAAGGGAGGGGAGAAGACGGAGGGAGGGAGAGAGAGACAGATAGAGACACGGACAGACAGACAGACAGAGAGAATGTTATTCTCATAACTTTCCAGACTGTACGTGTATCCCAATTAGAATTATTTCCTTTTTGAACGAACATAGATTGAGACAAAAGGTGAGAGCCAGCTGTAAGAAACACTGCCATTTTAAGGACAATGTGAGCATTGAGGTGACAGGTTTCCAGTGAAGCTGTGTAACTGAAATCCTGGCTTGTGGGAAAATAGAGCAACTTGTGAATGCATGAGTGTTTATAGCCAAAGAGCTCTGATTGCACATGCTCAAGCTTTAGCAAGGTCATAGTTGGCTAACAGTTATTATTTGTAACTTAAGGGCTCCTGGCTTCACTCTCACACTCCCCTTTGTGAGTAGATATGGAAGCTGCAACCAGAATCTTTGAAGCCATACTAGTCACTCTCTTGAGATCAGATCATCTCAATAGATGCTGAAAAGGCCTTTGACAAAGAATAACACCTTGTTAGGCTAGAAACCCTACAAAGTACAGGCACTGGAGGAATCTTTTTTAATGTCATAGAGCATCTATCTAAAATGAAAAGCAAGTATAATATGAAATGGGAACATACTAGAACCTTTTCCAGTAATAAAAAAAAAAGTTTATTTGTTTTTTCGGTTTTTTTAGTTGGCATAGAATTTTAGTCCAGGATTTCTTGCTGTCTTATTGGAAGTATTTTCCTGTATTTTTACCAATTTATTTTTCTGATGCTCATATAAAAATATTTTTAGATTTATTCACTGATTTTTTTCCAATACAGATATTTTAAATCTTAATTTTCCTTTAATTTTGTCTTGCTTTATGTTTTTGTCTCTAATAGAATAACCTTCTATCATGATCAACTTGCTGCATTCATATAACGAAAATTGTTTTCTTCACTGATGCTAATTATTGAAATAAATATATGATTTTGTCACTTGATCTTTCAAAAATTTCTGACATACTACCAGGAAAAACTTGTACACAATCACATACACATCATATGTGTGACAACCAACCTTGATAAACTGGACTCTTCTCAGAAATGTACAGCTATAGGACAAATCTACAAGTCTCAGGATGGAAGGAGATATCTATATTCAGAGAAAGATCTAGAAAGAACAGAGTTTAAATGGAGACTGAAGCAATCTACATGCTATCACTCTTTTCCATGTTTGGTTTTGTTTCCTTTTTCCCACTGTCCACTCCATTGGTTACAACCCTTCTATACAACCAGACTAATGTTCAATGTGAAAGTATTTGCAGATTCTATACTTGACTGCATGCTGCCATGGTTGGGGGGTGGGGGGAGAGGGAGGGGAGAAAACTTGAACTGAATCTTGTAAACTAAAAGTGAATAAACAAATCAATAAAAAAAAATTTCTGACATACTTACAGTAGGAGATGGCAGCTGGGACATTACCTCCAGGCCTCATCCTTCCAAAGTAGAGTAGGAGCTAAAGAAAATATAGGCCTTAATTACTAAAGGGGCCTGTCAGCTGAGAGATTGAGAGGCAAACCTAGTCCAGAAAAAGAAAATTTTACCTCTGAGTAAAAGGCTAAAATTCTCTATGAAAGAAAAAGAAATAGCACCCATTGATAAGGTTGAAACAGTATATTCAGGTAGGATGTCAGAGGTCTAAGGTAGAAACCTTTTCTGGAAAAAAACCTTGTCTCCCACTGAGGAACAAACCAAGGTGGGTTGGTTCAACTGTGGGATAGAATCACTACAGAAATGGCAGGTGTTTGTGATAGAAAAGAAAATTAGATTAATGGAAAAATCTTAAAGGATAGACTTTTGAACTCATTCAAGGCCTGAAAGCTATCTAGCCTAAAATAAAATGGCAAGCTTGTTTGCAAAGGCTGGCAAGGTGATTTGATCCAAAATATCCTAAACCACTTGATCATCTCAATAGATGCTGAAAAGGCCTTTGACAAAGAATAACACTTTGTTAGGCTAGAAACCCTACAAAGTATAGGCACTGGAGGAATCTTTTTTAATGTCATAAAGCATCTATCTAAAACCAAAAGCAAGTATAATATAAAATGGGAACATACTAGAACCTTTTCCAGTAAATATAGGAAGGAGGCAAGGATGCCCACTGTCCCAACTATTGTTTGATAAATTAGAAATGGTAACAATAGCAATAAGAGAAAGGAAGCAGAGAGAACAAATATAGGTAAAGAGGAGATAAAACTATCCTTGTTTATTGATATTATGACGATTTTCTTGGAAAATATGAAAGAACCAGCAAATAGATAAACTGAGACAATAGCTTCATCAAAATTGCAGACTACAAAAAAAAAGTCCTCAAAATAGCATTTCCTCACAATAATAACAAAACACAAGAAACAATAGTAGAAAGGGAAATTCCATTCCAAATAACTATAAAATGAATAAAATTTCTGGGGATCAACCTCTCAAAGCATACAAAAAACTTATATGGATTTAACTATAAAGCACTCCTTAAAGAATTAAAGAACAACCTAAATAGCTGGAGAAATTTCCAATGCTCATGGATAGACCTTGCCAATATAACAAAAATGACAATATTACCAAAATTAATTTATACTTTTTTATATTATATCATTCAAACTACCAAGAGGATACCTTACAGAACTTGATAAAATAATAACAAAATTCATTTGAAAAAAAATTATCTAGAATATCAAAAGAAATGATGAAAAAAAAAAAGAAGGGCAAAGGGAGAATAGTACTTCCAGACTTTAAATTACATTATAAAGCAACAGTCATCAAAGCCATCTGGTATTGTTTAAAAAATAAAGAGAAAGATCAATGGAATGAATTAGACAAGGAAGATTCAGAAACCATAGAACTCAATAAACCAGTGTTTGGTAAAGTGGAAAACATGTTACCTAGGGGAAAAAAAACTATATAATTAAAAAAAAAACTGCTGGGAAAACTGAAAAGCAGTCTGGCAAAAAGTAGGCTTAGATCACTATCTTATATCACACTCCATAATACATTCAAAATAGATAGGTGACCTTAATATTAAAGGTCAGACTATAAAAAAAGAAGAGAAGAGAAACATATTTCCCAAAAGATAAATGACAAACACTTTTCAAAAGAATTGTGAAGTATTCACAGTTGTGTGAAAAAATGTTTTAAATCACTAATAATAAATGAAATACAAATCAAAACTACTCTAGGGTTTCACCTCATACTCCACAAATTGGCAAAAATGACAATGGCAATAGCCAGTGTTGGAGGGGCTATGGGAAATTAGGCACACATTGTTGGTGGAGGTGTGAAATGGTACAACCATTTTGAAAGAATTCGGAATTATTCAAAATAAAGTAAAATGTTAGAAATTAAATATATCTATAGGCATATGAAAAAATGCTCTAAATCACTATTGATTTAAGAAATGCAAATCAAAACAACTTTGAGGTACCACATCTCACCAGTCAGTTTAGCTAAGATGACAAAACAGGAAAATGATAAATGCTAGAGAGAATGTGGAAAAATTGGAACA
>CM053591.1:37177684-37196058 GCA_028646515.1 Pseudochirops corinnae | reverse complement strand
ATACCACTTCTGGGGTTGTATCCCAAAGAGATCATAGAAGTGGAATGAAGACCCATATGTACAAAAATATTTATTGCAGCTTTCTTTGTGGTGGCAAAAAACTGTAAATTAAGGGGATGCCCATCAATTGGGGAATGGCTAAACAAGTTGTGGTATATGAATGTAATGGAATACTATTGTGCTATAAGAAATGAGGAGGAGATAGACTTCATATTTATCTGGAGTGATGTATACAAACTGATGCTAAGTGAGAAGAGCAGAACCATGAAAAATTTGTACACAATCACAGACACATCATATGTGTGATGACCAACTTTGATAAACTGGACTCTTCTCAGCAACGCACAGTTATAAGACAACCCTACAAGTCTCAGGATGGAAGGAGATATCTACATTCAGGGAAAGATCTAGAAAGAACAGAGTTTAAATGGAGACTGAAGCAGTCTACATGCTAGCATTCTTTTCCATGTTTGGATTTGTTTCTTTTTTCCCATTCTTCACTCCATGGGTTACAACTCTTCTATACAACCAGACTAATGTCCAGCGTGAAAGTATTTGCAGATCCTATACTTGATTGCATGCCGCCATGGGTGGGGGAGGGACGGGGAGAGGAAGGGGAGAAAATTTGAAATTCAAGGGATTCTGGAACAGAATCTTGTAAACTAAAAGTAAATAAACAAATCAATTCTAAAAAATAAAGTAAAATGTCCATACCCTTTGAACCAGAGACTCAATTACTGGACTATAACCCAAAAGAGCCATCAGTAAGAAAAAAGTCCCCATATCTATAGCAGCCCTTCAGCTAAGAATGGAATGGAATACTACTATAATGTAAGAAATTATTTGTGTGATGAATACAGAGAAACACGAAAATATTTCTATGAACTAATATAGAGTGAAGTAAACAAGAAAACAAAACATACACAACAACATAAATGGAAATAACAATGACACACTGAGGAGACCAAAAGTAAATGTCATAAAACTATAAAAGTGAAGTGGGACTTAAATGAAGCTATTTGAAAAGACACCCCAACTTACCTCTTGGGGAAAGTGGGAGGGCCACAGGTGTTATACTTTGCACGTTTTCAGATTTTTCTCAATTTACCAATAGGTTACATTGATTTCTTTTTCCTCTCTAAAAGCCAAAAACCACTATTTGTCACATGGATGCTTCTTGGAGAGGGAGACAGGGAAAGATACATAGGATGCTGTGGTGATATAAGAACCAGAAGACATAAGCAAAATGGTTTGGGATTTTGTTGTTTGTTTTTTAAATAAAAAATATATAGAATAGAGGTTGAGCACAAAGCTGGTAAGGAGGGTTTGTTTTGGGAAGGCTCAAGCTTAAGTAGATCAGGAAAAACTTCTCATATATTAGCCATAGAAGGAAAGAAAGGGAGCCACACTGTAAATATGAATTGAAAGGAATTTGTAGAAAATCTGTTGAGAGACAGAATCATGGACATGATCATTCTATTTAAGAAGAGAAGGGACCAAGAGAGTGAATTTCATGATAAAGTACTACAACACCAAAAGGATACAGAGAAATAAAACTATTTTGTGGTACAACTGCAGTCTAGATGGATACAAAAGTGATACCCATACTTTAAAGAAAACCAAAGAGCCAATATGTGAGAGATTGAATTCCAAAGACCAAGCATAGGAAAAAAGAGATAGAAGATCACTTCACAACCCCAAAACAATAAAAATGAATATTATGGTTCCATTCCATAGGGACTCATAGGTCCCTACACTCAGACGATAGTGAAGACTAAGAATGCAGAATGTGCTAATGTTCTTGACAGTGGATATCAAATTATCATCATATACGAATTGTTGTATGAAAGGCATTTGAGAAAAATAGCCTATAAAAAGGCTAAGACTTAGCAGACTGAGTGGCAAAGGCTACCTATATCTGCAATGCATCAGAGGATATTTAAAGTTTCCCAAGGAAGTTGTCGGTGCAGACAAGAAGATTATTGCTATGGCATTGGCATTCAGGAACCTAAGGAAGGAGTGAAGGCAACATATGATATCCAGAAGGCCAGGCTATAATCAAGCAGAATACTACTGAGAACTTGGGAGCTCCATCCACCCCAACAGCAAATCTGAACTTTGTTTCATTGAACTAATCTTCTTTGTCTAAGTTTTCAGTGTATGACTGGCAGGGTGAACAAGTGGCTGAAGGAATGCAAGAAATAATTCAAATCAAGATGCAGGAGGATGATGCTAAAGAACTAACATTCCGTTTTCTATATGTCACCTTACTTTTTAGACAATGAAAGAAGTTGGAGCTGCATAAGAGTGCTGTACCCAACTACAACTGACCTCATGCATTTCACTGGGAAGCATTTGGTGATACCCTTTTGTGGCCATGAAAATACTATGTAATGTTTTCAAACATAATAGTTGAGAGAGAACCCTAAAGCTAGTAAGAAACTGTTGGGGATTTTTTCTGGCTCTAGATGGAAGCTGATGCTGCCCTCCCCCCCCAAATGAGGCCTGTTAAAAATGTTCCAAGAAAATTGCTATCAACTTGTCCTACATAACTGGGGAGTATATACCCTAAAGAAACTTTGGAGATTGTCTTCATTAACTTTTTTCTATGGAAAGAGATAATAAGAATAGAAGTCATCTCTTTCTGGTGACTGATCATTTCTCCACTAATGTACAAGCTTTACCCTATCAGGAACCAGAAAGCTTCCCCAAAAGCCAAAGAATTATGGGAAAAATACTTCTCAGTGTTTGTACTATATAACCAGGAGTCATTCTGATGAAGGCAAAGACTTTGAGAGTAAGTTACTTACGGAATGATGGATGGCATTGACAGGTACCAGAAAGTTCAGAAACACGCCTTAGCAACTATTCCTGAGTATACTTGAGGGCTTCAATTACTCACTGATGAAAAAGTTATACCAGAATAAAAATGTTAGTGGAATCAACATGTAGCATTTCTGAAATACACAAACAACTCCACCAGGAAGGATACTATAGATTTCTGACCATACTTCTTTGCTGTTTGGGCAAAAGTCACACTGTACCTGTGACTTAAAGTCTTAGAAAGAGAGGAAACAAATACTCACAACCAGCATATCTGTCAGATGAAAGAAGTCTATGAACTAGCTATGACTTCAGCTCCAAAGAGCTTTGACAGAAAGAAATGGCAACATGATGACCAAGTTCTTTGTCAAGACCCTCATTGAGGAGATAGGGTTTTGTTGAAGACCTTTGGTGTTCAGAGTTAGCAGATCAAAGGAAAAGTACTCCATACCAAATTGCCAAGATACAGAACAAGTTGACTAGTTTTAGAGTAACCCAAGAGAGTGGTAAGGACCCTATGAAGAGAATTTATCATAACTACCTATTGCTCATAGGAGAAATAGTTGGACTCTCTGATGAGCAGGAAAGAAATGTTGAAAATTTAGCCCAGCAGTACCATTCTGAATGAGAGAGACCGCCCACTATTTTTACCAAAGTTGTTTAAACTAGTGATGTCTCCAGTGAAGGCAATACTATATATTATAAACCAATGACCTTGTTTGATCTAAAGGGAACCCTTGTTCAGATATGGGCAGAGGATTTCACAATCTAATAGGGATTGGGACCCCATAAGGAATGGAGATTTCTATGACACCAGCCCATCACAGGGAGGCAAAGACTCTAGACCACTTCTAAGGGAGGGTCCAGTTGAAGAATTAAGCAAGTCAAATTCCTCAGAGCTGGAGGAATTGGAGAAATCACCTACAGTCAGTAAATTCACAAGATCTCAATTCAGCTAGTGTATGGACCTGGCCTTTACTATCATCAACACATAATGTTCAGTCCTTCCTGGACAAATCTTATGGTCATATTGGAAGAGAGGAAACCAGTTCCCTAGAGTGCAGCCCATACTCTAGATCTTGAATCTGTTGGAGGAAACTAGGATACGGGAGGTACCAGAAATAAACACATCTGGGTGAAGGAAGGAAAGAAGGAAAGAAGGAAGGAAGGAACAAACAAAGGAACAAAGGAAGGAACAAAGGAAGAATGGATAGAAGTCAAAGTAGTATGAAATAAAGAGAACCAGTGGGCAACTCAATTGTTTTCCTTAATATATCAAAGAAGCTTTTAGGCAGCAGATCCAGGCTCAGAACAAAGAGGTTTCAGGAGGATCGAGAAATCAAACATCTATTCTCTGCTTCCAGTGAAGTTGATGAATTAATGGAGAAAGGCTAGAACCCTCAATTGTTGAGTGTTAAGGGAACATCACAGAATAAAAAGGGAATCAATAAGCAACTCCAAGAAGTAATCACTTGCCCCTATGGCTTCTTTTTAAAAATTTTAAAATGTTTTTATTCATAGCAAAACTTGTTTTGGAATATTATTGGTTTCATCTTATTAAAGTAGGACACATTTAAGAGCAGTGCCCTGGGATCTGTATTTTAAAAGCCTTTGGTGTTTCCATATGCATAACAGATCCTCCATACTTTCCAAAAAGTTTAATAATATATTATAAGAATGAAGGTATAATTACTGGTTATTTTTCATCTTAAAATTTGAATGCCACTTCTTTAAAATGCAAAGGTTCACCTTTTCCATTTCTAATTAGCAAAGTAGTTGATTAAGAACTATGCACTTCATTTACTAGATACAGCATCTGTCTGAGGAATTCATGCAACTGCAATTGTTTCTGGGTGAAATAAAACAGATTTTTCTTCAGGAAAGAAATCTTACGCAGCTACAATATTTAAAACATTTTTATCAAGACATTAAAACAGAAGCAGATGCTTTCCTATAATTTAAAAATATTAGTTACACATGGAAAAGAATATTACAGAAATCATCATAATAATAAATGATAGTAGTAAGGATAGCACATCTTTCTCCAGGAGTTGGATACAGAACAGATCCCAAACATGTTCAAAGCTAAACTTGTTACAGATGGGCCAAGTCAAGATATGTTGTTAAATATATGCCACCTAAGGGAGCTGGGATAAAGACTTGGCCCTGCCCCTTTCATTTTTCAAAAGTCTTAAGTTTTTGGAATGCTATTGATTTTTCCCTTTAGCTGACAGAAATTTGGATGTAAGTATAAGGTATCTAGACCCAGGACTTAGATATCAGTACACAATTATATGTCACTTTATGGTTTTAAAGTACTTTCCTGTAACCAAACAGATAACAAAACAGATGATAAGGGTGCTGTGTCTGGTTTGTGAAATGCTAAATCTGTATGAGGAATTAACCATTAGAATCATTTCCAGGTGAAATGAAATATATTCCTTTTTTAAAAGGCATCTTGGCAACTACAAGTATTATTATATCTATTTTAGAGGTGACATAAGATAATAAGTGTTACAACGAAGCTTAAAGGAGAAGTCTTCTTATTTCAATGTGACAAAGAGTCATGTTGCTTCCCAAGTAACACTTGTATGGCATGTCTATGGTCGTGGGGTACAGAATAATTGTACACTTGAACTTGACCTATGTGGTAGGACCACTTTTTATTTGAAATCAAATATCACATATCATTGGAAATCAAATTATCAAATGTAGACCTTATATTTTACCTTCCACCTCTTCATACACACACACACACACACACACACACACACACACACACACACACACTCCCACAGTGTAGGAAGCGAGAGAGACAGAGAAAGAGAAAGACAGAGAGGAAGAAGAGAGTAAGGATTGTGGGACCACAGAAAAGAGCTAGAAAGACTTTAGAAATCATCTCCTCCACTGCTTCCATTTTGGCACAGAGAGGATGAGTGACTTGCCTGAGGTAACACAAGTAAGAAAACATATTATAATGGAAAGGACACTTGTTTTAGAGTCAGAGGACCTGGGTTCAAATCCTGCTTCCGAAGCTTATATTTAAGTCATTTATTTGACCTCCCTACAGCTCATTTTCCTCATATGTGAATGTCTAGGCTAAATGACCAACCTCTGAGATCTCTTCCAGCTCTAGATCTATGCCTCTGTGATCCAGTGAAGCGGGGATTTGCACCTGGGTCCTCTGCACCAAATTTTACTCTTTCCACTTCACTCACATGGGACTGCAGAATAAACTAAGCAATGATGCAGGTGGAAGCCTTGTACATGGTCAGGAAGAGACAAAGAGAAAGTGGAGCACTGCATTATTTGTCCCAGGCTACTTCATGTCCCCTGATGAACATCTCTACATCTCTTACCATCTTGATCCCTCCATCTTTCCTTCCATTTCTCCAGTCTCTTGGCCTTGCTAAAGCCAACCCTTCTATTTGTGCCAATATCCCCTTTGTTCCTATCTCCTCTGGGAATTTTCCCCAGTAATTTCCTACTCCCCTTTCAATCATTCCCATCTATTGATTCTTTCTTCACTACCTAGAAACATGATCTATCCCAGAGGTAAAGCTTCCCTTGTCCTTGTCATCCCTCCAAGCTATGATCACTTCTCCCTCACACCCTCAAAGTCTAAGAAATTTTTTTTGCCCTCATTTTCTCACCATCTATTCATTTTTCAGTCCTCTGCAATCCAGCCTCTAATTCCACAATAGTAAAACAGATCTCTTGCTCATTCCTGGGTTTCCAGTGATCTTTAAATTGTCGGATCCAATAAACTTTTTCCCACTTTAACTATCATGACCCACTTCGATTTCTCTTCAATTTTTGACATTATTGACTATCCCTTCTCCCAAATAAACTTTCTTTCCTCGGCTCCTGTGATGGTGTTTTCCCATCTCTGAGTCTGATGTCTATCTAAGTTTTTGCTTTAGTGTCTAGCACATAGCAGGCATTTAACAATGTTTGTTGGTTGAGCGATCATCACCTATTTCGTGTTTCCTTAGTGAAAGTTTCTCCTAGAAGTTTTTCTGTATTCTCTTCTATCTTCCCATGCACTCTCTCTGGATAACATTGTATAAATAAATAATAATAACAACAAATATTTATATAGCGCCATAAATTTGCTAAATGCTTTACTCGCGCAATCTCACTTGATCCTCACAAAAGCTGTGTAAGGTAGCTGTTACTGACAAATATCATGTATATATATATATATATCATACATATATCACTATACATCTAGCCACAAGCAATCTCCTAAACTCCAGTCCCCATCAATTACCTGATGGAAATCTTTTGGATGTCCCATCGGTATCTCAAACTCAAAATGATGAAAAATAGAATTCAATTATTTTCCCACCCACCCACTTCTCCATAATTCCATTTCTGTTGCAGCTACTATGATCCTCCTCGTCACCCAGATTTGCCATCTCAAAATCATCCTTAATTCTTTCTTCTCCTTCACCACCCTCTTTCCCAATATCCAACCTGTTGTTAAGTCTTTCTTATTGACTGTACCTTTACAATATTTCTTTAAATCTATCCTTTTCTCTCCATTCAAATGGTTGCATATTTCAGGCCCCTTTGGCTTTTCAACTGTACTATTTATTATTAACACTTCTCATTGTTCTTCCTACTTCAGTTTCTTGCTTCTCTGAGTCACCTCCCACATAGTTGCCAAAATAATCGTGCTAAACTTCATAGTTTCTGACCACAGGACTTTCTTGCTTTAAAAGTTTCAATGACTCCCTATGGTTTCTAAGATAAAATACAAATCCCTTAGCTTAACTTTTCAGGTCCACAATCGTCTCCCCTCCAGTCTTATTTCTTGCTACTCCCTTTGAAAGTAATTCAAAATACATTTGAACCCAATATTAACTACAATATGTTTCTTCAACATGAAATTCCTTCTCCTGCCTCCAGCCATACATACATAGTTCATGCCTATCATATACTTCCTCTTCAATTCAACCTTTCAGAATCCTTGCTTCTGAAGGCTCAATTCAGGTGCCATTTCATTTATGAAGCATTCTTTCATTTACTAAATTCTTAAATACCTTTTCCCTCACTATCCTCAATTTACTTTCTATATATTTATTCATGTATGTGTTATTTTTCTCCCCAGAAGAATTTAAGCTCCGGGAGGTAAAGAAGTACTTTTTTTTAAATTTTGTATCCTCAGCACAAAGTACTCTGCTTTGAACATACATAATAGGTACTACTGCATTGAATTGAGCTTTCCAAAGACACACAGTTTATATATCATGGAACAGGGATTCAAACTTACCACTGACTCCAAATTTAGCTCTATTTCCACTATTAAAAACAATGTGTAAAGGCAAAAAATGTAAATAAAATCCTATTTTGTAGTGACCTATGTGACTTACACTTCATAAGGTTAGGTTTGCCAAATATACTCTGTAAAGGAAGGACTCTTAACCTAGGATCTGTGACCTTTTAAAAATAAATAACCATACTTCAGTAGAATTGGTTTCCTTTATAATTCTACATATTTTATTTGATACATTTAATTCTATGTATTCTAGCACATTAGCTTTATCAGATTGTAAGAGTAGCCTTTGACACAAAAAAAAATTTAAGAACCCCTACAGACAAAGAGGTTGCTTATTTCCCTTTCGACACACTAGGCATGCAATTACTGAAGTTGCCATATTCATTTTAATACGGTTTCTTTTAAATACTAAACCCACAAACTCCTCAAACCTAGGTAAATAAAAGAAGTAGGAATGACTTATGAATTAGCCAATATTTTTTTTTTCTGTAGAAATGATTCTTTATTACAATATGAGAAATCAAGTAAAGATTAAATGACTACCTTTGCTTACCAGTTCTTAAGAAAAAAAATTTAGTAAAATTCAAATAGCTAAATACCTGTGCTTATTTTAAGCCACCTTTATTATGAAAGACTGCTTAAATTAACCCTGGAATCCACCAAGTCAAGTCTACATTGGAAACTCACCTAGAATCTATCTTTCTTTCTCTTTTCTTTTTTAAAGAATGAGAGGCTAGGGGAAGCTAGGTGGCACAGAGAATAGAGCACAGGCTCTGGAGTCAGGAAGACCTGAATTCAAAACCGACCTCAGATACTTGAGTACTAGTTGTGTGACCTTGGACAAGTCACTTAACCCCAACTGCCTTACCTTATCCCTTCCCCCCCTCAAAAAAAAAGAATGAGAGGTTCTCTGGTTTTTGCTCATTTACCCATGATTCTACTTTAAAGGGGGTGTCTAAGTGGTATAGTGGATAGATTACCAGGCTTGAAGTCAGGAAGATTTCTCTTCCTGAGTTCAAATCTGACCTCAGACACTTACTAGTTGTGTGACCCTGAGCAAGTCACTGAACCCTGTTTGCCTCAGTTCCTCATTTGTAAAATGAGCTGGAGAAGGAAATGGCAAGCCAATCCAGCCTCTTTGCCAAGAAAACCCTGAACGGGGTCACAAAGAGTCAGACATGACTGAAAGTGATTGAACACAGCAATAGCTTTGACCAGAAAACCCCAAATGCAGTCACAAAGAATTGGAAACAACTAAACAACAATTATTGCATTAAAGGGCTGGTGAAGTTGAGATCCTAACTGCTTTCTTTTATGAAATCAAAGGCATCAGACTTCCTTTATATCTCAGATCAAACTACCTGTTTGTCTTCACAGTCAGAAGAGAATATGTCCCCATGTTCATTGTTCTGAAAGATAAAGCTCAGGGAAGAGAATTGGGGAATAATGCAGGGAGATAGAGAGGGCTGAAGCCATGTATTCCCTTAGTCATCCTTATACTTATTTTCTCTTTTCTATAATAATTTTGTTCTTTTTTCTCAAATTTTTTTTCATCTACTTTAAAACATAAGACTTTGAACTGTGTGCCATAATAGAAAAACAAAAAACCGATGGATTTGGAATTAAGAGTATGTGGTTTCAAATTGTTCCAGCTCTATTTTCTTCTGTCTGTGTGAATTCATGCAAGTCATTTTCTCTCTAGGCCCCAGTTTCCCACCTAACCTGCGTTTAAAAAAAAAAGTAACTCCCCTCTCTCCCCAGGGTTGAGCTCTATTGTCTCTAGAGTCCCTTCCGCTAAGTCCTGTAATTTCTATTCTAATAGCCACTGAGGTAAATAAATTAACAATTCACTCTGCACATCTCCATCTTTGAAACAGTTGGCAAAATCGTTTGATTTAATGGGCTAAAAACTTTCTTCATCTATCTTTTATCAGATACAGCTTGACATCAATAGTATACCAGTCAACACCTCATTTTCTGTCCCCAGGAGAAAATATATGAGGTTAAAAAGGATTCATGGTGGAAATTTTTTTTTTTTATTTTCCCCAAGAATTTTATTCTCACTGAGAAATAAGATACCAAATGTGTTTACTTTTAAAAAAAATCATTCTAGCCTTCTTTTATTTCCACAGAAAGTTATAAAACTTTACAGCATGTTTTCCCAATTACTCAAAAAATTACTAGGTGATTTTTCTTTACTTCTACACAGTCTTATACTCTTCAACTTTAGTTCTGTCCATTTCTAATGAAATAATTTTCCTAGGCTCATAGGACCATTTGCTCATAGTATTTAGAAACTTAAACTTAGACTTAGAGTTAGAAACTTAAATTTAGGAACTTAGAGATCATCTAGTCAAAATTTCTCACTTTACACATCATAGAATTAAATATTTAAAGCTGGAAGAGAGCTGAGAGTTTTCTAATCCAATCTACTCTCATTTTCCAAGTGAGGAAATGCAGACCCAAAAGATGAAGTAACTTTCCCGAGACCATACAGGAAACAAGTGAGAAAACCAGAATTTGAATCCAACTCCTTGGGCTCCAAATATAGCTCCCTTTCCACAGGAGGAGAAAAAAACCCAGAACCAAGACAGGTTAGATGACTTGCCTAACATCAAAGAGACAGTAATTAGCAGAGATGTGATTCAAATTTACATCTTCTGACTCAAAATCCAATATTGTTTTTTCCATTATGTGTGTATAAGATATACTCAGAAAATGGGAATTTTTTTAATCTAGAAAATCATCCTGCTTCCTTAAATGTAATTAGCCTTCCCAAACATTAAAGAGAAAAATTATTGCAATATGTTTTCCATAAATAATACATTTTTTTCACCTCCCTTAGTGGTTCATATAGTTCAATATTCTTTGCAATCATGGTCAATGATCCTACTTCCAGTTTTCTTCATATTATGTTTCTTACCTGGTTAGCAGAAAAGTGCCTAACTAAACAAGAGAAATAAACCATGGCAAGAAAACCCTGCAGAGAATTACATAATTCCTTCAGTGAGGTCTATTAATAGAAAATTTCCTTCCTCCCCAACAGCTATCTCTAAAGAGGAAAGAATGCTATCTGAGGAAAATAAGGAAAATGTTTAGTGGTGGTTCTTAATCACCATGAGTAAGACTGATGAGGACAATCTATGTTCACTATGGACCTGGATTCACCTTTTTTTAAAAAGCTTTTACCTTGGATTCAATACCCTAACTGTTCTCAGAAATGCCAGTATTTTTTTCCCCATTTATTATCAACAAAGAAGACTGGAATGCCAAAGAGAGGAAAGGAACCAGAATTTACATAGCACCTACTACTATGTGTCAGGCATTATGTGTTTTATAAATATTTTGTTCTTACAACAACTCTGTGACCCATCTTACAGCTGAAATAACTGAGGAAACAGACGTTAAGCAACTTTCCCAAGTTCACATAGCCAATAAATGTCTGAGGCTGAATTTGAACTGGGGGATTCCTGACTCCAGGCTCACACTGCACCAGTTAGTTGACTCTAGTAAAGGGTAGGGAGAGATCCCTTTTATTTAAAGGATTTAAGGGATTATTTCTGAGACATAGTTCCCACTGAGGGACAGATATTGAGAATACAGATTCCTCTAAGAAGAAGGAAATATGTGTAAAATGGCCATAGGGTTTGCATAGTTAATCTCAAGATGTTTGTTTGCATAGGCTGCAATTTTAAAGGGGAGGGAGGATGTTACACATATGATTACTGCCCCTGTGAGGTAAAATGAAAACAACAGAAGCAAAGCCAAGGGGCCCCAAAAGTGCTGATGCACTGAGCTGATTTCTTTTTTTGCCAGTTTCACGGCCTATTCATTGCCTAATCAATCAATCCTTACCACCATGACTGAATTTTCGGATTAGCATATCTATGTAGTATAATTTAAGAGCTACTAGGAAGGGTTCCATGCTTGGCCGGAAATTCTGTCTTTAGTGATTTATGCCTTTAGATTCTAGAGGGTCTTTTTATTGTTTGGGATTTCTAAACATCATCTAACAAAAAGCAGTTACCTGCTAGGAGAAACTCTAATTTGCAGTTAAATCTTTTCGATAGGATCAAAGTCTTGTGAAGAATGGAACAGAAAATAGATGGGATGGAAGAACAGGGGAAGAAGGTAATGGTCTAAGTCATTAGAGATAAATTTTACCAACTTCACAGTTTTGTCTAGAACGGTCCCTAGTCATCCATTTCCTGCTCATCCCAGTCCATCCTCACCACCTGCAAAGTGGAGGCAAGGCATGTGGATACCCTAGCAAGATTTGAAATTTGCAACCTTTGTATGTCTAACAGAAGGCTTTAAGCCTTCACTGTAATCTATGAGATAATCCAAAATAAATACATGCCATGGAGATGAGAATTGTCAGATATTCAAAATATGTGCATTTTTAAAAAGTAATCTTTAAAAAGCATACTTCATTATCCTCTCTTTATATGCTGTGCTTGGGCAGTTGCTTGTTTAGCCCTGTTTTAGCCTGTTTGATCCTAGGTCCTCCTCTGACTTCTACTTTGCCCTTCCTCCCTTCCTTCCTTCCTTCCTTCCTTCCTTCCTTCCTTCCTTCCTTCCTTCCTCCCTTCCTTCAACAATTCAAAAAGAAGTAGAAGTGGGAAAATGTGTAGCTATGTATTTTGATTGTCTCCAAAAAATAAATCTATACAATCATCAATTGTTTAGAATCATATATAGTCTGTAAAGTTCAAGAACCTTGTACCTTTGAGATTCTTATTTTCAAGGACTTTTATTCTACTTGCAATTATTTTATTCCTTCTTTGCATGACACTATGAAAATCCACATTCATGTCTGGATTCTTTATTATTCTTCATTTAATAACATTGAAATCTCTAACATTTATGTCCAATTTTTTTTTACAAATATAGTAAAAATAGATACATTCAGAAATATCATTTTTCCTTCTCAAATACCATAATAAATTCCAAAGAGAAAATAGGATGGAGATTCAAAGTTTGGGAAAAATTCCTGAGACTATCCATTCCAGTTGTGTTGTAACATAGGGTGTAAACAGAAGGTGGCTATTTAATCTGAGGCTGATAAACTATTCTAAGCACAAGGAATAATAAAATTGACCATCTTGTTAAACACTCAAAATCTGTGCACATATGTAAAAGAAAGAGACACAGAGAAGAGAGACAACATCAAAGAGACAGACAGAAAAAGCCAGAGAACGAGGAAGTCAGAGGAAATAAAAACAGAAATAGAGAGACAGAGGAGGCAGACAGACAGACAGACACAGAGACAGAGACTGAGAAACAGAGACAAAGAAACAGAAAACACAAAAGAAGAATGGAGAGAAAAGGAAAACCTGGAGACATCTTTGCTATTTTAAAAAGTTAAACACAGGGCTAACATTTACTAGTGATAAGAAATGTGATAGATTAACAATTAGTTAATATGACTAAGAATGTCCTAAGCACTTTTACTCTCTAATATGGCAAAATTAATATAATTATACCAATCCTGCTAGTTTGAACCCAGTAAAGGGAGAAAAAAGAAATCTTATTTAACTAAATAGGCATCAACATCTTGAAGAAGTTTTCCAGTGATCTATCTTCCACCTTAATTTTAATTAACAAAACAAATGGATGGTAAATTCATGCAAAGAACTAGCATTAATCTTTAAATCAAAAAGATTTACTTTGAAATTATAATTAATTACAAGCAAAAATATCTTATTTAATGGGGTGATGACCTTAGTTACTTTGTTTAATCACTAAAACAATTCAATTCCCAAAATTAAGATTTGGACCATTTCCAAATACATTCCATTAAGATGATCGATTCTGTAAGAACATTGACACTAAGCCTCTGAAAAGAAACTCTTTGGAAAGTTTTCTCATTTATTAACGTGCTTAGACAAAATTTTGGTAACAATATTGGTCCACAAAAAGAAGAAACAAGTGTGGGGAGCCTATTTTGGGGAGCCCTGCTGTCCAAGAGTGGGAGCCCTGTCACCCCCAGACAGGGCTGAGAAAGAATCACCAACCCAGAGGTACTACTGAATGCATAAAAGAGAGATGGGAACTCTCAGAGTGGTGAAAGTAGAGAGCCAACTTTATTACCCAGTGTCTAGGCTTTTATAGGATACATCTTAATTGCTTTTCCCTGCGGACATTGCGTACTTCTTTGTCCCAGGCTGTGGGTATTTGCCATGCATATCTCGAGGACCTAATCCTCACACCTGTATGCTTGAGCATCTTCCTGGGAGATGTGGAACCCATTTAGGCCTATTAGCAGGGCAAACACCTGAGAGGGCTTGTTCAGCCATCAGGGTCCAAGTCCCACTGCCTGTGGTCCTCAATAAACAAGGAAGAGTCTCATTTTTCTCATCCCCCAAGTAACTGAAGATGAGATGTCCCATTAATAGTCATGATTGAATTATCTACTATGTTGTTGAACATGCCAGTTATCATTTGTTTGATCCATGCAGGGAGCCAAAGTTATGGAAAGTAATTCTTATTACCAGGAAGATGTTCTGGCATGATGCATATTAACTCATTATCTTCCAGAATCCATATGAATGACTAGTAGCTTTTGTTATCTGGATATATCTCTATGTGATAGCTAGCCACCATACCCAGATGGCTATGGAGAAGAAAGTGAGGATGGTGACTTTGCTCAGCCCTTCCTCACTTAAATACAATTTACTTGCATGTCGTGGCCTCACCTCCCTGCTGTCATGATCCTCTTCAAGAAGGAAGGACAAACAGCAAGCAAGCACCTGCAGCAATCAGTATCTCTACATATAAAATAAAATAAAATATTCCCACCTTTCCAGCCCAATTTTTTCTTTTTCATGTCTTGCAACAGTGTCAAAATGGTCAGAGAAACATTTAGCGTATAGTCCTAAATAGCTCTTATATTCCTTAACAATTATATTTTAGTTCACTAAAGGATTTTTTAAAGGACAACCACAAAGAAGTATCAGATACAAAGACATATGAAGGAACCCATTTCCAACATCTTCTAAAAGCTGCTACTAAGGTTTTATAAGGGTGAAGTTTTAGCAACCAAGTCATTTCTAATCAACCTTATAATTCAATGAAACTTTGTTAAAAACAAAACAAAACAATAATCTTTTATATAAATCCTTTCATTTTTTCAAGCAAGATGATTGATGAGTATGCTAGCTAGCTAGGATAAATGGCTCTACCATTCATCTACTCCTTACTCTTATTTAATAATGCTTCTCTTTGTCCAACATGTTCTTAGAGGTTGTTCAAGGCCACCTTTTCTTTTTGTTCTGTTACTCATGTGAAGTCAACTCAAGGCCTAGATTCAAGGTATTCTCATTGACTCATTTTTGCCCCAACTGACTAGCAACTTTTCTTCTCTTTTTTGGTTCTGTTTATTGTTAATAAAACACTCAGACTACAGCAAAGAACCAGTCCAATTTGCTTAACAAAGCGAATATGGAGATTTCAAGGAAATATCCCTAACCACCAGCACTCCCAACACCTGTGGCCTAAGCAATGTCATCTCTCCCTGACTCCCCAGGGATGGAATGTTGTGAATCTAATCTCATTCCCACTCCTTCTGAGTATTCAGCAGCACGGGAAGGAAATTGGGGTAGTCATTGTTTCCTCATAAACCCATGAATCTCTCAACACAACAGGAAAATGATATTATTTTTGTTACTGATAGCTGTGGCTTAGGTATCTGAAGGCATACCTAGGACACACAGATCACTCTGTCAGTCTCAGATATTCCCAGTACTTTTGGTCACCCTGCTTGCTAGTGCCTTACACTGTAGTTATCTCCTTGGCTTATCAGTAATGAAACAAAGATGTTTCCAGAAACTCCAATGTAAAGTTTCCCAAGAATAAAGGTCGTAATAAACTATGTAAAACATCAAAGTACTGGCAAAGTACCCTCACAAAGAAAAGCCCAGTCAGAAACTTTTGAGTAGTATGGATAAGTTTTGATGAAGTTTCTTCTATGAAAGTATAGAAAGTGTATTAGTTTGTTGAGCCATGCTATATATATATCACATATATCTTTGCAAAAGTAAAAAAGACTACTTAATCTGACTGTAATGTACTCACACCTAATTCAGAAACTCTAACATTCAATTTTTAATGAACACATCCTCTATACTAGGTCATACAGAATGGCAGTCATTATTTTTTGGTGCAATTTCTCATTTTCCAAAGACTGTTCCTTTTAAAGAAATCATTTTCCCCCCTTTTGCTTCCTTTGATTGTGTCACATGTGTTTATGTTTCTTCATCATGTTAGAATTATGATTTATTTTCTATAATGTCTTTCTTGGTAAGTTCTTGATATTTCTCTGTTTCCACGACTATCCTGACTCACCCAAATGAATATATTTCTTCACAAGGACTATTCTCAAGTTTTAAAAAAACACAGTCTATTGGAGCACTCATTCAATTCAAAACTATTTGTTCCATTTTCTTTCTCAATTCCCATATGATTCCACTGTCTATAATCCTTGCCTTGCTTTGTTTTTCCTTCTTTATGCTTTATGCAGACAGCTTTACCAGTCTCCTACTGAATCATATGGGCTACCACCAAGAATGTTATCTTTGATTTTGAATTTGATAGTTGAAGCCTTCTTTTCTATTAACTCCTCATACCCTTTTACATAAAAAAACACCCTAGATCTTATGCACATCTTGGTCGCTCTTATCATCAAGCCTCAATTATCTTTTTCATGTCTGAAAACAGAATTGTAGATGGGTAGGCAATGGAGGGAGGCAGAACTCTAAAGAGCTTTAACTAAAAGTGCTTTGATCCATGACCTAATCTAGATCCAGTTCAAATAACATATTTGTATATAACATATATGCACAAGAAAGCATGCATATATTATGTTCATGTGTGTGTATATATATTTGGTTTGAGATTCTTCCCAGAATCAAAGAATCTCAGAACTGGAAAAGATCCCCAAGGTCATTGTATCCAACCTATATCCCAAAAGAATCTCCTCTATAATGTTCAGGACAAATGGTTTTCCAATCTTCACCTGAAGATCTTCAATGAGCAGGAAATTGCTACCTCCTGAGGCCTTTTTACTTTTGGATAACCCTAATTGTTTAGAAGTCCCAATATATATAAAGGTGAAATTTGCCTCTCTGCTCTTGCCCTTTGCTCCTAATTCTATTCTCAGGTCAAACACAATAATTCTAATTTTTTTGGTCACATATAAACTTCCTTTAAATTCATCAGGGCCAGGAACATCATGGTCTTATTTGTAATAACTTTCAACTCAATTGTATCTAAGACCCTTTGAATGTGAGAGTAATATTAATGAAATCAAATGCACCCCACTGTAATATTCAGGGTTTATAAACCTACTTACATTCATCGTCTTTTCAAACACTGCTTATGAGCTTCCATTTTTTCCTCTGAACTCTTCCAACCAGACAGAATTAATTATATGTATCAAAGCAATGAAAGAGGATGTTTACTTAAAATAGAAAAGAAAATACATGGTAAATGAAAAGAATCAATCAGCAAACACACTCAAAACTCATTTTCCTAACTACAGCCTCTTAAAATTCTTGGAAATGCAGATTGTGAGTACTTTTAGTTCCTTCCTAAACTAGTTTATTAGCCCTGTACTGCCTCTTAGAATAGAAAAAAGCAAGTTTGTGAGTGTACTGTCTACCTACCAAGCAGATGACAATTCATTGTTAGTAACTTGCCCAACAATCAAAATCAGCAGCCTTAAGGCCTGAAAGTTTTTGTATCTCATAAATATATCTGCTGATTAATGTCCTATAAGAGAGACTTTTCAGAATGAGAACCACCATAGGAAGAATGTCTATAGCCAATAGCTTGGATTTTTAAACTTTTATTTATTTATTTTTACTTTTCAACATTCACTTCCACAAGATATTGAATTCCAAATTTTCTCCTCATCGCTCCCCTCCCCACATTTCATGATGGCATACATTCTGATTACCCCTTCCTCCAAAATGACCTTCCTTCTTTCATCCCCCATCCCCCTCATACCTTTGCCCCCTACTTTCCTGTAGGGTAAGATAGATTTCCATACCCAATTGAGTATGTGTGTTGTTTCCTCCTTAAGCCAAATCTTTTTTTTTTAATTTTATTTTAGTCTGTATCATTCATTTCCACAAGATTTTGAGTTACATATTTTCTCCCCTCCTTTCCCCTACCCACCACCCCAAAAGAGCCATCCCAGTGTGTCACTCCTCCCCCAGTCTATTCTCTCCTATGTCACTTTTCAGTAGGGCAAGATGGATCTCCC
>CM053591.1:37164682-37177184 GCA_028646515.1 Pseudochirops corinnae | reverse complement strand
GCCTTCTCCTGGCTTGGAGAATGTCACAGCCCTCTAGACCCACTGCCCAATCACAAAGCTACAAGGCACAGGCATTCCTGGAAAAGAAGCCTGGTGCCACAGGCTCCACATGACCTCATTGAGCCTATTAGGGAACAGATTATACTTTCAAATCTGGGAAGGTTCTCAAGAGTCACGTAGCCACTTTAGCAAAGCGCCTAGGGGCAGGGAAGATCTTCAGATTCCCATAACATGCATATATAAACCCTCCTATATATACATATGTGTATGTATGTAAACATATATATATATATGTATACATACATAGATTTGTATTCCTTTCACCTATCCTCATACTGAGAAAAGTTTCATAAGTTACAATGATCATTTTTCCATGTTGGCATGTAAATAGTTCAACTTTGATAAGTTCCTTATGATTTCTTTTCCATGTTTACCTTCTCATGCTTCTTGTATTTGAGTGTCAAATTTTCTTTTCAGTTCTGATTTTTTCAGAAAGAATGCTTGAAAGTCCTTCACCTCACTGAATGACCATATTTTCCCCTGGAACATTATACTCAATTTTGCTAGGTAGGTGATTCTTGGTTTTAATCCTAGCTCCCTTGTTCTCTGGAATATCATATTCCAGGACCTTTAATCCCTTAATGTAGAAGCTCATGGGATTCATTATTTCTACTAATCATGACCTAGCTCTATAAAACTGCTAGCTATTATTATATTACTCAGTAACATCTCTTCTTTTGAAAATCACTCTATCAAATTTGACACCCAGTTCATATTATTGCAGTGGTTGTATAACAGTCCCCAGGTCATTTTTTTCCTTCTTTCTCACTTTCTCTTCCCCAACTTCTCCTCTTATACTATGGTACTTTACCATTCATGCTCATGTTTCCTCAAAAATCCTAGTCTCCAAAAATCTTCTCAAATCTCATGATCTACTACTTCCTCATATAACCATATCTTAGATCTTACCATCACCTATTACACATCCATGAATGAAAATACAGACATTCCTCTATCTGATCATAATTCTTTATTATCCTTCCCTAAGTCTTGCCCCTCCTAAACATATTCTCTGTCCTCATTGTGACCTCAAGTCTTTCTAATCCTTAGTACCTTCTCAGGCCATTGGTATTACATTGACTTCACTTTCCTCTCTTATTAATTTAAACATGTAGTTCACCAGTTCATACTATCCTCTCTTAAATATCTTGCTTCCTTGTCCTTTCATTGATCTGTCTTGTGAAATCCCAAGCCTGGGGATTACTCTCATTAATATGCTTTTTCTGTCCTACTTACGTGCTGCTAAACAAAACTAAAGGAATTCCTCCCAATGATCTATTATTCAAATTACATAAAGCAGTAAACAAATTATCCTTTTAATGTTGATATGAATTATTAGAACTCAACTTCCTTAACTGTACTTTCAATAATTCATTCATTCATTTAATTGACTCAGATGCTCATGGATAATATGGAATATGATACATTCATCCTATATTGTACAATATAGAATATCTCTTCATTTCATCACCTTTGAAATGTGACTTATTGTCACTTTGAATTTGCGTTGGGGTTCCATAATCTAGACTTAAGAGATTTAGAGTTTACATGTGTTTTTCTGGGTTGCATTCTTATAAGGACAAGCCAGTAGTACACCTGAATAGGTGTCAAAACAAGTACATATAAATTTGCATCCTTTATCTTGGAGTAAGTGACCAATACAATTTATTTGACAAATTTGGGCTGGGACTTTTCCCCTTGCTATCTCTCCAGCTACTTCCTAAGGAATAGTTTGTTCCTTTTCCAACGGACATATATAACATACCTCTGCTACTTGTTTTTAACAATCCAAGCTAAAATCCTATCTTCTGCAAGAAGTCTTTCTCAATCCCAATTCAAGTGCCTTCCCTCTGTTGGTGTGTGTGTGTGTGTGTGTGTGTGTGTGTGTGAAAGAGAGAGAGAGAGAGAAATTTGAGTATATGAATCATAGACATAGATATAAAGATAGAGATAGACTGTATGCCTCTTGAGAGCATGGACTATCTTTTGCCTTTCTTCGCATCCTTAGCATTTAGCACAGTGCCTGGCACATAATAAGTGCCTATAAAATTCATACAGACTGATTGACTTTGCCACTGCAAGAAGTCTTGCCATAAATACTTTGTTGTTACATTTCTTTCCATCATTTACCTCGTTGGGGTATATGCATAGCTGCTACATTTCTGGGTCTATTTGTATGTACATTTTAGTCATCTTCTTTACATAATTCCAGAATGATAAGCCCAATGAACAGCTATGCCAACAGAATATTATTGTGTCCATCTTCCTACAACACTGATAAAATTGATTCATCTCTTCTTTTGTCCACTCTACAGGTGCCCTTATTTTGCTAATTTGCTGAGTGGGAGTTGACATTTCAGAGTTGTTTTGGTTTGCATTTCTCTTAAAAAGAAAGACGCATAATCTGAAGCTATCATTCCCCTAGACTAGTGTTATTCGTGAGCCAAGAGCCCAAGACTGAGGAAGAAGAGGGTTCCTCTATTCTTCTCCTCTTACTCATTGTCATAGTAACCATGTTACAGTATGCTAGATCATGTAGATATCTGTTATACTGCCACATTTTAGGTGCATAATAAGTGCTTGTTGCTTGTTTGATTGACATGTTAATTATGAGAATCAACCCTTCATAAGTTTTCCCCCAGATAATAGCTACTTATATCTGAAGCTGATGAAAATCTATCTATAATTTGTACTAAGGCTGAATTTCCTTAAAAAATAAATCATGTGGGGCATCATGATCAATTAATGCTCTTAAACAACCAAGAATGCTTGAAAAGCATAGTCTAACCAAAGAAGTGACATCAGAAGCAGAGCTTATCCCTTATATAAGCAAAAAGAAGCTAGCCTTAAATTGTATTACTGATGAAGACTTACCCTGATCCCTTCACTTGAATACTAATGCTTGTATAAACATGAAGAAGGTTGGTCAATGACCAAGGACTCTAAAGACCTGGAGATATTCTCCCTATCCCTACCAGATCCCCAGTCTGAAAGCACCAAATGACACTTTGGCCTCCTTGTTACTCCCTGTGTTTGATGTATATCTAATCTGGCCAACTTTGCCTCATATCATCCAATAAGCCCTAATATGTGAGATATGCATTAGATTTTGCCTTCACCTTTTCCATTATTATATTAAACATATTATCTGTCCATTTTGAAAATAATTCCTATAAAACACCTTTCCATTGCTTGAAATTAGCCCCAAGAACATAGGACAACTTCCTAGAAGACAGACTTGAGGATTGACAACTTATTAATTAAGCTTAAGAGACTGGAGTTGCATCTTGATGTCAATCATCAATTGAGGTTCAGAAGGATGAACTTTTTTTTCAAAGAAGCCACCCTCTGATGTACAAGAATAAACTTTGAGACAGTTAATAACATTTATCTCTTTCTTTTTCTGTGTTTTCTCATACTTGAACTTCTGACTGGAGTTTGACAAGGTTGGGCAAGAAATTTTTTCTTGTTCCCACCAATACTAGGAACAAGAATGGTGAATTGACAAAGAAGCACCTAGTAAGAAGACTCCCATTTGTCTAGGCAAGCCTGGGAGGGGAGTTCCTGGACCTCCACTTCATGTCTTTCTTCTGACATTCTACTTCCTTTTATAAGAGCAGGTCAGAGAAGAGTGATCTCAGGAGTGAACACTTCCAGCGTTAGTGATTTTCTGGTATTTAATTCTGAGTTGGAAAGTTCCTATATTCAAGAACTGGGCACAGGCTTCCCAGAAATTTTTTTTTTCCTTAATAGTGTATCTCTGGGAGAAGAAAAAGGAGCCTCACCAGAGTATTGCCCTGTAGCTGAAGAACTAAAGCTATGCTATTGCATATTGTATATTGTGGGGTGAAGGAGATGAAATAAGATTTGGACCCTATTGATTCTATGAATTGCTAGTCAGGGAAGATCTGAAGTGAATGTAGAATATTTGTTCATTGTTTCCTCAGTGTCTCTACATTTTACAGGTTATCTAATTAGTTATTTCTGGGTAGCTAGATGGCACAGTGGACAGAGACCTGGTCCTAGAGTCAGGAGGACCAGAGTTCAAATCCAGTCTCAGACATTTACTGGGTGAGCCTGAACAAGTTACATAACCCTGTTTATCTCAGTTCCTCATCTGTAAAGTGAGCTGGAGAAGGAAATAGCAAACTACTCCAGTATCTTTGCCAAGAAAACCCCAAATGGGATCACAGAGAGTTGGACACGATTGAAATGACTCCAAAAAAAAAATGATTTATTTGAGTGCTTTATGTTTCTATATTTCTTTGTGGATTCCATGAATTCTTTGTATATATTATGCATTTCCTGTGCTGGGCAAAATAAAGATAGGTCCATCTTGTACATTGAGTACCAATGCTAGAGCAAGGGACCCTTTAGGGATAACCTAAATATAAGTTATGCCTCAGTTTTGTTTTTAAAATTTTCCTGGAGTTTCTCTAAGGTGGGACCAGTGAAGCAAAGAAAGAAACTGATGCTTTGGAATCAGGTGACAGGCTTGGACCCAAGTTTGTGTGAGCCCAGTCTTTGTGGTGTTTCTATTGTAAGTGATATCTACCAAAAATATTAGTTAATAAATTCTCAAAAGTTTTGCATTCTTGGGTGATTTGGTGATGCCTTGTACAATCAATCCTGTCATTTTCCGAACAAAGTTTTCTTTATATAGAGTATATAACAGTACCTTAGCCCAGCCCAGGTCAAATGACCATAGATTCCAAATTAATGGAACCACAATCATTTAGATTTTGTTCTTTGTGTGCATGTTAAGGATCTCGTCAATTCAGTGAAAGAAGAAATTGATTTACTTGAGGGTGGTCTGGAAGGGAAGCAAGCATATACTAATATTATTTTTGATAACATAGCTACATGACCCTAATCCCTATCCCCTTCTTCTGTTCCTTTCCACTGTTCCTTAACTTCCCCTTTATCTTAACTTCCCCTTTATCTTAAATCTATTCCTTTCACATTCCTTCCATTTTCTGATATCCCTGAAACCTAATTTTATTTCAAAGACACTATATGTTTTGGAGCCTTCTCCAGGTGTAGTCACTCCTTTCATATCCCTAACATAGGGATACAAGGATGAGATAACTTATTCTCTTTCCTCCAACGTCATTTTCAAAACTTCTCTCTACCAATGTCAATCAACAACCACCTTCCCTCAGAATACTCCATTCTGTCCTGATTCTTATTACTGTTATCAGTGGAAATTTAGCTCCTCAACAAGAAGTTTGCATTCTTATTCTTTTCTTTAATCCCTATTTGCTTCAAACATGTTGGCCTCCTTGTTCCCCAGTCTCCTTAACTCCCAGACAGGTAAACTATCTCCAGTCTACCTCAACCTTGCATATAAGTGGCTATATTTTAGATACCAATTACACACACACACACACACACACACACACACACACACACACACACACACACACACACCCCTAGTTTCTTTACTCCAGGTGTCACAATTCCATTCATAGCTCTGTAAGGTATGGAACAACTCTGAACTGGAGAACTATTGCTGTCTTTAAAATTGAGACTGATAGTTATTTGGTAGAGTTAATGTGGATCATAACCTATGCAGAGAAGAATATTTTCCAGGCATGATGAGAAAAGATAGCATTTCCCCCTATGAACCAAGAAATCAGTAGATGTCAGTCAAAGCAGACTCAGAATAGAAGATGGAATAATTTGGCAGATGGGTGGTTCCAAAAATTAGAGACTCCTGGGTGAAAGGATGGTACTTGAAATAATAAGGAAGACAAGGAGTCTGACTAAAGTCAAAATAATAATAATACACACATTGTGTATGTGTGTAATTTCTGTGAGTTTGCAATAATAACAAAGACATTTGGTGTCATATCCATATGATTTGAAGTACTATAGTATAGTAAATAAAACACTGGACTTGGAGTAAGGAAGATCTGAATTCAAAACATGCCTCAGACACTTATTAGCCATGTGACCCTTGGCAAGGCATTCAACTTCTTGAAAGATTAATGATTGATCAATAATCCATAATTAATGTATATTGGAAGTTTTTCCATGTTCTCTATGTGACCCGTGAGGACTGCCAAAACCCCTGACTCTAATCTTGAGAATCCTTGGAGCAAGGAAGCAGCTAAAGTCAACAAACTCATGTGACTGGGAGCTTCAGCCAAGCTCCCCCTTTTTTATGATAAAGAAGCATGTTTTAGGAAAACAAGGCCAAGTTCTGACAAAACACACTTCATATGGCTAGGAACTGACGTCCACCTCAGGTTGTGGCCAAATCCAGGGTATATGGTCCACGTTCCATATTTCTGTCTTGGATTTCTGCCTTCTTTATTCCAACTAGTACTAAAAAACTGTGCATACTCTCTGACTTTGGAGTCTCATCCATGGAGAGGATCCTCTCTCCCATCGGGACCTTGATTGTCTGTCCTGGGGCTCCCCAGCCAGAGAGATCAGGAGTTGATGCTTCCCTGAATTGGTGATGTTTTCTATTTCTGTTAGTATCTCTATTTTACTGCTTATCTGCATAGTATTGCTTATTTTATGTTGTTGGTGTTGTTATCAAAATCATTGTCCTTCTATTCCTATGCTTATCTGATTGTCAATTATTAAATAAAGCTTCTGTTCTCTTTAGAGGGTGCATTTTATCTTAGGAGCAAATCCTAACCACTTTCCCATTAACTCTACACCTCTCTAGACTTTAGTGTGAGAAGAAGGTAATACAATGGGTAACCAATATCTGTTTTAACATATTGAAGTGGTATTGTGAAAGCAACAGACCAGATGCCTTGTGGTCATGAAATGCCTATTAATGGCTTAATTCCATTCAGTAATTTTTTTCATGAAAATCATTAAAAATATTAGAAAAAAAATCTTCTATTTAATTGATTTTTAAAAAGGTTTACAAGGACAAGGTCTTTAAATTCAAAAATATTTTTTAAAGGAGAAGCAAAATAATTCAGTTAGCAAAATTGAGGTACAATTTTTACATTGTTCTTAAAAATTATTTTCAAAAACATCTTTTTCCACTCTCCAAATTTTAATTGACTGAATCCCAACTTAACCAATACTACCCACCCATTCATTTTCTGAATCTTCTTTCATCATGATAAAGTATGAAAAAAACCCAAGAATATGACATACATACATACATGCTTAGATTTTCCCATCTACAATTTCCTATGAAAACTAAATGAAAGGAAACAAGAATAGAAAAAATGTCCAAGATTTCTTAGATCTGTTTCCAGATTGTCACAATATCTGCTTCCTCATTTTATCTAGACTCTGATACAAATAAAATTCGTGGATATTTATTTTTTGACAACTATTTTGTATGAGAGATAATCCTTTATATTCTCTGATTGTTTGGTGGTAGTTGTGTGTTTCAGTGATTTTTTAATTATTTTTTTACTACCATTTTTTGTCTAGTCAGGAAAATGCCCAAGCCACTGAAAACAGGTTTATCTCCATCAACTGAGATAATATTTATAAACCGTTTAGTCCATTGCCTGGCACATAGTTGACACTATATAAATGCTTATTCCTTTATCTTTCTTCAGAGATCATCCAATATAACTGTAACAGTGAGCAAAATATGATTTTTTGCAGTTTTTCTGGATTAAGTTTTAGCTAATCAAGTGCCTTTGAGCCTTGCCTTTGAGCATACTAAGAGTCTTTGATTGGAAACAGGATAAATTGTATAGGCCTAAAAACCTCTTGAAGTCTGATTGAATCTTCCCACTTGATGAGGCATTTGCAGAGGCCATAAGTTTTTCCTTGTGGCTGGGCCCAAACCTCTGTTACTAGCCTAGCCCTCCATTGTTTATCTACTTCCCACCCTTGAGCCTATCAAAATATCAATTTACCCTTGCATTGACCTCACTGACTCCTCCTGAAGATCCTCCCCAAACTCCTCCTCTAGACCACCCCCAGACCTCTGTATATAAGACCCCATCTTCCCTCCATGTGGTGTGAGAGCACAGTAGATTGTCTTAGCATAGACTTGCTCTGTGTGAGAGCACCATGGAATGACCTAGCATAGACTGGCTCCTTAAAAGTCTACCTCGCATGGTGAACTTTCAATAAACTTTGCTTTTCTTTGGCTTCGAGAAGACTTGAGTCGAATTCTTTTGGCGGGACCCAGAATGTTGGTATTTTGGGGGTCTCAAGAACAACCCTAACCCTCTTTGTGGGTAACCTCTTCACCATTATACAGTACCAAGAGAGACCACCAGACATGGGACTGGGAAAGAGGTAGCAGGAAGTGTTTGAAAATCTGGGCATCATGCAACCTATAAATCTGCCAGAAGGTTGGGTAGAGCATGCACTGTGAGAATGCCATGGCAGAAACCCTACCAAGTGCTCACCTCCCCAGCCTCTGCTCAAAGGTCTCACAGGATGGGAAACCAGAGATGTACACAGGCAGTCCATTCCATTCTTGGATACCCTGAATCCAAAAAAAAAAGGAAGTTTTCTCCTGAGAGAGTAAAAATCTGCTTCCCTGGAACTTTCACCCATCAGCCCTGCTTCTGGAAATGGGAAAGAACCATCCCAATTTTCAGAGGGGAAAAGGGTGGATACTGGAAAGTACAGGCCCATAAGCTTGCCATCACCCCAGAGCCAAGTTTGAGTATATTAAATAGGTAAGTTTTTGAGCACTTAGAAAAAGATGATGTAATCACTGGAAACCAACAAGGTTTCGTTAAGAATAAATCTCGCCAGACTAATCTCATCTCCATTGTCTGATAAGGCTCTTAGGGCAGGTGGATGCCATAAACACAATCTTTCTTGATTTCCCAGCATCTCAGATGTTTCCTTAAACTTTAAGTGGTTCTCAACCTTCCTAATGCTGCGACCCTTTAATACAGTTCCTCATATTGTGGTGACTCCCAACCATAAAATTATTTTCGTTGCTATTTCATAACTCTAATTTTGCTACTGTTATGAATCTGATACACAGGATGTATTTTCTTTGTTACAAATTGAACATAACCCACAGGTTGAGAACCAATGCATTTAAGGCTTAAAGGAAAGCCAACATTGGGCTGAGCAACAATTTAGCTGATGGTGTTTCCCTGGTGCTTATTTCAAACATTTCTCCAGCCCAACATAGTTGCTCAGTCAGAGGGCAAGGTATGCTTCAGTAGCATTCTCACTTGGTCTCCTATCAGGTTAGCCTCCTCTCCTCTCCCCCAGCTGCTGCGTCTCCATCCCTAGAGGAAGTGGGCTTTATACAGCAAGCCTCAGCTTCTCCATTCACCGTCAGCTCAGCAACTTGGATATCACAAGTAAAGCTGAAAGAGAATTTGTGGAGTTCTCTATATAGCATGACTCCCCCAGAGTGTCCTCTTCCCAATCAGGGAGAGATTGCTCTCTCAATCTCACTTCTGTCCATGCCCTGAAAGCCCAGCTGTTCCCAATGCAGGAAACACTAGAAGGGGCAGGGTGTTGCTGAAAACTGAAGCCCAAGGCTGAAGATCAAGGGACCAGTGCTAATGTTCAGCTAACATTCAAAAAGTGGAAGAAAACTTGGGAGACCTCAGGGATGAGGTCTGGCTCACCTGGGAGCTTTACTGGACTCAAGTGAGTCAAGGATTGTTAGTTCCCCTATAGATCTCAATAATCTTGCCAGGCCTCCTGGTCTGCTGCTAAGGAAGCCCTTCTATAGATTCCTTGGCTCTCTTGTCAATGAACCTGTCATTATCTGGCTTCATGTTGCCTGACCTGGGGGAGTCTTTTAAAAAACTTAGTGATATGAGATAAACTGTTGTGAGAATCTCCAGAAGTAATAGCTATCATTGTGTTTCTTCTACATTTGTGATAGCTAGCTAGTTCAAACTTGGTTTGTGGAGAGGACCTGGAACAGTGATTTCATTGGCATAGGAAATTCCCAGGTGAGGAAAACCCCTCTCCTAACGCATATCCACACCTTCTCTACCACTTTGAGAGGTTCATGTGACCAGTTTGTGTCCAAGACCACACTTGAGTTTTCCTGAAACTGGCCTGCTTAATTGCCACTGCTGCACTGCCTTGCTCTTCATCAGAAGAGTCTTGCTTTTTGTGTGTGTCCCTGCAAACCTTCTGGCTTTATCCAACCCACAACAGGCAAAGGTGCAAAAACATAAGACTATAAATGAATGGCAATTATCTTACCCATACTACTGAGGCATACCAGTGATCAGCTGGCTGTGGCTCCTACATTGTGTTCTGTGACTGATTCTAAACCAACAAGAAGTCACATAGACTAATAGCCAGGGGTGTCCCCATTGACTGGAACACAGGCAACAATACAGACAGCTTTGCCAAGTAGGTTTAAATGTCCACCATTATCACGTCCCTTTGACACACTGCTCGGGTTGCTTTGCAGAAGCCTGGAGCTCTTGAGGGTACAACATAGAACACTTTTCACTATCCCTTACCACTTGTTTCTAGGCCTGCAAACAGTCCACTAGACTGGAAATCAGAGAACCAGGACAAGCTTAGGGAAGCAAGCAGAGATCTGAGGAGGCAGCTGTCAGCTTGGGAGATACCAGGGATGGCATAGCCAGACTACAGAAGGGGCTCAGGGGCAGTTTCCAGTCATCTTAGCCAAAAGAAAGCACACAGACGTGGCCTCCCTACTTCCCGAGACACAACAATATGGAAATTAGACTAATTAATAACCCTATAATGGCCTCTAAGTGGTCATGTGAAAGGGAGAGTCAATCAATGGGGCAAACTTCGTTGTTATCTTATTTTAAGAAATTGCCACAACCACCCCAACCTTCAGCCACCACCACCCTGATCAGTCAGCAGCCACCAACACGGAGGCAAGACCTTTCACAAGCAAAAAGATTAGACTGACTGAAGGCTTGGATGATGGTTAATGGGTTTTGTTGTAGTTGTTGTTGTCGTTTTTTTAGCAATAAAGTATTTTTAAATTAAAAAAAAAGACGAAGCATGCCAGAACAGACCAGTGAAAAGTAAACTGTTTAAAAGAATACTTTAATAAACCAGGCCAAAACTTGAGTATTTTTTTTTTAGACAGATCAATTTTTATTTTATTTTTTTAATACTTTTATTTATTTATTTATTTAAATTTATTTTTAGTTTTCAACATTCATTTCCACAAGATTTTGAGCTACAAATTTTCTCCCCATCTTTTTCATACCCCCCTCAACCCAAGATACCAAACCTACTGAATACCTCTTCCCTCAATCTGCTCTCTCTTAAATCTTTCCCCATTCTCCCTCTGACTTTCTAGTAGGGGAAGATGGATTTCTATACCCCAGTACCTGTATATCTTATTTCCCAGTTGCATATAAAAAACAATTTTTTTAACATTTTTTTTTTTAAAACTTTGATTTCCAGAGTCTTTCCCTTCTTCCCTCCTCACCCACCCTGACTGGGAAGATAGCCAATTCAACATAGGTTGTACATGTGTAGTTATGCAAAATGTCTCCATAGTAGTTATATTGTGACAGACTAAATATAGTTCCCTTCATCCTATTCCGCCCCCCACTTCTCTATTTTCTATTTGACCTTGTCCCTTTTCAAAAGTATGTGCTTCTAACTACCCTCTCCCCCAATCTGCCCTCCCTTCTATCATTCCCCCTCTTATCCCCTTTCTCCCTATTTTCCTGTAGGGTAAGATACCCAAATGACTATGTATGTTATTCCCTCCTTAAGACAAATTCAAGGAGGATAAGGTTGACCCGTTCCCTTTTACCTTCCTATTCTTTCCCTCCATTGTAACAGTTTTCTCTTGTCTCTATTATATGAGGCAATTTACCCTATTCTATCTCTCCCTATCTCCTTCTCTCATTATATTCCTCTCTCACCCCTTAATTTTATTTTTTAGATATCAACCCTTCCTATTCAACTGATCCTGTGCCTTCTGTCTATGTATAAATGTACGCATATATACACACTCACATATGGATTTATATAGACATATACCCTCCTATATAAACATATATATGTATGTATACACATATATATATATATACATATATATTCCCTTCAACTATCCTTATACTGATAAAAGTTTCATGAATTACAATGATCATTATTCCATGTGTAAATGTAAATAGTTCAACTTTAATAAGTTCCTTATGATTTTTTTTCCTGTTTACCTTCTCATGCTTCTTTTGCTTCTTGTATTTGAAAGTCAAATTTTCTGTTCAGCTTGGTTTTTTTCATCAAGAATGCTTGAAAATCTTCTATTTCATTGAATGACCATATTTTCCCCTAAAGCATTATACTCATTTTTGCCGGGTAGGTGATTCTTCATTTTAATCCTAACAACTTTGACCTTCAGAAAATCATATTCCAAGCCCTTCTGTCCCTTAGGGTAGAAGCAGCTAGATCTTGTGTTATCATGATTGTGTTTCCACAATACTCAAATTGTTTCTTCCTGACAGCTTGTAATATTTTCTCCTTGACCTGGGAACTCTGAAATCTGGCTATAATATTCCTA
>CM053591.1:37132309-37164582 GCA_028646515.1 Pseudochirops corinnae | reverse complement strand
TTTAAGTTGTTATTTTCTTCAGTCATGTTGTTGACTCACTTTTCATGATTTTCTTGCATCATTCTCATTTCTCTTCCCAATTTTTCCTCTACTTCTCTTACTTGATTTTCAAAATCCTTCTTGAGCTCCTCCATGGGCCATAATGAGCTCATATTTTTCTTGGAAGTTTTTGATGCAGGAGTTTTGCCTTAGTTGACTTCTTCTGGTTCTGCGTTTTGTCCTTTTTGTCACCAAAAAAGGACTCTATGGTCTGATTGTGCTTCCCCTGCTTGCTCATTTTGCTAGCCAATTATTTGATTTTTGAGCTCTTTTTGCCACAGTAGAACTCTGCTTTCAAAGTGGAGAGAGCTGTGTCCCAAATCACTGGGGTTTTTGCACATGTTGTCAGAGGTATGAGGAGGGTGCCCCCTCTACAGATGTCCCAAGCTCTGGCACACTGGCCACACACCCCAGGACCACCACCCAAGACTGTGATCCAGATCCAAGCAGGTCAAATCAAGAGTGATTACCCTCTGAATGGCCACTTGGTCCCTCTAGGATCTGCAGGCCAAGAGCTCCAGAGGCAGCCATGCAGCAGCTGCTGCAGTCACTCTCACCCCTGGGGTAGGGGCCAGACTGCTCTCTTCTGTCACCCAGTTCCAACAGAGTTCCCCAGTGACATTTTACTTTCTCTTTGGTGTTTACGGGTTGAGAAGTCTGGAAACCACCACGGCTGCTGATGATTTATTCTTAAATCTGCTCTGCCCTGTCTGGGCCGTTGATTGGGGCTGCTCTGGGTCTGGTATCATGCAGCTCATGCGGGACTGTGCACAGCTCCCAGTCATGTTATATAGAAGTCATGTTCTTTCTCTGGATGTGGATGCTATTTTCCATCATGACTCTTTTGGAACTGTTTTAGGTCCTTGCATTACTGAGAAGAACTAAGTCTATCAAAATCAGTCATCGCACAATGTGTCTGCTACTGTGCACAGTGTTCTCCTACAAACATAATTTCTTCCAGATTACTTTTTAGTGTTATCTGAATTTTTTATCTTAGTTGATATGCTTGGATCTATTGAACACTGTACTTTTATGTTCCATTACTTCTGGGTCTTATTTGTCTAGTTTTTTCCAATTATCAAATTTTCTATTTTTTAAAAATAGTACTAAATTGTTTTGATGACTACTACTTTGTAGTATAGTCTGAGATCTGTTAGACCACTTTAATGTCTTCCTTGTTTTCCTTCACTATATTTGCTTGAGATTTTCTACCTTTTGCACCTTAAGATGAATCAATTTAGTTTTGTTGTTATTTTGTCTAAATTTGTAAAAGAAAATAATCTCTTAGTAATTTAATTAATACTACATTGAATCTACAAATTAATTTAGGTAGTATGGTCATTTTATTCTATTGTCGCAGCTCAACCATAGGCAATCAATATTTCTCCAACTATGCAAAGTCTCCTTTTATTTCTGTGAAAAGCTTTTGGCAGTTGTATTCATATCTTGAGCATGTCTCAAGAGGTGGACTGCTAGATATTTTCTGCATTCTATATTTATTTTCAATGATATTTCTTTTTTAATTTCTTCCTGATACGATGAGTAATATATAGAAATGTTGACAATTTTTGTACATTCTTATTTTATGAAAGATACTCTTCACCATCATAAAGATAGGGTCACTTATCCCTGTGCATTCTAATGTTTTACACAAATATGATTATCATCCTTTGTCAAATGTTTTTCTCTATCCTGATATGTGGTTTATTATGATTATAGTGTTTCCAGTGTTGAATTATGTATGCACTCTTAGTATAAATCTAAGCTGATCATAGTAAATCTTTTCAACATGCTAATATGGTTTTGTACATTTTTTCAATAGTTTTGCATCAGTCCTGAAGATTTTGATCTATGGTTTTTGTTTTCTGTTTTTTCTCTCCCTTGTTTACATATCAGTATCATTTTTTCCATAAGATGATTTTTTTCTATATTTTATAAAGATATTAATGTGGTATTGGAGTTCATTTATATTTGAATGTACATTAGAATTAAATTGTAAATTCACCTGGGTCTGGTTTTTTGTTCCTTTGAGAATTCATTTATGGTTTCTTCAGTTTTTCTAAAGAAATCCTGTTGTTTAAATTCTCTAGTTCTTGATCTCTTAATCTAAATATTCATTTTTGTAAGCATTTATTTCTCTTAAATTGTTAATAGTTTTGCACATAATTTAGCAAAATATTTTCTAATAATTCCCTTCATTTCTTCTTCATCAGTAGTAATTTATCTTTTTTCTTTTTCATATTAGCAATGTGATTTTTGGCTCCTTTTTGAGAAAAAAAAATTAACTTTTTATCTATTTTATATATTTTCAAAAATCAATACCTACTTATAATTATTAAATCAATTCTCAAATTTCTTTTCAAATTTCTGTTTTTTAATATGACTTTTCTACTTGTATATCAATTCATTGAAATGATCTACTTTAATTTTGTTTCTAAAAGTATTTAGAGATAAATTTTGTCTTGAGGACTGCTTTGCCTTCAGCCAACAAATTTTGGTATATTATGTCATTATCAATTTCTCTGATAAAATTATCTTTTTTATGATTTCTTTTTTGAATCACATGATTTTTAGGATTATATCATTTAGTCCTCTTTTGACTTTGAATACTTTCTTCAAATTACTCCTATTGACTATAATTTTCATTGTGTTGTGATCAATATAGAATGTTTTGATATTTCTGCATTTCTGAATTTTTCTGAGTTTTTATGCCCTAGTGTATGGCATAAAGCTGAAAAAAAAAACTATATCCTTTATGATTCCCATTCAGTAGGTCTTTTCTGAAATTCTATCAGATTTTTAACTCCATGGAATCAAAACCAAAAAGACCTACTAATGGAAAGTGGAGAGTCATCTGGAATTCTGAAATTTCAGAGCTCCCCAATACCTACAACACTCTGTCCTCTGATGTCTCTTGCTTCCTTTAAGTCCCAATTAAAATCTCACCTTCTACAGGAAGCCCTCCCTAACCCCTCTTAATTCCAGTGTTTTTTGCTCTTTTAATTATTTTCTATTATCCTGTATATATCATGCTTTGTATATATTTGTTTGTGTATATTCTCCCCTATTAGGTTGCAAGCTCTTTGAACCCAGGGAATATTTTTTGCCTCTTTTTGTATCCCCAGTGCTTAGTACAATACTTAACACACAGTAGGCACTTAATAAATATTTATTGAATGAATTAATGAAAGGAAGGTTTTGGGAAGAATTTAGTGTTCCACCATCCCACCTTCTAATCAAAGGGAGAGGCCTCTGAGGAGTTCAGAGGTGTAGAGTATCAAAAATTGAGTTAATTATCATGATGATAAGATTACAGGTGATCAGTTTTTCTGGATGGAGCATGGTGTTTATTGGAGTACAAACAAAACAGAGCAGTTCATAGAAAGTGGAGGATTTACTAGAGTCTCTGGAAGGCACAAACAAGAGACATAAAACATAAATGACTATATTCAAGCAATTTGAAGAGGGTGAAATGACCTACGTTCAAATATGGCCTCAGACACTTACTAGTTCTGTGACTCTAGGCAAGCCACTTAACTTCTGTTTGCCTTAATTCACTGGAGAATGAAATGGCAAACCACTCCAGTATGGTGGACAGTACTGTTCATGGGATCACTGAAAGTAGGACACAGCTGAACAACAAAAAATGATGATAAAGTGCTTACGGCCAGTGGGGGTTGGGAGTAAGACCATTTTACCTTGAAAACCCTATGTCAACAAAGAAGTGGTCAAGGAAAGGTAAACTCTAGGTCTAGGTGGGATTGATTTAAGAGGTGAAAGAAAAAGGAATACATTAGGAATGAAATGAAGAAGAGTAGAGTTTACTGTTCATACATCTCAAAGAAGAATACACAAACATGGAAGTACAGTGAATAAGGGGGATGAGAATCATATGAACTTTACTCTTATTTTAACTTGGAAAAGGAAGGTTGGTTACTGAAACCACTGACACGAATTTATTGGTTACCAGCTAGCCTAATTAATAAATTTATTATTAATTACCAAGAAATTCTGTCCACATTTTGATTTCACTAAGATTTTTGTTCTGATCAATTCACTTTTGTGTCATTGAAACATTTAGATCCTAAATTTCATTATGTATGGGAAGATATAATTTTAAATCCTGAACCCTGTGGAAGCTACTAGTTCTTTCAGCAATTTGTTTTCAAAATTTCTGCCTTTGTCACAAGAAATCCTGACAGAGAATCCATATACTAAGAAATACTTCTCCCCAAACTCTTTAGTAACCATGGATGCTTTCTGTTCCCTTGGGGGATATGTCTATGCATACTTGGTTAAATGAGTGATCACCATGAGGACATGGTCTTATTATCTCCTTCCAGAGATAAAAGGTCAATGCAACTAAGTCCCAAAAGTTTGCTAATTTTTTCAAATTTTTCCAAATATGTAGCACAGATTGGTGGTACTTTTATGTACACACATCCAGCATAGATTTTATGCTAGTTAGTGACATCTAATTCTATCTTGCACCTATAAAATCTGTTTCTTATTAGCTCCAGGATTCTCCTTTGACTTTTATGTCTAAAGTTATCATGTAGTTCTTTCATGGCTGTAGAGTGATTTGTGATGGATAATGCCAAATATTTTCTGGTACCATGTATGGGATCAGTCACAGTCCAGTACAGCATTACAATGCTTAACTATAATTTCTGCCATTGGCAGAATAGATATCCTCATATGAATGGAACCTGAACCCTTAAGCACTATGTTTTTTTTCTTAAATAACTTTTCATAATCCTTCATTATTCAAGCGCTTTCCTTTCCTGTCATACATAGAGAACAGAGGCAAGAAGACTGGTTCAACGAAATAAGATTCACATACATTTTTAGTATGCTATCCAGTGGAAGTATCATGTTCTCGCCTATATTAACATTTGGTTGTAGTCTTTTTACCTTGATATCATATATAGCCTTCATATATTCAATATCACTAAAGCTTCAAATTACTTTCAGGACAGAAGAACTGAATCCATTTTTGTTTTCCCTGGATAGCTACTGTTGCTACCAATATTTTTTCTTTTTCTTTGCTTTTTGGTGGATAATTGAGATTAAGTGACTTGCCCAAAGTCACACAGCTGGTAAGTGTGTCAAGTGTCTGAGGCTGGATTTGAACTCAGGTCCTCCTGACTCCAGGGCTTGTGCTCTATTCACTGCTATCAGTCTTTGACATTTAATTTATCACTGGTCAGAAAAGAGGTCAGTGAATTGTTATAAGCTCACTCCTTGTAATTTTGCTCCTAACAAACAGCCACTGAATTTTTTTGGCGACAGTCTACCTTGAAGTCAGGTATTTCAATTTGTGAATAAGGCACTGAATCTTATTAGTTTTATGAGGGCAAATCTAATTGATTCCTGGTAACTATAACACTCTAGATGGAGCTCCTAAGCCTTCCAATCTGTTATTTGTATGAAGGACAAAAGGCTTTTTTTGCACTGCACAGACCAACTGGCACATATATGAGGTAATTGACTAAGTTTTTAAATAATAGCTAATGATAACAATGTTAGTATTTATATAATACTTTTTTACATTTGTGAAACACTTTAAAATATTTCATTTGATTCTCACAACAACACTGTGATATAAATATTATCCCCATTTCACAGATGAGGAAACTAAGGCACAGAGAGATTAAGTGATTTGCCCAGGGCTGCAAAACTAGTAAGTACTCGGGCATGATTTGAAGTTATCTTCCTGATTACAAGTCCTAGGTTCAATCTACTTCACCACTTGGTGGCCTCCTGTCTTGGAAAGCTTGTTCATACATATTTGCCCATCAATCTCTGGCTTTGCAAGTTTCAGAGACATTTTACATTTCTTATACTTCTGCTTCTAGGCCTCTTTAACCCTCCATTCATGAGTGATGTATTTGGGGGGGGGGGAGTTAACAATAGCAGCACAGCTTTGTTTTTGTTTTGTTCTCAATAAATTTACAACGGTAACTGTAAATTTGCTCCTATTTATGGATGAAATACTGCCGGTTACATCAAGCCCCAGAACACTAAACAGCCTCTTGAAAGAGATCTGTAACCACTTAAAGTATTTTGACTTGTCCATACACAGAGAAAAGACCAAGTGGATAAAGAATGACCATTGCATTCAGAAAGACCCTAGAAATCTTGTCCATCAGTACATATATATGGGATGGAGAGAACAGAGAGGCAGTGAGTTGGGCCCAGAGTTGAACAGGAGAGAAAAATGGAATGCTTTTGAGAAACTGCTTGGCTCTTTTACTGAATGGGTGAAAGCAAAGGTCCATCTTTCTATTACTAACCTATGAGTATTTCAATATGTCAGTGAAATATGGAATACAATTGCTTCCAAAAAAATAAAAAATGAGTATCACACTTAGGGCAATGGAGAGATACACAGTGGATGTCAGCAGGCTGTGACATATAACTAATGAGAAATTCTGAAGAGTAGGAATAAAAGATATCATCAAGGAATTGTAGAGACTGTTCATGTGGCAAGGATAAAGGATGATAGGAAGACTACCAGAGAACTCCCCAGCACCCTCACAAGGTCAGGACAACAAAAAGGCCTCGGACTCTAAAGGACATAAGCAAGAGTTGCTTAAGATGAGCAGGGTTGAGATGGGTTGCAACCTTCATCACTGGAAGGATCTGTTTGAATATTTAGCCAACAGATCCTAGAAAAATTCCTTTGATCTTGAAGATTCTGAGGGTGTGGTCAACTGAGGAATGCTTCTGTCTTCTTTAGGTCAGTGCTCACAGCTTTATGAGAGAATAAGGGTGTAGGCTATTTTTAGGAAAGACTAGTACTTGGGGTGTGAGGGCTGCCAAGTCCTTTCAGGACTGCTTTCCACCTTTGCTGTTTACCTGATCTACCTAACTCTCATCTGTGGCTCCAAGAAGCTGTAGTATGTGCATTGGTCACACCTTGGTAAACCATTTGGTCAGACAAGCAGTTGAGGGTGAGCCATTGGTGAACTGGGAGGGGGGAGGGTGTCTATGCCAAGCATGTGAAGACTTCCCCTGGTGGAATGGGCAGATGAGAACAATTTGTTCTACTGGCCATAAAGGCTGTTGACACAAGCACTGTGAAGAGCTTAGAGGTTGGTTAGACATTGAAGACGTCAAGGTAATTCACAGCATGTTTTTTTTTTTCCTTTTATTTAGTATTTTATTTTTTCCCCAATTGCATGTAAAAACAATTGCAATATTAGTTTTTTAAATTTTTAGTTCCAAATTCTCTCCCTTCCTTCCTCTCCATCCCCCTTCATTGACAAGGCAAGCAATTTGATATAGGTTATGCATGTGTAGTCATGCAAAACATTTCTATAATAGCTATGTTGTGAAAGAAAATATAAATGGAAAATAAAACAGCAACTCAAGAAAAAATAAAGTAAAAAAGGTATGTGTCAATCTTTATTCAAACACTATCAATTCTTTCTCTGGGGATGAATAGCATTTTTCATTACAAGTCCTTCAGATTTGTCTTGTATCACTGTATTGCTGAGAATAGCTAAGTCATTCACAGATCATCATTTTAATATATTGCTATTACTTTGTACATAGTACATTTCATTTTACATAAGCTCATGTAAGTCTTTCCAGGTTTCTGAGAGCATTCTGCTCATCATTTCTTTTCTTCTTTTTTTGTGAATCAATAAGTATTTATTGAACGTTTACTGTGGAGAAACATTGAAATGGAAATTATGAACATATTTGTGGCATAACTTATTGCACATTTTTCTTCTGTACTCATCACATTTTTCTTTGTATTATTATTTTCCAGTTCAATGAATTCAATAAGCATTTATTAAGTGCCTTTTGTTGTTGTTGCTTAGTCATTTTTCAGTAGTATCCAACTATTCCTGATACCATTTGTGGTTTTCACAACAAATATACTAGAGTGATTTGCCATTTCATTCTCCAGTTCAGTTTTTCAGATGAGGAACTGATGCAAACAGGTTTAAGTGACTTGCCTAGGGTCACACAGCTAGCAAGTGTTTGAGGCCAGATTTGAACTCAGGAAGATGAGTCTATGACTTCAGGCTGGGCATTCTATCCACTGCACCACCTAGCTAACCTGTCAAGTGCCTACTATGTACAAAGATACCATCTAAAGGGGTAGACAAAAATTGTGCCCTAAAAGCTTATTATTCAGGAGAGACGGTTGGAGGAGAAATGTGCAGTACATAAATGGCTATGCAACAAATGTGAGAAATGTAATTACTACAAAGGAAAAGTACAAATAAAGTACTATGAGAAATCAAAAAAGGGAGAAATCACTTTCAGTTGGAAAAGAAGGCTCAATGAAGGCTTCATGGAGGAACCAGTAAATGAGTTGCTTTACTGCTCATCATTTCTTATAGCACAATAGTATTCCATCATAACCACATAGCACAATTTATTCAGTCATTCCCCAATTGATGGGTACTGCCTCAATTTCCAATTCTTCAGCGCCACTAAAAGAGCTACTATAAATAGTTTTGTACATATAGGTCCTTTCCATTTTTGTTTTTTATCTCTTTGGAGATACAGATCTAGTAGTAGTATTGCTAAGTCAAAGCATGGTTTTATAGTCCTTTGGGCAGAGATCCAAATTGCTCTACAGAATAGTTAAATCAATTCACAACTCCACCAATATGCTTTAATGTTTCATTTTTCCCATATCCCCTCCACCATTTGTTATTTTCCTTTTCAGTCTGTTTAACCAATCAAATAGGTATGAGGTAGCACCTCAGAATTGTTTTAATTTGCATTTCTCTAATCAATAGAGCATTTTTTGTCATACATCTATAGATGGCTTTGATTACTTCATCTGAAAACTGTTCATATCTTTTCATGATTTATCACTTGAGGAATAGCTCTTATTTTTATAAATTTGATTCAATTCTTCATATCTTTGAGAAATGAGACTTTTATCAGAGAAACTTGCTTCAATTTTTTTCACAGTTACTATTGCTAATTGTATTTTCTCCATCATATATTTACATAGACACACACACACACACACACACACCATTTATTCTATTTCTCTCCTTTCACCCTGTTCCTCCTCAAAATTGTTTTGCTTCTGGCTACCCCCTCCCCAAATCTGCCCTCCCTTCTATTACCCTCCCCTGTTCTCTTATCCTAAAACAGGAAGGTGAAAGGGAATGGGTCAACCTTACTCTCACTGAATTTGGCTTAAGGAGAGAATAACATACACGCTCATTTGGGTATCTTACCCTACAGGAAAGTAGGGGGGAAGGTGATAAGAAGGGGGTGATACAAAGGAGGGCAGATTGGGGGAGAGGGTAGTTAGAAGTACACACTTTTGAAAATTGACAGGGTCAAAGTAGAAAAGAGAATAAGGGGGGTGGGATAGGATGGAGGGAAATACAGTTAATCTTTCACAATATATCTACTATGGAAATATTTTGCATAACTACACATGTACAACCTATATTGAATTGCTTATCTTCCTGGTGGGGGTAGGTGAAGAGGGAGGAAGAGAAAGAATCTGTAAATCAAAGTTTTAAAAACAAATGTTAAAAAAAAATTGTTTTTTACATGCAACTGGGGAGTAAGATACACAGCTACTGGGGTATAGAAATCCATCTTTCCCTACTATAAAGTCAGAGAGGGCACAGGGGAGAATATGAGAGAGCAGATTGGGGGAAGAGGTATTCAGTAGGCTCACTATTTTGGGGTGGGGGTAGGGGAAAGATGGGGAGAAAATTTGTAACTCAAAATTTTTTGGAAATGAATGTTGAAAACTAAAAATAAACATATAATTTTTTTTTTCAAAAATCTGAAGACCCACAAAAAAAAATTTAAAAAGGAGTGAATGGTAGCTCAAGATAATGCAATTGCCCCTTGCAGGAAAACACCATGCCACCATCATCAGTGCCTATTTTCCAACCATGATTAAATCTGATTGAGGTCAAAGAAAAAAACTTCAGAAGACCTGGAGACCATCATCTTCAATGTGCCAAAATAGGACAAGCTTATAATTCTGGGTGACTTTAATGCTAGCGTAGGCTCAGACTACCAGACATAGCAGGGAGTCCTTGGGAGAGATGGAGTTGGAAACAAGCAACAATCAAGGTCACATGCATTCTGTGACCTTCTTATCACCAACATTGTTTTTCATTTATCTAAACATTTCCATTTATCTAAACAATAACATTTCATGGATACACCCTCACAGCAAACATTGGCATTTAATAGACTATGTCATTGTAAAGAGAAGAAACAGCATAACAAAGGCAATGTGTGGTGGTGCAGAGTGCTAGAGTGATCATAGGCTTATCCTCTCCAAGCTAAATATTCACATTTAACAAAAGTGGTGGTCCCAAGACAAAATGCCAGAAGAATTAATGCTAGCTCGGTGTTTGGGAGGCTCTGAAGGAAGGTATGGGAGAGAAGATGTATTAGAGTCTAATACCTCTATATATAGAGAGGATATATATATATAGATATATATATATATATCTATATATATATATATCCTCTCTATATATCTATATCTATTATTTATATAGATATCTATGTATCTATATAGATATATATATCCTCTCTCTATATATATATATGTATACAACAGAGTCTAATAATTAGACTGACTACCAAACTGAAGGTCTACAAAGCTGTTGTGCTGACCTAATTATTGCATGCCTGTGAAACCTGGACAACATATCAACACCATGATAGAAAACTAGATTGCTTCTATTTGAATTGTTTTAGGAAGATTCGGAAGATCACCTAGCAGGATAAGATGCCAGACGATGAAGTCCTTTCTTGAACTAAACTGCCAAGGATTCAGATTCTACTACAGAAAGTGCAACTCTAATAGGCTGGACTGTTCAAATGCAAAACATATGCTTGCCTAAAAGGCTATTTTATGGAGAACTCACACAGATCAAGCCTTCACTTGGCAGTCAGAAGGTGTGACACAAGGACACTTTCAAGATCTCTCTGAAGAACTTTGTGTGACATGGGTGACACTGGCAAAGGATCACCCAGCATGGTGTTCCCTCATCAAAGGAGATGCTGTGCCCTATGATCAAAACAGAATTTAAGTAGCTCAAAAGAAATGCAAGATGTACAAATTTAGAGAATCTATCTAAATGTTCACATGGACCATTTGTGCCCAACCTGTGGTAGAGCATTCCAAGCTCATGTTGATTTGATCGGCCAGAGTCAGATGAACTCTAATCTGACTCTAACATAGTAATGTCATTTTGGTCCTCTTCAAAAACAAAGGTCAACAACCAACAGAGGATATGTGATTTGCTTATATGGCAAAGATCTGCAAAACCAGCACTTGTCAATGAAGAGTATCAGACCATTTTCTCTTCCTGATACATCACTTTCATCAATGTCTCCTCGTGCTCTTTTGGTGTCCTTCCAAAGACAATTTGATCATCTTAGGTCTGCCATCAGCACACATATGCCAATATTTCTAAGCAATTCATGTCTCTGTTTCCTCCATCAGCCTTTAGGAAGTACCCGATTCCTTTTTGAGGCCTTGGGGCATATGCTCAAACTGATAAAAAAAAAAAAATCCTCTAGAACTGATGAAAACAGTCTCCTTTTTTCTTGTCAAAGGAATCTGATAGCACTTAGTAAGATGGAGAGCTACTGGCTGCCTAGTAGATGATCCTGAGCATCTTTGTATGGTGTAATATTCCACTTCAGTTTATTCCAAGTGTCTACATATATTTATATCTTTCCATTTTTCTTCTGGAGCTAGAGTCACTAAAGTCAAATTTTTCGAGATCTACTTCTGAGTTTGAAAGGCCAGTGGTCTTAAGATACTAATTATGCTTGACTTTTTTTTTTTTTTGCATGTTTTTGAAAAGACTGAATGAATGGTCAGATATAATTATGCATCAATCTCATGTCCCAGCTCAATGTTTGTAGTATACTACCAGTTTTTTTTAATAGTCTGGAACTGGCTCTGACAACACCAATATTGGTTGGTGTATCTGCCATGGTGTCTATCTTTCTGCTGACACGATCAACTTTCTTTGGAAACTTAAAGTTCACACTGTTATATCACTGATGAAGGGAGTCTTTGTAACTCACTCCTCCATGTCTAAGCCTTTTCAAAGGCTAAAAAGGTATGCCACTCATCAAAAAGGTAGACTACCTCAGTTACTTGAGATATACTATCAAAGACAGCAGTGTAATCCATGTTTCCAATAATTAACTATACCCTTTTTGTAGGGTTCTACAGACCAAGATGGAGTGGACCCATAAAGAATTGATAAAGACCTCATTGTTACTATTCTGGGATATTATTATTCTGAGACCTGGAGTGACCTTGTTCCTAGCCCATCTCCTTTTCCCAATGCTCATTATTTGGAAATCAATACACCAACTACAGACTTTTCCCCCTCAAGTGAAGAATCAATTGTGTGTCCTTCCAGGCCATGGTTGTATTAAAGGATTGTATTACTTCCCCAGATGTGTCCTGTTGGTGATGTTTCTTGAATCAAGTAGTCATGCCCTCTAGTCACTTGTTCCTTTTTCTTTCCAAAGAGAACTGATTTTTTTTTTCCAGTTTCACTTCTTGACCAATTACTTTTGAGTTTGTATCTACAGGTATACTCTCTTGCTTCACTTCCAAGGCCCATACATTATAAGATATTTTTGTGCCTATCAAAACCAATCCTTCCCAAGTTGAACCTTCTTTGTAGAAGCACTATAGATGGCCATCTGTTAGTATTTGCCTCACATCAGTTAACTAGAGTAGTGGTACCCATGTCTCAAGTAATATACTAGTACAGGACATGGCTGTGTATCAGATCTCCCCATGTTTGCTGACTAACTTTATTGGCTTTCTCAGTTGCTTTGGCATCTCTCTGTCATCATCTCTATAATCAGGCATCCTGACTATAACTTCAGAAGATTTTTCTCCTTTACACTGAACAACAGAATTGATAAGTATAATATGTGCTTCTAGAGGATTTTCAGTATCATCATATTGTATCTTAGGTTTTGCAGATATGCCTGCCATGTGTTGGTGAGCTGCATGACCTTTAGGTTCTGCACTAAGCAAAGAGCTGCTCCTGAAAGGCTCTCCATCAATATATTCTCTTTTCTGACTCTGGTGACTGCCATTGCTGAAATGTATTCAATCCATTCTAATCCAAAAAACACTTATTAAGTGCCTACTATGTGCCAGTCACATAATTAATAAAAAGAAAGATAGACTCTGTCCTTAAAGAGTTTACAATCTAATGGGTGAAGACAAGGCACAGAATGAGGCAGGAAATTGGTGGTGGGGGGGGAGGGATATCCAAATTGCAGATATCTTATTCCTTGGGAGTTGAAACCAGGCAAAGTGGGAGATGCAGATTAGAGTGATCAGAAAAGTCCAGTCTTTGCCCTCTATAAAGGAAGGAATCGGGAAGAGTTTAGTACTCTACTCTCTGGCCCTCCAATTAGAAAGAAGAGGAAGATGAGGGAGGTGGTGTCAAAGTTTGACTTAGAAGCATGGTGATGAGATTAGAAGCGATCAGTTTAACCTTAGAGGGGCATTTCCTTCCCTGGAATTGAAGCCAAGTCAGGAAATAGATGCCGAGAGGAGTATATTTATGTCTCACTAAAGGCTGGTCCAGGGCTTAGCACAGAGCCTGGTACATAGTGCTTAATAAATGCTGATTGACTGAATGACTGGCTAAACCAAGCTTTCCATGATTATTCCCTTGTGGAGCACAATTTCTGTACTAAGAAAATTCCTAACTTGGGCTTATAGTACCTCTCTCATATGGAAAGCCTGGTCTCTTCATTATCTACCAAGGAAGTATTTGTTTCAGAATTAAACATGACTCTGAGATTTTGAGGGGGAAGTTCTTCTTTACTCATGAAAGAGTCTACTTTTTGAAGGTTTTAATAGGTAAGTAAAAAAAGCTTCTCAGAGGGTATTCTGTAGATTAATTTGCAGGTATTATTTTCTATTGTCCATAAAACAAGAATTTGTGAATGATTAAATGGTTTTGGTAATTCATGAAACACTTCTTAAGTGGTATGGTCTTCCTAGGATTGACTTGACTAAACATTTTCTGCAATCCTCTAGGTCTTAATTGCTCATAAAAAACCAAAACATTGAAAAGAAATGTAATACATTTGCTGGTGCTCATAGATGTATCAATGTACCACATCAATTAATAAAATCAAGAAAAATGTTTTTCATTAACAACAATTCCATGAAAGCAGCAGATTAATTAGGAGAAAAACAATTGTCCTTATGAGACTAAGAAAAAACACAAAATGGGAATTAAAATGAGAAAGAAGCTGAACTTTGGAGTAAAAACTTCAAATATTACAATGGATATCTAGAAAGTATAAAAGTTTATATTAACTATGAAAGTAAAATATGGAAAATATATTTTACAACAGTTACACTAATAGTCTACTAAAAGTAGAAAAAATAAAATTTCCATCGAGGGGTAGAGATGGTAGTGGGGGTGGAGGTGAAATGGAATAGTGCTTGGGGAGAGGACATTCGGGGGAAATGCTACCAAAGAAAAGACAAATCAAATCATGAAAAAAGACAAAAATTTAAAACATGATTTAAAATATCCAAACAAAGAAGTTAGTGAATAAGCATAAAGATATATAACATTAGAAATCTGAAATCTGAAGGCAATAAAAATGAATGAAACAAAATTTCTTCTAGCCAGCAGTACAGGAAGTTGGGCTAGGAATTAGCTTAAAATTCAAAACCATCACTAAGATTGCAATCTTAAGAGGAAAAATAAAATTATTTTTAAAAAACTTGCCAAGGATAAACTCCTACATGAATCAATACCATCAACTCACACATGTAACAGTACTATAAAATAAGGCATCACAAATAGAGTGAAGAGCTTTCAGACCCTACTTATGAAAAGCGTTTATGTGTTTTGGTACTATTACTGGGTAATATACCAATAATGCATGGCTAGAATGGTTTATTTTACTTATCTATGTGATGATAGATGTCTCCCTCTCACAGGAACATAGGGATCTTTCCAACTCTCCTTCCTCACAAAAAGTGAGGGGAAAAGGGAATAACATTCTCATTTCTTTAAAAGGAGCAAAAATTCTTCGTAAATCTTGCCTTAAGCTTCTATCATTGACCACATAATTCAGTGTTAGCAGCCACCTTTATATATGCACATACACACAAATACACAAAACAACTGTATTAATATCTGAACTGTGTCCACACTACTGCCAGAATAAGAAAAATTGGAGTGCTCGCTGCTTTTCACTTGTAGCTGAGGAGGGTACTGATAACTTGTCTCTCCCTTTGTTTCCTCCTCTTAAAGAAAAAAAAAAATCTTGCAACAGTCTATCAAGGCTTTAAATTTTTAGCTAAGTACTTTTTGAGAGACAACCACGAGCCCAATATGGTGGTGCACTCATGTATTTACTGATATTGGGGAGGATCAGGAGTTCTGAACTTCAGTGAGCTAAACCAATAAGGCGAAGCCCTCGGATGAAGTGAGACACCAGCAGGCTATCTAAAGAGGTTAAACTGATCCCAAATCAGGAATTGAACAGATCAAAGTTCCTGGTACAATCAATGGTGGGGTGGAGCCTTCAAGTGGCCCACTGTGCTTCCAACCTAGGAGATCTAGAAAAACCAGTTTCAAAAACAAAAGCAAAAAAAAAAAAAATCCCCCCAAAACAGGTAATGGAGGTGGAAAGCAAATGCTCTTTTCTGCTCTGTTACTGTCTCACCCAGCACTCTTATCAGTCACCTTTCAGTTACCACTGTACACAGCAACAACCTGCCAGAGTCCCGAGCATAGAAAGCCCAGGGGCTACCACTCTAACACCCAAATCCAGGCCCACATTTCTATGGGGTTTGGCAACCTCTTTATTTCTCTTCCAGTGTTTTCTTTCAATGCCAAGTTCAAACATCATAGTTCTTATGAACTTTAGGTTTAAGAGTTAAAGAACAGTCTGTTCAGTTGTCCAAGAACTTATGTGGTATGTAGGGTATGTACCATGATGAGCACTGTTTCAGCAGTGATTGACAGACTTCAGAAAAGGACCTAATTGGTGATCATGCCTTGCCATCAAGACAAACAAAAAGGCCAAGAGACATAGTTTCTGGGTAATAACAAATTTATTAATTAGGCTAGCAAATAATCAATAAATTGATGGTCTCTCTCAGTAACCAATGACAAAGAACATGGAGATCACAGAATGCTTACTTTTGGGAAATTGGTGCCCCTGACAAGTGATCAAGACTGATTTGTGAACAATCAAGGACTGGTGGATGTATTAATGAGGAGACTAAAAGTCTTCAGCTACTTCTGCTGAGAACTGACTTGATCTTGAGACACACTCTGGATTAGATTAATTAGATTAGGTTCTTTTAATATCTTAATCAGAAATAAACTCTCCAGTTGGGTGGGATCCCACCCAATACTGAGGAGAATGTTCCTGGAGGATCAGGTCAATCTCTTCATCAGCCCTATCCTTCAGAGACTTAATGACCTATAAGGACTGGTCCCTGAATGAAGAAACAGGAAAAAAAAGGAAAAGAACCTCAATCCTAATTTGGTTATCAAATACAATAGAAAAATAATTATTTCTCTCACCATATAATCTTCATGATGCTTGTGAAAGCATAAGTCATACTCAAACAATTTAGTTACTACTACTATTTAAACAGACCCAGCTTAGCACAGCACCTAGGGCTTGATAAAGCTACTTGACTGACCTTCAATGAGTCAAAAAACATTTATTAAGCCCCTATTATGTGCCAGACATTATGCTAAAGATTGATGACACGAAGAAAAGATGGTCCCTTTTCTCAAGGAGTTCACAGTCTAAACGTGGAGAAAACATATGAAAAATTATGTACAGAAAAGCTATAAATAGGATAAATTGGAAATCCTCAACAGAAGGAAGGTATTAGGTTTAAGAGAGATAAGGAAGGGCTTCCTATAAAAGGTAGGCTTTTAGCTGGGACTTAATGGTAGTCAGGGAGACAGAGAGGAGGAAGAAGCATGGCGGAAGGCTAGTGAACATGCATAGAGTCAAGAAATGGAGTATCTTGTTCAAGGGTGGGGAAGAAGGCAAAATAAGGTTTAAGAAGACTGGAAAGATGGGATAGGGTAAGTTATAAATTTTTGAATGTCAGGACTTTCTATTTAATCATTAGAGTTATAGGGATTCAGTGAAGCTCCCTGAGAAAGAAGGATGGGTAGATGGCTAAGTGGAGTTTGGAATGGAGTGGGGAAAAACAAAGCAAGGACACTAACCAGCAATTTATTGCAACAGTTCAGCTGTAAAGTGATGGAGATCCACATTGAAGTGATAGTAATGTCAATAGAGAGAAGGGGGAATGTGCAAGAGACATTACAAAGTAAAAATGAATAGCCTCGGCAATAAATAGATTGGCGATAGGAGAATGAGAGTAGAAGTTGAGGAAAATAACTAGGTTGTGAGCCTGAGTGACTAGGAGGATAGTGGTACCCTCAAAAGTAATAGGGAAGCTAGGAAAAGTGGAGTTTGGGGGAAAAGTTAATGAGTTCACTTTGGACGTGTTGTGTTTAAAGTGTAGAGCATTCAGTTCAAGATATTTAATAGTCAGTTGGAGATGAAACCCTGAAGTTGGTAGACAGATTACAGCTTTATGAATAGATTTGAAAATTATTAATATAAGGATAATTCAATCCATAGGAGTTGATAAGATCATCAAGTGAAATAGTAATACGCAGTCTACCTGCCAAGACAAATCCAGGAACTATATGAACACAACTACAAAACACTTTTCACCCAAATAAAGTCAGATCTATGCTCGTGGGTAGGCTGAGCTAATTAATAAAAATGACACTTCTACCTAAATTAATTTACTTATTCAATGCCATACCAATCAAACTACCAAAAACTATTTTATAGAGCTAGAAAAAAATAATAACAAAATTCATCTGGAAGAACAAAAGGTCCAGAATATCAAAGGAATTATTGAAAAAATGCAAAGGAAGGTGGTCTAGCAGTAGTAGATCCAAAATTATATCATAAAGCAGCAATCATCAGAACTATTTGGTACTGGCTAAGAAATAGAGTGGTAGAACAGTGGGATACATTAGCTACATAAGACACAGTAGTTAACGCCTATAGTAATCTAGTTTGATAAACCCAAAGACTCCAGGTTCTGGAATAAGAACTCACTATTTGACAAAAACTGCCGGGAAAACTGGAAAAGAGTATGGTGGAAACTAGGCACAGACCATCCCCTTACTCCTTATACCAAGATACAGTCAAAATGGTTACATGATTAAAACAAAGTACATGATTTAGACAGACAGCAAATTAGGAGAACAAGGAATAGTTCACCTTTCAGATCTATGGAGAAGGGAAGAACTTACGACCAAATGAGATAGAGAACATTATGAAATGCAAAATGGTTAATTTCAATTACATTAAATTAAAAAAGGTTTGCATAAACAAAGCCAATGTAACCAAGATTAGAAGGAAAGCAGAAAGTTGGGAAACAATTTTTACTGCCAATGTTGCTGATAAAGTCTTCATTTCTAAAACATATAGAGAACTCAGTAAAATTAATAAGAATATATGTCATTCCCCAATTGATAAGTGGTTAAAGGATATGAACTGGCAGTTTTCAGATGAAGAAATTAAAGCTGTCTATAGCCACATGAAAAAATGAGGTGGTACCTCAGAGTTGTTTTGATTTGCATTTTTTCTAATCAACAACATAATTTATTATTTATTATATTATTAATAATATCAATTTATCATTGATTAGAAAAAATGCAAATCAAAACAACTCTGAGGTACCACCTCACACCTATCAGATTTGGCTAATATGATAAAAAAGGGAATTGATAAATGTTGGAGAAGCTGTGGGTACACTGGAACATTAATGCATTGTTGATGGAGTTGTGAACTGACAATTCTGGAGAGCAATTTGGAACTATGCCCAAAGGGCTATAAAACTTTGCATACCCTTTGATCTAACAATATCATTACTAGGTCTGTATTCCAAAGAGATCATAAAAAAATGAAAAGGACCCACATGTACAAAAATACGTGTAGCAGTTCTTTCTATGGTGGCAAAGAATTGGAATTTGAGGGAATGGCCATCAAAACGGAATTGGCTGAACAAGTTATGGCACATAAATGTAATGGAATCTTGGGCTATAAGAAATGATGAGCAGAAAGATTTCAGAAAAACCTGGGAAGATATGAAATAGTAATAGAAAAAGAATATGGCCCAGGACAAAACTCTGTGTGACAGCTATGGTTAGTCGGCATGATCTGGATGAAGATCCAACAAAGGAGACTGAAAAAGAGCAGATAGGAAAGAGAACCAGGAAAGAAGTATCCTGAAAACCTAAAGAGAAGAAAGTATGAAGGAAAAGAGGGTGATAGATAGTGTCAAAGGCTACATCATGGTCAAGAATGATGAGAATTGAGAAAGAGATTAAATTTGGCAAGAGAGTACTGGTAATTTGAAGGAGCACTTTGACTGACTAGTAAGGTTGGAAACCAGACTACAGTTAAGAGAGGGAGAGAAGGAAGTAGAGGCACCTTTTATAGACAGCCTTCTCAAGTTTAGATAGAAAAGAAATACATAATACCTAGGGTTGATAGATGGATTGTTAGTTTATTAGGGATGAGGGGAGGGAAGAACATAGGTATGTTTGCAACATGTAGATGTGAAGAGATTGAAAATAAGTGAAAGAAAGACAATCTCCTGCAGATGGCATGGAATGCAAAGACTTGTGCAAATAGGGGGGTTGGTCTTGGTAAGTATAACCACCTTACTGCATGAGACAAGGGTGAAGGAGGAGACAGCGGTGGAAGGCATGATGTGAGATAAGGAGGCGAGAAGTTAGTTTCAGATGAATGTTTCAGTTTTTTGGTTTTACTTTTAGAAAAATACAAGGCAATGTTCTCAGCTGAGAAGGTGGGGGGGGAGAGGTGGGGCCACAGGAGGTTTGAGAAAAGCTGAAAAAGTTTGGAAGAGCTGCTGTACTGAGTGGAACCGTGAGTTAATTAGGGAAGAATAAAAGGACTGCCTTTTAACAGTGAGAGACAAATTGAAGTTATGTAGCATAAATTTATAGTGTACCCAGTCAGTATGGTTTCATGGTTTTCTCCAACTTCATGTAGCAGCACATATGTAGGAGCAGAAGCAGTGGACGGTGGGAGTCTTCCAAGGCTGAGATTTGGCAGGACAAATTTGGCAATAAGAAAAGGAGCAAGGTGATGAAGAGGAAGGTGTAGAATTGAACTGGTTCACTGTGAGGTCAACGGGGGGAGGGGAGGTGAAGTATAATCTGTACAAGGGTGATGGTCTGGGAAACTCTCCACTGAGGAGCTGAGAGATTGGAGGTCATGGTGTAGATCAAGAACTGGGTTTGGGATTGCTGGACAGGGGGAAAGAATGAAAATACAGTATGATCAGATAAGGTCATTTTAAAAGTTCACCAGCATGGAAGTGGTACATTTGTGAGTGATGACAAGATGATCTCCAGTCTGATAATTACATTGTCTGCCTCCTTTCAGAACACATTAATCTCTCTTTAATTTGGAGGCTTTAATTTAAATAGTATTTTCTATTGCCATTCTTTGATCCAAAGGTTTCTACTTTGGTAGATCCTCAGGAAACCAAAGCGTTGATACATACAAGGCATCATAAAGATTAGCCTGAGGAAACCAAGAAAAGAGAAGACAACTTGGCATAAGGCACTGTATAAAGACAATAACATGCTCTCCATCCAACCAGGAACATGAGAAAAATGGGCTTAAGTCTGAGACATTAGGCACTAAAATTTGTTATCTTGAGCTGTTAGCATTTCACACAAGTTGCACATTTTCAAAACAGTGTTATGTATTTTGAGGAATGATTAGAAAGTATGTCATATATATCATACTCATCATTTGCCACTTCTGATGCTTTACTTCATCTTTCAGCAACATCAATTAGTATGATGCCATGAAAACCCCTGCATATTTCCATGAATATGAGTTATGAGACCCAGAGATGGAAAAGGATTTAATAGGATTAGTATTTGATAAGGTTGAGCTAGAACATATTATCAAGGAAAAAGATCAAGTTTTCATTAAATTTTTAAAAAGGAAACAAAAATCTATTTCTGACATGGTTTAGGTGAGAAACCTAGAAAGAAGTAACTTAATTTTAAGGTTCTTTCCATTCACATGATCTTATTAAAAATTGAGTGATAAATACTCATTTTTTACTGAATATAAAGTAGCAAAACAGAACATTTTTCTCTCAAAATATGCAAGTAACAATCAAAGGCCAGTTTAATTTTTAAACTAAAATGCTAAACAATGTCACAAATTTCATGAAATTTGAACTTTTTAAATTTTGACTTAACTTTTCAAAAATCACAATTAAGATTCTTTCACCAAAATTATCCCAAATCAGTATTTAAATTATTCATTACAAAGTGTAATTGGGAGGAGTAAAATAACAGTATTTAAAGCTGAAAGGAACCTCAGAGATCATCTAGTCCAAGCCCCTTATTTTATAGACAGGAAACTAAGGCCTAAGATAAAATACTTAGTACCTGAGGCTAAGTGTTGAGAGTTTAGAAGTGGTGGACATATTTTAACCCTGAACATCTGGCTGCAAATCCAGTATTCCTTCCACAATTCCACACTCCCTCAAACTCATATTACCTATTACTAGATAATAAATGTATTGACGTATTGGGCCATCTTGACATTTTTACTTCTGTATAACAAAAAGTACAATCATAGCAGAAAGGATTTTTTACTCTACAACTTCACCGAACTTTTGACAGTTAATAATTTATAATGAATGCCTTTTTAACATCCTAAAACAACTATTTTTTATAAAGTGCTTAAACAAATTTTCTGAAATCCCTTAAATTTTTTGTAAAAAATTTATTTCTAAAAGTCACAGACAAAACTTTAAAAGCGACACAGATGTTAATATTTCAAGATACATGCGTGAGCAAAGAAAATTAGCATTGAGAAAAAAAATGAACATAGTTAACTATTATTACAGTACTCTGAATATGAGTAGAATACCACTAGGTCAGTTATTTTATTTCCCTCAGAAACCTATGATACTGTGCAATGAAATAAACCAGGATTTAAAATAGCCACTTCATTATTTAATTTATTCTAATCAATAGGGGAGGGAGAAATAAGCTAAACCAATTTAAATGTTACATTGGTCTAAATAAGATTTTTGACTGAAATTGTTACACTAAATGTATTTTATGAATTAATTTTTGAGTGCTTAAGGCGATTCCATTCACACTTAACTAATAGTATCTAAAGCAAATCAAAGCACAAATAACACTTTTAAAAGAATTAAAGTATGGAATCACCATATCTGAAAGACTTTGTGATTTTTTTTTTTAAAGACTTCCCATTGTTAAATATCTTTTTAATAAACATTTTTAGAATATCAAAAATGGAAAATTTCAGCTATCACTTGCCCACATTACTAGTTGTTGAAAGTACTAGGAATTTTTAATACATGTCAGACACTATCTCAAATAGTTAACCAATTTTTTATATTTCTAAGACAGAGCTGTTTCTTAAGTGCTTCCTGGTCCTATATAACTTAGGATCACAGGAAACATTTTCATCAGGGCCAAAAAGCGTTGAGAAGCAACATTTGCAAAAAATTCTTATTTGATGGCAGGAAATGATAAAACAATATGGTTCTCTCTCAAACATAATCCTTGAGTTTCACCCTGCAAGAAAGTTACATTGTCCTTTAGTCTTGCTTTACCTACAATTAGTTCTCCTTTCCAACAATCCATAAACTATTAATGGTAAGCATATAATGAATTCCTGGAAGACAGACTATTATGTTTAGAGAAAACACTATTAACAAGTAAGCATGTTTTGAAGAACGCAGTTTGTAAATGAAACATTAAACAACCTTGTACGTATGCATAAAAGTTACAAAATAGAAAAAGGCTATTTTTTTTTTCCAATAGCATAGCATCACACTAACACTATAAAGTAAAGGTTGAAAGGGTTTCTGTACAAAATGTCCATCATACCCCAAGGCAGCGTGGGCCTCAAATATTTCTATTTATTCTATTCAACATCCCTCAACGACGTTTTCACTGATTTATACCAGTTTTGGAAAGGCTAAAATTGGGCAATCTGCCTCTCAAGCTATGAGACAAAGTTAAATAGTCTGAGAGACACAAAATGTCATAATCAATAAAGAAATATTACCATTAAAGCCCCAGAAGCATGACACACAAGCAAGGGAAAGACCCCTGAGAATACGATCTCATGATCCTTATAGAAAGATGGGATTATGCCCTTACATATAATACATGTAGCAATATAGTTAGGGACTTGCTGAAGTACACAAAAATATGATGTATAAATGAAAGTCATCAAATTAGTGATAATAAAAATAACCATGGAAAGAGGAATATGGCCTACTATTGATAGTTTGCCTTCAGAGTAAATACTAAAATACAGAGAAGAGGAACAAGAATTATCTGAAATCAACAATCAGTTGACATACCTATCCTCATATTTTTAACCTGAAATTAGTACTAGAAGTGTTTTCCTAGTTTCTTGGATTTTAGTATCACCTTGGATGCTAAATCAAACATGACCCAACTCTCAGTGCCTTTCTAACTTAAAAAAGTGTGTGTTTTTGTTGGGAAAGATATTTTAGTTCCTTAATTGGTGCCACATCACTGATAGCACTATGTGGAGAATTTGCTGCATCAATTTGCCATAACTGTAGAAATAGGAAAAAAAAAAACCTCAATAGTCTAAATCATATAAAGTAACTTTTTAAGACAGGCTAATTTTTTAGGGGGCCAGTGGGTAGGAGAAGATACTTAGAATCTAAACTCAAATGAAGACCTAAAATGAAACTCAACTAGCACCTTGAAAGTATTTTCTTAGAAATTTAAGCATGGAAAGTTGGCTCCAAAAAATATAAAATCCGTAAACTCTGGCCTCATTTTTCTTATGAGAACAGCATCACATAACATATTATGATGTATTTTTTAAAGAAACCTTATTACCCTAAGTTACAAGGGATTCCACCATTGCTTTGAATGAGAAAAAAAATGTTATAAGTAATTTTTATATTGTATATGTTTAAGCAACAAATGATGATATATACATATATATATACATATGTATATATATCAAAAAAAGCACTAGCTCAAATTAGCAAGTGATTAACTTTTAAAAGCATATAATCTGGTTCTCCTGTGGTCTGGACTTGAAATCTGTAAAAGCTGTGCTTTTTGCCTTAATGAGATAAGAGCCAAAAAGTGCTCATTTACTGAACAAGGTAGACCCTTCAGCAGAAACGTCCATCATTTTCCCCAAAATACTTATGCAAGATGCTGCCAGAAGCCTACATCAAATGTCTTGCCAGAATTTCTAATTAGCTCCTATTTTTTACTATCCCTAAAACAGTGAAGCACCAGAGATAAAACTTTTTCAAGAAAGTCAAACAACATAAGCTTTCTTCTTCCCAGTCTACCTCATGAGGCATGTATGTTAAAATCATATGTAGCAAAACCAAAATGGATAATAACTTCCATCTGCACTGATCTGAAAGCATAAGCACAGAGCATTACTCCATGCAAAAGGATACTCCAACTCAGTACAATTAGACTTGCTGCTTAGTTTAACTTATCCACAGTTAAGACATCAAACCCAAATTTCCATTTATCATTAAGAGTGAATTTACATGCAAAAAGTTTTGGAACCCAATGAATGCATGCACAAGAAGAAAGGGATGCTTGAAATTTTAAGTCTAGTTCAAAATCCAAACCAAGCATTCGTGGGCATATTTTGCTTGTGAAATTCTGTTCATGTTAAGAGAGCAAAATCACTGTTACCTAATGTCTTACTATGAGTTCTGGCACTCATGAAAAAAGTAGATTTAAGTAATTTGCTGATTCTGAAGCTACTAATAAATGTCTGAGGAAGAAATGGAGATGGGGGATAAGGGGAGACAACTAAGTAATAGTAAAGGATAGCTTAAAATGGGACAATAAGAGCCTTCACCTGTTCTGAACTAAGAATACAGCAGAAGCACATTTTATTCTGTTAGTGGGAACTAGACCAAAAAACCCTCCAATGACCAAAAAGAAAAATTTAACCATCAGCAGTATTCCTTGGCAGCAGCTTCAGTTTCTTATGCTATTTTTCATTCTAAATATTTAAGGAACTTCTTACGGAACGGTCATACAAGGTAAAAAGTAGGGCAGGACTTTCAATGCATAAACTTTTTAGGGGAAAACCATCAGTTTGAAAGAAAACCATCAGGCTTTAGATATTCTAGCACACTCTAAACTGAAGTTCTGTCTTATACCACCAGTGGCTAAATTATCAATAAGTTCTGCAGTGAGGTTGTCACTTCCACAGCTATATACACATTGCAAAACTATTCTGTATCACATGATTTTAATGAAATAAATATAAAAATGAACCACACAATCAACACATAACTTTAATACTCCACGTCATTTGTCTTGTTCACAATGATGGTAACCTCCCTTGTCAACAATCTTGTGAATTAAGAAGCTGATTCTCATTCTCATACCCATCAGGGAGGTAAGCTCTCCTTAGCTGGTCTGACTTAGGTATGGAGCCACCATTCTTCACATGGCGAGACAGGAAAGCACGAACTGCTGGGTGATCAGCCTTCTCAAGAGGGATGTTGGCTTCCAGGCACATTTTCACAAAGTCCTGGATAACACTGATTTTCTCTGTCTGCGCAGTACTGTTGCATTGAAGAGATGCTGTTAGAGGCCTTTGTTTCTTCCTTACATTCTGTTCTTCAAATTCTGCCTTTCTTTTGGTGTGAGTCTTGGACTTGAGGTGATCACTGATGGCAGACTTGCGAACATGATTAAGTACCACGTTGCAAGAAGTGCAGAACAGTTTTCCTCCATCTTCATGCAATTCACCTCCAAACTCAGTGACACGATCCAAAGGAGTCACATACAAAGCAGTCTTGGAACGGTTTCGAGCAGGAGGAGATGTTACTACAAATCGCTCCATTCTGGTTTTCAATAAGGGTCTTTCAAAATAAAAGAAACAAATGGATAAGAACAAGACATTCTATCTACGATTAACAACAAAAGATGGGGAGGGGGAATCCCTAAAACTATAAGCTTCCCTAAAGAAACCTGATAAAACAGACTAGACAATAAACAATATGCCTTAGAATAGGTATGATTGGGGAAAATTAGAGGCAAATTACTACCATATCAGCAAACTTCTTAATTTTTTAAAAAAGTTAACTAAAATAGAATTATAGGGTAACAGAACAAGAGACCAAGTAAATAATTATTTACCAAATTATATACAGCAAAACTCAAATGGCTGCCAATTAGTATGGACTACACTTTGATCCTATCTGAACCTAGATTTCTTCATCTTATTTTGCAACTTAAAGCACACACACACAAAAAATTTACAGTTTTGTCACGTGTCGTGATATATATAAAGTTGGTTACAGCATTTTAAGAAGCAGGATTAAAGATAACTGCATGAAGTAATGTCAAATGTAGACTATTTACATGGCTAGAAATATGTCTGAAAGTTTTACAAAGGTGCTAAGAAGCCTAAGAGACCTATGAGTGGTATAAAAGGCAAACTGAAGACAAATTTTAAACCTCCAAAATTAAAAAGTAGAGGTTTGAAAACTTGACAGCAATAAAAAAACATGATTATTCATCATCAAAATTATCAATAAGTTGAAGTTGTCTATGTACCAGTTTAGTAATAATAATAACTGGCATTTTTATGGTATTTTTAGGTTGGTAAAGTGTTTTACAAACAACATATCATATGGCAAAATCCTACATAATAACAATGATATGATAATTTTTACACCTACTGTACAAATGAGAAAACTGAGTCTCTAACATGAAAAGTAATCTTGCTATAATCACATAACCACTTAACGTTAATGGCTAGACTAATCTTACTTCTCTCTTGTCTAGGAGCTCTTTCCACTACACTATGCTGCCTCTTGGTTGGTTTCAGCAGGTTACTGGCCCCAGTTTTAGTGAAAACCATCCCTGGATAAAGATTTTGAATTAATTTTTAGTCATCACATTATTTTCTATCTTAAAAGTTACACACATACAAAGGATTTGTGAGTTTGTCAACATGTGGGATTTATGATATGAAAACTCCACGCTCCTGCATGTGGAAACACCTCTAGGACTGTGGATACTAAGTCCTGCCTCAAGAACAAAGTTCAGTAACTTGCTCAGAGGTCTTAGTTACTTCAAGCCCAACACTATTATTTTTCTATTTCTATACATTATACATACATACATTTCTACATCTATACATTAAAAGCAAATTATTAAGTCTCAAAATACCCTTCACTTAAAGCAGAGATTCTTAACCTGAGATCTATAAACTTGTCTTTTTAAAATATTTTGACGAAAGCATTTCAGCATAACTGGTTTCCTATGGAATTCTACATTGTTTTATGCATTTGAGACAGAGTCCACAAGATTGACAGTACACAGAAAAAAGTTAAGAATCCTTGACTGGGGGCCTTAAATGATCTTAATTAATCTATTCAACCTCAGATCTACATATGAAAATACTTTCTTTTATGACAGCCAATAAGTCCTTACAAGTTTACAACTGTCTTGGCTTGCTACTTACTACATATTCAACCATCCACCGAGCTGAAATTTATAAAGGTGATAAATTTTTTCCCGGGTTGTTGTTAGGATAAAATACGTTAATATTTACACATTTCTTTGCAAACCATAAAGCATTACATAAATGCTAGCTATATTACTGCTTCAGTGTAAGACTTTTTTTTTTAATTAAAACAAGATTAAGAAAGAGCCTATATGGGGAATTTGAAAATGAAAAGTTCTAAACATTACTAAATGTAAAATAAAGTTAACTGGGAAATGCTATTTTCAAGTTTAAATGTTTACCAAGTTAGTTTCCAGTTTTGTTGCCTTGACACTTAGCAGTGAAGGGTTCCCAATCTGAGAAAACAGAGGTGTCAAATCCGGGGACCCTCTGCCTGTTCCAAAAACAGAGTTGCTTTCAAATCAGTTTCTCAACAAGTGGTGGTAGAGTAATGGTTTCTGGGCTTGCACCCTATTTTCGATGGCGTACCTGGTAGTCATTCCCTTACTAAAGCAAAAGAAAAATGGAAAGTGGAGGAGGGGGTAAGGGAAAGAGGAAGTGAGAGTGAAAGAGAGGTGCAAAACAGTGTCAACAACAACCACCAAACAGGTGGCTCAGATACGGGTCCCCCTAGCCACCAGCCCCCAGCCCAGAACCCAACTGCGCGCCCCCCACCCTTCTCCTAAGCATACCCAATCCCTGCTCTGTATCCCCTCTCCGGACCTCCCCTCGTCTCCTCGCCCCTCCCTTACTCAGTTCCCAAGCCAGAGTGTTCCGGAAAGGAGGAGTTGGGCATCCCCCTGGGAATAGGGAATCCCACCCTAAACCGGACGAGTGAGCCCGCCGGCGCCTCTACTTCCCCGCTCCGTGAGAAAGGGGTGGGGGTGGAAAGAAAGCGGGGCAGACGGGCTTCCTCCCAGCCCCTCCCCCCGCCCCTCGAGCCCAGACACCCCACCACCAAGAAGCCGACAGTTCCGGGTGGAGAGAGGGGGGTGGCGGCGAGGCGGCAGCGGCCGCGGACAGGTTTGCCGTCTTCCTCCTTCTTCCTCCCACAGTCAACGGCTCCCAGCCCCCCCCCACCCCCACTCCCCCGCCAGATTCCGGGACAGAAGGCCCCGGGCCCGCAGCCCGCACCAACGGCCCGGCCCGCCCACAGCTTCCCCGCTGCTCGGTACCGTAGGATCAGGGCCGCCACTAGGGGAGGAGGACGAGAAGCAACCAGGAAGGGGGAGGAGGCGAAGGAGGTGGGAAAGGGAGAAGGAGGAGGACCAGTTGCCGCTGCCACCGTCGCCCGATCAAGCCCCGCGGCGGCCGCCGTGTCCCCCGCCGCGCCCCGTCCTCCTCCGCGGCCTATTGCGAAGCACGGTAGGCGGCCCCCAGCAACCGCCGTGAGGCGCTGTCCAACGGCTGGTTGGTGGGTCAGACGGACGGCTACTCCGACCAATGGCAGCTAGAGGGCGGGAGCCAGAGTGACTGGCGGCGGGAGATGGCCAATGCAGATTGGGGGCGGGGGTGGGCGGAGCCGGAAGTAGGGCCCCGGCGGAGCGGCGCTTGTCCGGCTGGGGGGGGGGGGAAGAGGGGAGGGAATTAGAGGAGGAGGAGTAGGTTAGCAGCGGCAGCGACGGCTTCGCTAGGGCTGGTACGCGCTGGGCTGCGAGAGCCTTATGGCGGAGGAAGAGAGCGACCAGGAGGCCGAGCGCCTCGGGGAAGAGCTCGAGGCGATCGTGGAGTCTCCTCCGGGCTCCGTTGCGTTCGGAGCCGGGGCCGGGGGCGATGGAGAAGGCAGCTGCGGCGCTGGAAGCAGCAGCAGCAGCAGCAGAATCAGTAGCCGGGATTACTGCCGCCGTTTCTGTCAGGTGAGGAGCAGCGGTGGGCCGCCCTCTCGGCTGCTGGGATGTCTCCCCTTTGACCTCCCGCTCCAGCCCCGCATTTTCTCCTTCGCCTTCCTCGAGTCTGGAGGGGTGCTTACGGCGCACGCTCCTCCCTGCGCCCCTGGGGGAGGGGTGGGGGAACGGAGGCTGCGGGCACCCGGGAGGGGGCGGGGCCGCGTTGACCCCGGTACTATAGGGGTGCAGAGGGATGAGAGGTCAGAAGGCGGGGGGCGGGGGGGAAGTGTACCTCCCTGACCATGTGGTGTTTCCCCGACTTCCACATACTACCCCTTCCTCTTCCTCCCCCCATCCTTATTCCCATGTTCCCAGTTCATGAGATTTAAGTCAGTGCCTGCTTGAGACCATCTCTTTTCCGGTGTTAAACGTCCAGTCTCCTTCCCTTCCTGCTCCTTGTCCCATTCACACACACACCCCCATAACCTCCCTAAGTAATGCTTCTGCTTTACCCCCACTTTCCCACGTTGTTCTCCACTGTTTCGGGGTGAGTGACTTGTCAACTCTCTACTGCCCCCTCTCCTGTCATCTCTTCCCCTCCCCCGCAGCCAGGGTCTCCTGTCATCCCCTCCCTGACACCCAGCTGGGGCTACTTCTGTCTTTTGCTCAGGCCCTGAACCACAGTGACTGTGTTTTGTTTTGATTTTTCCCTCCTTCCTGTGGGAAAATGACCACTCCCACCTCCACCCCCACCTCATCCTCTCCTACCCCCCACGTATCACCTTTCTCTATACTAACTTCTCAAAGGAAAGTCGTTTTTTAACCATTGTTCCAGTTACAACCCTACTTCTTCATTTATATTGCAGTCACGATAGTGAAATAGTGTAGCGTCAGTAACAACAAACTCTTTGCCCTTTTTCAGTCTGCAGCCACTGTATTTCTGTGTAGATTTGAATCTTTGGATTAAATCGGAATGTTGCTACTCCTAAAGAATTTACCTAAGAGAAAATTTAAGAGATATGCTTTTACTAACATATACATAACAACTTAAAGTTTACATTCCCACACAGTCCGCAGAGAGCCTACTTCGGGCTCCTGTTTTCCATATTGAAAGTTTGAGATTTTTAAAAGTCCTATTTTGAGAGGATTTATGGTATTGTTATTTCTGTGTCTTTGCTTTACATTTTGCCCCCATATAACAAATAGGAATGAAAAGTAACGATGAATATTGACTGTCAAATTAAAGAGCATCATATTTCCTAGCATTGGACTGTGTCATTCTAAGTTGGGATATTGAAGGAGAGGGATAAAGGGCAAGGTTGACATCTTCTTGCAAGTTTAAACTGTTCATTCTTTGACTTTTTAGAATAAGTAGCTTGTGGGTGGTAGTTGTTTTACCCGGCAGGTCGGCCCTGTTATTGATTGGCACTGTAAGCAATAGTTCTTGTGTAGGGTAGTTGAAAAATACATCTTAGTAGGTTGCTATCTTTGATTCTGTCGTCACCATTGTTAACCATCTAGAAAGCATGTAACCAGGATGGAACCTTGGTCTGTAACTGCTTTAATTTATAGTTCCTGAGAAGATTTGTATTACAAATGATCTGACTTTGACTATCTTGACTTCAAAGAAGACTGTTTGTTTTTACGTTTTTCTCCTGTCCATGTTCTAAAGGAGTAACATTTCATTTTACATGTTATTTGTATTTATCTTTGATACTGTGACCTCTTAATTTAATGTAGAGTCTAATCTAGGAAGTAGGGGGTTCTCCATTTTGGCAATACTTAAATTATTTTTTATTTTAGTACTTGTGGTGTTCCATAACAACTTGAGGAATTGATTGGTTAGTGAAAGCAAAGTAAATATGAACAAGAAAAACAGAAAAACCCATTGTAAAGTGGCAACACATTAACACATCTACATGCTTCATTGTATCAGAAAATTTTATTATAGACTGACTTGCTATTTTTATAAAATGCTAGAGCTCATATTTTAAGCTGCATGTAGGAACCTACATGCTTCTGAACCTGTTTTAGATAGCCTAAAACAAAGATTCTTAACCTGAAGTCCTTCAGCTTTTAAAATCTGTTGGTTGTTGTTTCATTGTAATTAGTTTCTTTCCTATCTATTGTAAAACTTGAGAAGAGGGGAGAGGACAGTAAGCATACAGCATCTACTGTGCTAAATGCTATTACAGCTATTACCTCATTTGATCCTCACAACAACCCTATGTTATTGTCCCTGTTTTCCAGTTGAGAAGAACTGAAGCAAACAAGTTAAGTGACTTGCCCAGAAGTCACACAGCCAATAAATGTGTGTTCAAATTTGAACTCAAGTCTGCTATCCATTGTGCCACAGACTAGGCTTTAATCCTGCATTAAAAAGTGGTCTGCCTGTGCTGAATTTCACCCATTAGCAAACAAGTTTTAGGATAGTCGATTTAAATTTCTCAATGCTAATTAGTTTGAGTTAAGGGGGCAGTGAATTATGTAATCCAAAATAGCAGTCCAAAATACAGGTTTACTTTTATAATTTTTCTTAAGCTTACAGTTAATTAAACAAGTTGCCATTTGCTAAGCAGGCTGTTATCTACAAATAATCTGTAAAGTAGTTAATATAAATGTAGAAGATTAATTTTTAAATTATTCATTGTACATGTATGGTCTTGCAGAGCTGAAAGAGTAGAAAGACTTCCAAGTGAACTTCCTTGAGAGGAGTAGAAATACTGAATCAAAATTTCTTCCCAGCTGGTTGTACAAATGGAGAGAAATGTTGGT
>CM053591.1:37109744-37132209 GCA_028646515.1 Pseudochirops corinnae | reverse complement strand
GATGGAATTGGGGTGATAGATAAAGGTGATTTTATGATAACAATATTGAACTCAAAGTTGAATTGGCCCAGTATATGACTATATCATTCATGCCTCCCTTTGACGCTCTAACCCTGCCAGTCTTTCAAATTTGCTTCACTGCCAAAAGGGAGATTAGAACTGCAGAATTATAAATAATTGTGATGGATGCAAAAAGAAATGGGAGATTTATGTATGTGTTTGGCTGAAAAAGTTCATGAGAGTACCCTTGGGTTTTTGGATGAAGAAGTCTGATAAATTAATAGTTCACTTAGTATATTGATATAATCAGGAGGATGCTGGTAAATGTTTAACAACTGACTGGGAGTGGGATGGAGTATACATATAATATTTAATTTTCTCCACTTTCTTAAGTCTAAATAATTTTCTAAAAATTACTATAAGTGAAGCCCTGATTCATAGCATTTACTGATTTCTGAGGTGTAAATATGGACACTGACAATATCTACTGGGCAGCCTGTTGCAGTTGGCTCCAGTTTACTCCTGGATGTAAGTGCTATGTTTCTTCTGGTTTTCTTCTGTGACTCAGTGAATGAACCTGGATTAAGGGAGAATTGAGTTCCAATCTGGCCTTGCACAGTAACTACCCTGAATAAGTCACTTAACCTCTGTCTGCCTCAGTTTCCTCATCTGTAAAATGGAGGTAATAATAGCCCCTAACTTCCAAAGTCTTGTAGATAAAACAAGGTAATAGTCAGTCTTCACCTTTCATTCCTCAAAAGGGAAAAAGTCTGAAAAAGGAATGTTGACACATTGAATCCATGATAAATACAGAATTAGGTACCTGCAACTACTAAAAAAATCTGATATTTTTGCTAGAGATTGCTGAAAATATGCTTTTTTGCATATAATTCTTTTATGGAAAAACATTAATTTTAATAATATGCACTTTTTCTTACATTGTAACCATGAAATAACTCATAAAATGCAGTATATGAAATAAAATTGGTAACATGCAAAACATTTTTTCTTGCTAGTGATGTCCAAGAATTCTCTGACCTTTTGTGCTATTTCAATGAAAAAAAAAAACAAACAAAATTTGATTTCAGACAATACTCACTTTTCATAACACATGAAATCTATAGTGCCATAAATACTTTTCTCCTTTTTGCAGATATAACGAATTGTCCATTTGTTAACACCAAACTCGTGGCTGACTGCAGATTTTCCAACATGAAGTTTGTCTCACAGTTGACTTTGCATGCTTGGGTTTAGAGCCCAAATGACTTGCACTATGCTTTGGGGGCACAAAACTTGAATTTTAAGGGCAAACAATGAAAATATGCAGTGAATGCATGAGAAACGTTTTACAATGATAGAATGAACAAGACCTAGTAAGATACTAGCTACTCCACAAACTTGCATGCATCGTGCCTTTCATTTTTCTCTCTACTGTGCATAGCCAGGAATGTGCAAGGTTGCCAGCTTGAAAGTGAAAATGAAGTTATTAATAAATCACATGAATGCTTGAAGTTCTGAAAGTGAAGCATGAATGTTCAGGATTGACTGTGTTTGTAAAACACTTTGCAAACCTTAAAAGTGCTATATAAATGCTACCTATTATTATTGCATATTTGAATAGTTTTTCTGAACCTGTAGGGTTGTAATCTTCTACCTAAACTTGATTACCATACTGAGTATGTTGACATTATAGTATGAGTTCTGATAGCAAGGATTGCATAGTTTTGTCCCAAACTTCTTTTCTCTTGCCCCACACAGCTATCATAGTACATTAATATAGGTGTTCAATAAATTTGACATTTACTAAAATGGACTTTCTAATCATTTCTTCCCAAATAATAGCATAATACTTATCAACTTTTAGTATCTTGCTGCTTATAAAGTATGTTAACATAAGAAAGTTGGTAACATTTTATCAGTAATTAAAATGTAGAGAAATATAAGTACTTAAAATGCCCTTTTAGTTTAAATGGAAAGCTTCATTGCTCCCTATTAAACATTAGCATCAAATGATGGAAAATTCAAAGATGCAGAATCATTTAACATTTATAGATGTGACTATTTGAATATTTATAGGAATCAGATAACACCTGTATATTTATGCCTTCATCAAGAAAAGGAAAATTAACTAAGGCGTGTGTGTGTGTGTGTGTGTGTGTGTGTGTGTACACATATACTATAATATGGATTTTATTTTATTATATATTTACTTTATGCTTAAGGTGTTATTCTGCAAACTTTAAGATTGATTTGCATAAATTGATTGCATACATAAAATTGAAAAAAAAATCCAGAATACTAGATAATATAAAGAAGGATAAACACTTAATACTTACTAGCTGTGTGACCTTGGGCAAATCACTTAACCCAAATTTCCCTGCCTTCCCCCTCTAAAAAGCAAATCAATCAATTAATTAATTTTTTTGAAAAGAAGGTTAAAAAAAACAACCTTCTAGGATCATGTTCCTGAACTTCAAAAAATCACTTCTTTGTTTCTTGAATAGTTTTATATACTTCACTTTTATTCTGTGTTTGATATCCTAGATATTTCAAGTGTAGCATTATCTTGTCAGCATCTTTCTTAGTCTGAAAGGATTAAACAAAATAGGCAGATTATGAATTGAAAAATAGCTTTTCTTAATACACATGCATATGTTTTCAACACTGTCTTTATAAAAATTTTAATGACTAAGTTATGAGAAGTATATGTCCTGTTTCAGTAAATAATATTTCAAGGGATGAGAGTAATGGAATACAAACTCTAATGAATTTGTTTACTGTTGTGGATTTCCTAATGGTAAGCACCTGACGACATCCAGCAATCTCATATTACCTCACAGAAAAGCTTGCTGTATGTCAGCGGTTCTCAACCTGCGGGTTACGATCAGTTTGTAACAATGAAAATACATCCTGCATATCAGATATTTACATTAGGATTCACAACAGTAGAAAAATTGCAGTTATGAAGTAGCAATGAAAATAATTGGCTGGTTGGGGGCCACCACAACATGAGGAACTGTATTAAAGGGTCGCGGCATTAGGAAAGTTGAGAACCACTGCTCTGTGTGAAAGTAACTAGTCTAATAGCTGTGACTCTGATCAGCAGATTTCAGCAATAAATACAAACATTACACAAAAAAGTTACAGAATTTTGAAGCTAGGAAAGATCTTAAAAATTATGTAACTTAGAGTCTTTATTTTATAGTTGAAGAAATTGAATGTCTTAGCCATTGGCACATAAGTAATTAATTAGTGACATGGTCAAGACTTGAACCCAAGTCTTTAGATCTAGTTCCTTATTCCCCGCTCATATAGAGATATAAAAGCTGAGGGGTAGAAAAAATGTTGATGTAGAAAAGTTTTAACAGCTTACTTAAGACAGTAGCCTATTTGTTGAATCTTTGGCTTGCTATGTTTAGTAGGCTTTGAAAATTTTGACTTGGACTTTCACGAAGCAATTTTTACAGTTTCCAAAGGAAAAAAAGCAAATGGGGGGGAACGAAGGATATTACATTTCCATAAAGTATTGGTTTCACTTGAGAGACTCTGGAAGGATTGTGAAGGACCTTTGGAGAGGTTCCCCCTACAAAAAAAAAAAAGAAAACAAACCTCAGACCTGCCCTGGGTATGTTTTTTGCTATACACTGATGGGGTAAAATCATTCCTTATTTTTTTGGACAGGGTTGCTTGATTGATTAGGGAATACTACTGATAAAGTATGCCCAGATTTTATTTTTAAAATTACTGTATTTTTGGTGACTTTTAAAAATAACAAATTCATTTCCAAAAATATTTCCTTTCATTAGATGCTTTCCTTTTTAACAAAGATTAAAATAGAAGAAAAAGCCATGTGTGGTGACGTATGCCTGTTGTCCCCACAAGAGAAAGGGAGGGGAAAGGATAAGGCTGGAGGATCTCTTGAGCTCCAGAGGTCTGTGCTGCAGTAGAGTTTAAAGGGCATCAAGTGTCTGCACCAAGTTAGGTGAACTCTTAAGGCTTTTACTAAAGAGGAACTGACTTTGCCAGATTAGAAATGGAGTAAGTCAGAATTCCTGTATTGATCAGTATTGGGAGTGACCTTGAATGATGGATGGACTTACAGCCTGGGTGAGATAGAGGAGACCCAGTCTTCAAAAAGAGAAAAAGAAAAAAAAACAGTTCAGCAAAATTAACAGGTTAACTGAATCAGGCAGCATATGTAACATTCTCCACCATCCAGTAAGAAGGATGTATTTTTTCAACTTCTTTAGGGCTAATTTTGGTCACTATAATTATATTGCATTTAATTAAATTTTATTTTTTCCATTTCTATTGTTACCATTTTATACTGTGTTGGGAGAATTAGATAAGATAATATATGCAAAGCATTTTGAAAAGCGGAAAGCACTATCCAATTGTTAGCAGTATTGTTTTCTTGGTTCCACTTGGGTATGTATGTCTTTCCATGCTTCTCTCAATTCTTCATATTCATAATTTCTTACAGCATAGTAATAATACATTGTTACTATTATTTTATATATAATGTGTGTCATATATTACTGCTTTGTCATTTTAATGTGCCACAATTTATTTAGCCATTGCCTAGTTGGGCACCTACTTTATTTTTATCATTTTACTACCCCAAAAGTTCTGCTATGAAGGTTTTGGATCTTGGTATGTATAGGACCTTTCTGTCTTTGATCTCCTTCGAGTATGTGCTGAGCAATAGGGTCTTTGGGTTAAAGGGGTGGGAATTTTAAGGACCATTTTTTTTCTAGTTTAGAAAGTCAGAAATATTTAGGTTTAAATCCTGCCTCCCATACATAATGGCCATGGGATTCTAAACAAATAACTTCTTAGTGTTCCAGGCAGCTCTCTAGATTACAGTTGCAGAGGAGATGCTGGTTGGTTAGGGGGAGATTACTCATACCAGTGAATACACAGGTCCAGTCCTTTTCCTTAATTTACGTTTTCTAGAATGGTTGGACCAATTCATAGTTCCCCCGAAGGTATTAGTATGCTTGTCTTCTTGCCACCCCTCCTTCATATCTGTTACAGTCTTTTGTTACGTTTACCAATTGGCTGAGTATGAGGTGAAATCTGTTACTTTATTTTTGCATTTTTATTAGTCATTTGATTGTTAACTTTCAGTTTTTCTTTTTGTTTACCGACATTTTAGCAAAGTATTTGACAAAGATTCTTTTGTCCTTCATAAGGGAAAGATGATTGCTAAACAGTAGTGTAGTCTGGTGGATTTACAATACCCAAGGAGTGGTCCTTAATGGTTTATTGTCCACTTGGAAGGAAGTCTCTTTGATATTAATTTGGAACATTTTTGTCAATTACTTATATTTGCAGATGACCCAAAGCTGTTAGATATTTTTTGTAATGCATTGGATGACATATTGCATGACAGAATCGGGATCCAAAAATACCTTGACAGACTTGAACATTGCCCAGTGGCTGAATCTAATAAGATTAAATTGATCAAAGATACATTTAAGATTTTAAAATTTTGATTTCAAAAAATTAACTTACAGTACAAGATAGAGAAGGCATAGTTCAGCAGTGGTTTGTCTGAAAAAGATCTGGAGGTTTTGGTGTACTGCAAGCTCTATATGTGTAGATAGTTTAAGATAGCAACCCCCTAAAAGTAAGGCATTCGTTAGATGCATTAGAAGAAGCACATTATCCACAGCTCAAGAAGTGATTACCTTGCTATATCTTATACTGTATAAGGACCTCTCTGAACTATTATTTTCAGTGCTGGGTGTCACATTTTAGAAGGAATTGAAACACATCCAGAGGAAGTTGATCAAAAGGGTGAAGGGCTTCAAGATAATATTTTTCAGTCCTGTCTGACTGTTCATAACCTTATTTGAGGTCTTCTTGGCAAAGATACTGGAGTGGTTTGCCATTTCTTCCTCCAGCTCATTTTACAGATGAGAAAACTGAGCCAAATAGCGTTAATTTGCCCAGGATCACACTGCTAATAAATGTCTAAGGCAGATTTGAACTCAAGGAGATGAGTCCATGGCCAGCACTCTATCAACTGTGCCACCTAGGTGTCAAGATTATAACATGTTTATGAGCTGAAGGACCTGGGCATAGTTAGCTTGGCATAGAGAAGATTTAGGAGACTGGGAATGTTGGGAGAGTGTGGATTATAGGTGTCCTAGTATTTGAAGGGCTATCACATGCCTGAAGTATGAGATTTGTTCTTCTTGGCCCCAGAAGAATCCCTAGAGCAGAAGTAAAAGTAATGGGTAGAAATTGAAAAAGTTGCATGATACAAAGAAAAATTTCCAAGCAATTAGAGCTGTTCAAACATAGAACGGACCGCTTTCAGAAATAGTGGATTTCCCATCACAAAAAAGTCTTAAAGCAGTTCAGAAAGCTGAATTGGCACTTACAAGGAATGTTGTAAATGAAATTTCAAAATCTTTTCCCTGAGATTCTGCAAAATGTTTTTTTTTTCCTTCTCTATATCTTTTTTAGTCCTAAAGCATTTATTAAGTATGTACTGTGTTAAGCACTGGAGATGCAAAGGCTGTTTTTTTCCTGTTATCTCTGTCTGGGAACATACATCCTAATTACACTAAAAAAACTTAATTTCCTTGCTTTATATATTACTTTGGAATTACCAAAACACCTGTTGTAGTCCATTGTACCCAATACATATTTAATACATATTTTCGATGTGTATGTGTCTTATGACAGTTCCATAGCACCATGGTATGGTGAATGTAGAGTTGATCTCAGATCCAAGAAAGACTTAGGTTTCGAGTCCTGCCTTTGATATATACTGGCTGTGTGAACCCACAAGTCACTTAATCTCTTATTTCCTTAGGTAATTTTCTAAGACTAAAAAGTATAGACAATGCAGACCTGCATTGTTTGTTCACCTGGGAATTCCACTTCGAATGAAATCACAGGTGTAGGTCCTGTTCTTAAATACAACCTGTGCCAAAAATTTTGGTTCAGTTTTGAAGTATTAAAACTCCAAAGTATTAAGGTATTGAAGTTCAAAAATTGCACTAAAACTTTTAGGATACTCAGTATACTAGAAGAGAAAAGTATTGAATAGGAATTGGTTGTTCATTTTATCATGTTTCATGAAATACATGCTGGCTATCAAACATTAATAAGACTTTTAAAAATAGAATTCAGCCATTCTTTCTTAAAAGCTTTCTGTTAGTTTTAGAATATGACTTATAATTCTTATGTCAAACATATTCTTTCAATTTACTTCCACAATTCATCAAATATTTATTAAATGCCTGTTATGTCTACATAACTGTAGTGTACTTGCTAGGAACTAGGACTACAGAGGGAAAACAAGACAGTCCCTGCCTTCCCAGACCTTATACTTAGATGGAGAGGGTAATACAAGTTATAATATACAAGTCCAAATAGGGTATGAGATTTGCAACGGAAATGGAAGGGAGAACACCTAGCTGGGTTTTGAAAGAAGGAAAGTATTTCAATAGATGGAAATGTGCAGGAAAATCTGTAAGACTCAGTTCTTTGAATTTGAATCATATATGACATTTTCTGAACTATTCAAAGCAACCACTTCAAAAACATCCTAACTGAAGTACTTTAGATCTAAGTTGTTCCTGGTAGAATAATTTTTACTTCTAAAATTGCTCATCTTTTCTTTTTTTTTGTCAGTCTAATTTTTTTGTTTGTCTTTTTGTAAATTTGATCTTGCTAGAATTTCTGCTATTCACGATAGGTGAATGCTAAAAAGACAAATTAAAGTGTTAGAGTTAGATTTGTGCATTTCACATATTTAAATTTAATTAACTGAACATATGGAATAGAAAAAATCCTTTAAGAAATTCTCAGTAAACTCTAATAAAACATACTTTCTTTTTGTATAAGTGGTTATTTCATTATGTCCACATGGAAGTCCAGAACCCTTTCCTAATTAAATAGATTTCTTTACAATTTTGTGGGAATACTACCTTTATCATTCACATAACTTGGTTAAAGAAAGTTCAGAACATTTAAAATCATAGAATATTAAAACAGGAATAGAATATCTGAGAGAGTCTCAACCTCTACAACCAAAAACCTCACGGAGAATCATTTGTCTAGAACTGGAAGGGACCTCAGTGGTCCATCTTCCAGGCCAAATGCCTCATTTTACAGATGAGAGAATTAAAGCTCAGAGAGGTAGAGGGAAGTCTAAGTTAACGGGTAGCAAGTGGCAAAAACATATTAAAACTCAGTATATAGTATTAATCTGGAGAAGAAAATGACAAACCACTTCAGCATATTTGCCATGAAAACCTCATAAGGGGCTGTGAAGAGTTGCATATAACTGAATGACTGAACAGCAACAACAACATATAGAATTAATAGTATTATAACCATTCTAATCTGGTTTCCCTCATACTTTTCTGATTGCTGCTTCTTGTTGGTTTTGTTTTGTTTTGTTTTGGGGGTTTGTGAGTTTTTTTGTTTTGTTTTCGTTTTGGATTATTTTATTTTCCTCTTCCATCACCTAATTGTAGGTGTCCCTACAATTTATGTTTTACATCATCTTCTTTTTCTTTACTCTTCACCCCTAACACCTACCCCATCCGTGAGCTTATCTAATGTCAGAATGCCTTGAATGTATCCAGAATATCTCCCTTGATCTCCAGTCCTTTATCTTTATTTGCTTTTTGAACATTGCCACTTGGATGTCCCATTGGTATGTAAAACTCTAAATGTTCAAAACTCAACTGTTTTCTTTCCCCAAATTCTCCCAATTTCTGTTGGTGGCATTGCCATCTTCCTGCTGTAACCAAATTAAAAACCACAATCATCTTTGACTCACCCTTTTCCTTTCTCAACCAGTTGTCAAGTTTCTTCAGTTCTCCCTCTATAATATGTTTAAGATACATTGCTTTTTGTCTACTTATCCTACCACAACTCTAATTCAGAACTTTTTCACCTTTCATCTAGACTGTTGTAAATGCATTCCAACTGGTCTTCCTTCACCTTCAAGTCTCTACTCTTTTTAGATGTAGATATATAGATATATAGCATTCTAGATCTAAATAACATCATACAGCTACTGTGATCTTCCAAATGCATAAGTTTCATAAAGCACACTTTTGTTTAAGTATTTTCAGCACTCCTTGTTTCCAATAGTATTTAATACAAAGTATTTAACTTTCCATCTAAGGCCCTCCATAACCTGGCTCCAACCTACTTTTCCAGCTTTTTTTCCTCTTCATGTATGTTTGCATCTTTTCAAACCATGTCCCTTACTTTTCAATTTGCTTTGACACTTCCAGATTCTTTGCCATCTCTGTTTCCTCTACAGAAACTTCTTCTTCCTTCAAAGACCAGGGGTGGCTAGGTGGACTAGTGAATGGAGCACCGGCCCTGGAATCAGGAGGACCTGAGCTCAAATTCGGCCTCAGACACTTGACACACTTAATAGCCATGTGACTTTGGGCAAATCGCTTAACCCCAATTGCCCTCCCCCCCCCCAAAAAAAAGCAAAGACCAGCAACCTGTCCTGTGAAGCCTTCTTGGATTCCTTTAGCCCTGACTACTTTTCACGTCCCTTCCTTGAATTTTCCTAGAGCATTTTGACTCCTTTGTCTCTATCACATTCTGACTTGTATTATATTTATGTCATTCTCCAGTCTCTCCTCCGCCCAGCCCTCTGATCATAGGCAAATATCCATTGAATAACATCTTAAAGGGTTATCTTCTCTTAGTAAACCTATGTTACTGAAAAGTTCTTTTTTTGATCATGGGTTTCAGGTAGTCCACTTATTTTTAAATTGTCTCTCCTGGATCTATTTTCCAGGTCAGTGGTTTTTTCAAGGAGATATTTCACATGGCCTTCTATTTTCTCATTTTTTTGGATCTGTTTAATAGTATCTTGATTTCTCATAAAGTCATTTGCTTCTAGTTGCTCCACTCTAATTCTGAAGGAATTATTCTCGTCAGAAAGCTTTTGAGATTCTTTTTTCCATCTGGCAAATTCGACTTTTTAAGGCATTCTTCTCCTCATTGGCTTTTTGAGCCTCTTGCCATTTGAGTTAATCTATTTATTAAGGTGTCAGTCAGGTTGTTGACTCTCTTTTCATGATTTTCTTGCATCATTCTCTTTTGTCTTGCCAATTTTTCCTCAACTTCACTTTTTTGGTTTTCAAAATCCTTCTTAAGCTACTGTATGGCTTGTAACTAGTCTACATTTTTCTTGGAAACTTTTGGTGCGGGAGTTCTTACTTTGTTGTCTTCCTCCCGTTCCATGCTTTGATCCTTTTTGTCCCCAAAAGAGCAATCTAAAGTTGTATTGCTGGGTTTGCTTTGCTTCCTTTTCCTACTTATGTTGCCTGTCAGTTACTTGACTTTTCAGTTCAGTAGAACTCTGCTTTCAGAGGGGAGAGCTCTATCCCAAATCGCTGGGGTTTTTGCAGCTGTCGGAGCTATTAGAAAGCCACCGTTTCTGCAGCCCCCACCAGCTTTGGTTCATTGAAAATGCACCCTGGACCACCACCCAATTCCATGATCTTGATCCAGGGAGCTCAAGGCAAGAGCACTTAGCCTCTGAATGATCGCTTGGTCCTCCCTGTAGGCTGGCAGCTTCTGAAGCAGCCACGTGGAGTGGCTGCAGGGCCGCTGCTTCACCTGTTTCTAGCCCTGGGGCAGTAGGCTGGACCTTCTCCCCTGAATTTGTCAGAGTTCCACTGACCTTTCACTTAGTCCTTGTTTCTTTTGGGTTGCTAATTCTGGAAAACGTCACAGCTGCCAATGATTTGTGCTTCATGCACAGCTTGTTCTGGCAGCCGTAGGGCTCCAGCCCTGGGTTCATGTGGTGCTGGTCTGGGCTCCCAGCGTGCTGTGATGAACCCCTTCCCCTCTGCCTGCCACGCTGCCTTCAGCGGGAGCTTTGTTACTCTGTCATTTTGTGTGTTCTGGAGCTTTAAAATTTGTTTAGAGTCATATTTTATAGGTTATAGGGAGAGCTGTGGAGTTTTGCTGCTTCTACCCATGTTTATTGTAAATTAAGTTTGAGCAAGCTGATACTTTAGAAATAAACTTGTGAGTCTTGGAAAAAATAAGACGTATTAAATTTTTAATACATAAGGTTAAGGATATTAGGGCAACAAGGATATTGGGGCACTTAAAATCCAGGATGACTCTACCAGTCTTTAGTTAACTTAATAATTATTGACAAAAATATTCTGAAATAGATAAAGCATCATGTAACTCTGAGACATGCTGTTTTTAATAGTTGATAAGTATGTATTGTATCTCCATATTTTGACTACATTTGCAAGGGTTAATTTTTCATGGCCCTTGATAAAATCTATTTCTCTTATTTTTTTAAAGCATAATAAATACATTTAAAGTATAAGGAACTTGATTTCATTTGTACCTTATGATGTTACTTAATTCTGTTCTTTGAAAACTAATGCTGGGGCAGGTAGGTGGCACAATGAATAGAGTACTGCTCCTGGAGTCAGGAGGACCTGAGTTCAAATTTGGCCCCAGGCACTTAACATACATACTAGCTCTGTGACCTTGGGCAAGTCACTTAACCCACTTGCCTTGCCTTCCCCCCTCCACAATAAAGAAAAGAAAACTAACGTTTAAAAAGAGTTTCCAGAATTTACATTTGACTAGAGGCTGAACCAGGATGGCTGAATAGAGGAACATTCACTGACTCTCCCAAATGCCTCAGAAAGAATGCATGGGTCAGTGAACAAATAATAGAAGAAAATAAACAACTTCATTAAAGAGAATGAAATCAGTGAGGTGACACACCAGGATTTATGGCACGCAGCCAGAGCAGGACTGGGGGACATTTATGTCTGCAAATACTCACCTCAGTAAAATAGAGAGAGAACAAATCAGTGCATTAGGCAGACAACTAAAAGAACAAATTAAAAATCTCAACTGAAACGCCAGATTGGAAAACCTGAAAATCCAAGGAGAGATAATGAAATTGAAAGCAAGAAAATCATAAAACCATCTCCTTAATGATCGTCCTCTGTCTCTCCCAGTGTCTGGCTAGCTCTGACCCAGCTTCCTATGAGCTCTGCTTCCCTTCAGCAAAACTCCTCCCACCACAGAATCCATGTGACTACTTTCAGCTTATCAGGGGGCAGAGTTTACTTTCAAAGCAGGGGAGGTCTTCAAACTCCCTCCTAGGTCTATTAAGGGGGCAGGGAAGATTTTCAGATTCCCGTGCCTGTTACATTCGGCCCCAAGATCTTTCATGTCCCTTACATAGCAAAAATAACACCAGTAAATGAGAGTTTAGGGATAACTGGTGTAAAAACTGTCAATAGAACTTTGCAACAATATAACAGAGATAATAGAAAAACTCTGCACATAAAACAATAGCTTATGGTGGGGGCTTGGGCACAAGCGTCCCATCCTTCCCTCCTCCAACGGATGGGGCTCAAAATCTTGGGGTAAGGAATAAAGGTCTCTTCTCCAAAGCTACTTCAAGCTGAAATTAGACATAGAGCTATCCCTGCCCCAAGAGATCCCATTTGAGAGTTAACTTCTTTGGATGTCTTCCGGAGCTTGGTCAGTGCCAGGTCTGGGAGGTCCCATTTGAAAGGTCAGTTGTTTAGCTGTCATCTGGAACTTAGTTGATACCAGGTCCAGAAGTGTCACATCACAGTCATGGACAGGGGATGACATCTGGCCTTTGCAATCAGGCATCTGCAGGTGGAGGGTACCAATCCTGCAGAAAACAAATCTTGCAAACAAGTTTAACAGACAGAATGTCAAAAAGAAATAAATATGGAGTCAGCTGTGCTTCTGGAGGCCATGGACTCACTATCATAACCTCATTCATGGTAGAATACATGAGTTAAGGGTACAATTTGGCAATTATCTTCTCCTGAATAAACAACAGCTATGGTATTGTCTTTTTCACGTGCTGATCCCATCACTTCCTGGCGACTAGAGGGAGAAGAAATGGAAGCTGTGTCAGATTTTTTATTCTTGGACCCAAAGATAACTGTAGACAGCAATTGCAGCATGAAATCAAAAGATACTTGCTCCTTGAAAGGAAAGCTGTGGCAAATCTGGACAGCATACTAAAAAGCAAGGGCATCACCAAAAACCTGTCCTTATACAGTAATGTTCCTGGAGATTGGATTAAGAAACCACTAAACTTGGGAAGGGTTTCTCTTCCTAAAGTGGCAAGGTAGCACACCCAACCTTCTTAATTTAGTGATGAAATTAGGTAAGAGCCAGTTTGCCAGTATAGGATTGGTTGAAGGTCACATGAGTTAGATGAGTGCACAGATTGGCATAAGGAGCCTAGTTTGGCAGGAGTGGCTGCCTCATCCTTATTTATGAGGATGATATGGTCCCATGTCCATATTGGTAATGATTCTACTCCCTATCTTCTGCTGTTCTCCTAATAAGGGCTTCAACCTGGTCTTTTAATTAAAACAGAGGGCTTATGATGTTTCTGATACATAGACAACTGGATGTGATGAGTGACATTGGCAAAATTCTTAACATTGGTCCTAATCCCAATGGGGAGATCCTTTCATTGTCCAGTCTTACCTTATAATGGCTCTAGAATACTAGCCAGGTCTATAGCTACCATTGAGGAATCAATATTGATAAAGATCTTACCCATGCTATTCCTTAGCGTCCAAGTCTTTGTAGGTGGAGGCCCTTTGAGCTAAAGCTGTTAGGGCCTATACTGGAATCTTCATTTTCTGGCATAGTTACAAACTTTGTAAAGATTGGTAATACCCAGTGTGAGTTCAGTTTTGTCTGTATTATTTCCACTAAATGATAGAACCTTTCCTCATCCCTATCTATTTTGTTAGGAGGGTATCTTGCATTACTCAACTCAGAATAGAAAACTCTAGCTATAGGATGACTCTGGGTTATATGTAGCAGATAGAGTCTATCCACCAGCAAGAAATGGCTTTTCAAAAATGGTGAAGTACTTGACTTTCTGAGGTAGTTTAAGGCCTCCAAGAAAGGCTTCTAAAGCCTAATGTTCATTTGTTTTGGTCACCCTGAAGTGTCCATTATTATGGACAGAGATAGCCTAAAACATGGACCCCATGAAGTCATAGAGGCTAAAGGGGAGAGGCTGATGAATGACCTGCTTTAGATTTCCAGGGCAGTAGCCTGTTTTGGGCCCCACTTGAAAGAAGATTGATGGTCTGTATGGTAAATTGGGGCCATCAAGTTTCTCAGATGGAAAAGGTTAATATCTCTAAAACTTGGGGTCATGTAAGTCTCTGGGCTTCCTAGACTCTGAAGAGGAGTGTCCATCAATACTAATGAAGCAAGTTTCAGTAGGTTATTCTAGTCAAAGACTAGAACCATCTGGGTTTTCCACGTCTGCTATGTTCCCCCAAATTTGATTGAGTAAACTGGACCCTGGATTTTCTTCTACTTGATTTCTCAACCCTCTCTCATATGGTCCATCAGTTGATATAGGGCCTCTGCCACATTTGCTTTGTCCAGTCTGGTTAATATTATTTCATCAGAATAGTGGTATACAGCAATGTTTTCAGGAAGTGAAACCATCTTCAATCTGTGTATAAGATGAAACAATATGAAGGAAAATTTAGGTAGCCTAGGGGAAGGATGATGAAGGTATATTGGACCCTTTCCCAGTGAAAGTGAACTGCTTTTGACTATTCTCAGTCAAAGGGATAGAGGATAAAAATTGGTAAAGTTGAAAATCCTGTTTGACTTAACACTGGTCCTGAGTTACCCAGTGTGTCACATTGGAGGATTCACTGATACAGATTCAGTCTGTCAGACTCTTTTCTTTAAAAAAAAGAAAATCATAGGAGTAGCTAAGTGGTGCAGTGAATAGAGCACCGGCCCTGGAGTCTGGAGGACCTGAGTTCAAATCCCAGCCTCAGACACTTAATACAAAAAACTAGCCCTGTGACCTTGGGCAAGTCACTTAACCCCAATTGCCCTACCTTCCCCCTCCAAAAAAAAGAGCAAAAAAAAAGTCATCCATTTCTTGTAGATCCTCATCAAGGGATCATTTGAAATTGGAAACTTTTATGGACCCCATAAAAGTATGTACAGTTTCCCATCTTAACCACCTGAAAAGGGACAGCGATAGAAGGAGAGGCTCCCCTGAAATGTCCAGTTGATTAATCAACAAAGTACAAAAGTTAGTCCACTGAAAGCTTTTCATGTCCTTTGTTCTCATGTTCTCATCCTCCCATTCCACTAGGGAAGTCTTCACATGCTTGGAGTAGACATTCCCCTAATTCATTGACAGTTTTGTGGTCTATTAGTTACCCTCAGCCTGGGTAGGGAATGATGCTTTGCAGGTATGAGGAAGGATAAGAAGTTTTGAAACAATCACCGTGGAAAGATGAGTAGTGAGGAATTGGTTAGGGAAGAGTAGTCTTATTGCAGAGAGGGGCCATTTGATATTAGCTAAAAAACATTTATAGTACATCCAGTTAAATTGCTTTTATAATTTCCTCCAGTTACATTCTGCTGCATGTGAGTAGGAGTAAAGGAAGGAGGCATATGGTAAGTATAACCCAGGGCTGGGGTTTGGCAAGGTGTGATTGGTGACTAGGCAATGGGAGCAATGAATTTAAGAGGAAAAGATGGTGTAGAGTTGGATTGCTTCGCCAAAGGGGTGGCTGTAGGGAAGAGATAAGAGTAAAGCCAGCGTAGGGGTGAAATTCTGTAGTGTGAGGGCAGGAGAAAAGAGGGGAGAAATACTGTGAACCAACCACTGAACTGAGAACTCTTCCAAGGAAGGACAGTGGCCTGCAGGTCATTGGGTAACAGCCACCAAGGATCTAGATCAGCTCATGACTATAAGTATTTTCAATTTTTAAAAAAAGGTCAAAGTCACAGAACATTGTGCATCCTAAATATCACAAAAATGAAATGTTATATCTTAATACATAGAAATGACTGTTTTACTGATAGGTGATTTCTTTATCAGTGTGTGCAGTCAGACCACCAACTTGTTAAAGGTCAAAATCAGTACTAAATTAGAAGTGATTAAGGTCAGAAAACAGTAGAATAATCTCAAGCTGACATATTAAGCTACTGACAATGACAAATAGGAACTGGGATATCATAAGGAAAGAACTTCACATCATCTATCATTTCTTATGTAAATTTAACCAGTATAAAGGAATAGCCATAAAAAACAAAGAAACTTCCGCAACCACGTGATTTCCTTTTTTGTGATGGCAAAGAATTGGAAATAAAATACCCACTGATGGGGGAAAGACTACATAAATTGTGGTACATGAATTATAATTATTATACATAATAATTTTCCTTTTTCTGTCTTTAAAAAATACAGTTTGCCATATGGGAGAGAAGAAAGACACTGAGAAATTATGATGTTATAAAAAAACCAACAAAAATTATTTTCTTTAAAAACAAATCCATTAGATGAGCAATTTAATATACTTGAGACCTGCTCATTAGAATCCTTTTTTGTTTCACTGACCTAATTCACATTAAAAATTGCTTCAAGTCATGTCAAAATGATACTTGATAGTGGTCAATATAGTCAATATATTGGCTAATTTTAAGTGGCTATTTCTATCCTTGTAATAGTTTATGGTCCTATAAAAAGTTTTATTTTTAGCTTCTTATGCTGAAAGTAGATCCTGTGACTGGCAGTGGGCTAAATATTGGGTATACAAAAAAGTGGGAAAAAACCCCAACAAATCCTTCTCTCATGGAACTTATTCCTTTATTCTGATATCAGAGATGGCAGATTACTGCAAACTAGGAGAGTGAGGCAGGAACTACATTAAAATGTAATTGGGAAATATTTAACCAAATAAATAAAAATAAAATACAGCATAATTTGTGGTTTTCTAAGTCAGTTACCCAAATTCACTGGATTATGGAGAAAACAAGAGAGTTCCAGAAAAGCATCTACATCTGCTTCATTGACTACACTAAGGCCTTTAACTTTGTGGATCACAACAAAATGTGGCAAGTCATCAAAAAGATGAGAATACCAGATTATCTTACTTGTCTCCTGAGGAACCTATGTACAGGCCAAGAAGCAACAGTTAGATAGAACTGAACATGGAACAACTGATTAGTTTAAGAATGGAAAAAGAGTAGGGGGCTGTTACATGTCATCTAAATATGCAGAGTATATCACACAAAATGCCAGACTGCATGAACAAAAGTCAGAATTAAGGTTGCCCGGAGAAATATAAAAAATTTCCAATTTGCAGATGATACTCTGATGACAGAAAGTGAAAAAAAGAATTAAGAAGCCTTTTGTTGAAGGTGAAAGTTAACATTAAAAAAAAAAAAAAAACAACCTAAGATCTTGGCAACTGGTCCCATCACTTCTGGCAGCTTGAGGGAGAAGAAATGGAAGCTGTTTCAGATTTTGTATTCTTGGGCTCAAAGATCACTGTACACAGCAACTGCAGCCATGAAATTAAAAATTGTTTGCTTCTTGGAAGGAAAGCTGTGGCCAATCTGGGCAGCGTACTAAAAAGCAGGGAAAACACCTTGCCAGCAAACATCTATATAGTCAAACCAGTACTAAATGTGTGAATTGGACTACAATGCTTTCAAATTGTGGTACTAGAGAAAACTTTTAAGAGTTCTTGGACAGCAAGAAGGTCAAAACAGTCAATACCTAAAGAAATTAATTCAGGCTATTCACTGGAAGGTGAAATCCTGACGCTGAAGCTTAAATAGTTTGACCACATAATGAGAAGATGCCACTCATGGGACAAATTGAAGGGAAAAGGAAAAGGGACAACAGAAGGTTAGATGGGTAGACAATGTCATGGAAACAATGAACATGAACTTAGGCTTCAAGAGATAGTGGAGGATAGAGGATTGAACAGCACAAAAGTCAATTTGGAGCTGTTTCTAATTGAATTTGACACTATTGGTTCTATGTATCTCACTTTGTCATTACCAAGGTTAAATAAACAAACATTAACACTTTACATTGTTTCTTCTTTATATAATTACTCTTCATGATTAACCAATATCTTAGTGAGCAGAATTTAAAATCTGGTATAGCATAATGGTGTTAATTTTAGCTATTACAAAGACATTAGTTAATTGCTCTATGATGTTTCTGCTTATGTGAGTTGTTCTCCAAAGCATATTCTGTGTGCTCATTCTTAATTTTCTGCATTATCTGAGGACATTATTGGAAAGAGACTTATGGAGGACTTTTATCTATACTTTTCTTAAACATCCCCCCTTTGAAAGATTGTGTTCTAATTGACTTCTCCCCACACTATATTTTCATTTCAGTGCACTCTGAAAGAGGTGTTCTACATTACTGAATTGTAAAATTAGCAATGACTTTCTGGAGTGGTTAAGATGAAGCTCTGATTTGTTTTGCTGTAGAAATTTCAAAAGAATTGAGCAAATCAGATGTTTCTGGATAGTAGGTTGAAATAAGATTCTAGACTCAATTTGTTCTGTCTAATGAAATGCTTAGAATTAACTACTTGTTTAAAGAGCCAGTTCTTGTTTTGTAAAGAAAAATAAAAATTCAGCGGGGTAAAAATACCAGTGCAAAGATTTCTGGTATAACATTAATTTTTATTAATTACATCAGACCTTTAATACTAAGAATTGGGAATTTTATTACATTTTCTAGTCAGTTATTTATTGATTACAATTGTATTCACAAAACCTAATAAAAGTCTTTTAATTCTGTAGAGCACATCAAATTCAGTAAAAATGAATTATACAAACTCAGTATGCTGTACTGAACCTTAAGATCTATTAGATGTTTTAGGGTTTACACACTTAAGCTACAAAAGCTTATAACTGCGCTAAAACTTTTGGGACACGCTGACATGATATATATAGCTTTTATATGCTTGACTAAGACATGGCATTGGAGTTCCAAGTTAACTTTGAATTTAATTTAAAAAATAATTTTAAACCTGGTATTTTTTTATGTATACTGAAACAACTTCCTCTAATTCCATTTTTCACATCTTCCCAATTGAAGACTAGGGGTTTTGGATGGAGATGAACTGTTTCTTCTGTTTGGCAAAGAGAATCAGCATTACTTTAAATTTTCAGTTCTTTTTTTTTTTCTTTTCTCAGTATACTTTTATTTGTTAAATATTTCCCAAATGCATATAAAAGTGTTTAACATTGATTTTTAAAAAGATTTTGAGTCCCAAATTCTATTTCTTTTTTTGGTCCCTCCCCAACTTATTGAGAAGGCAAGCAGTTTGATATCAATTATACGTGTGAAGTCATGAAAAACGTATTTCCGTATTAGCCATCCTGCGAAAGAAAACAGACAAAAAATGGGTTCATAAAAGTCTCCCCAGCTTTTTCTGAAACTATCCTGCTCATCATTTCTTATGGCATAATAGCATTCCATCACAATCATTTACCACAACTTGTTGAACCATTCCCCCAGTTGATGGGCATCCCCTCAATTTCCAAGTCTTTGCCACTACAAAAGGAGCTGCTATAAATATTTTTTTTTTCACACAAATAATTCCTTTTCCCTTTTCCTTAATCTCTTTGAGATACAGACTTAATAGCAACATTTCTAATTGCACAATCTTACAGCCTTTGGGTTGTAGTTCCAACTTGTTCTCCAGTTTCCCAAATTTTCCACATACCCTCTGGCATTTGTCATTTTCCTTTTCTGTCATGTTAGCCAATATGAGAGGTATGAGGTGCCACCTTAGAGTTGTTCCGCTTTGCATTTCTCTAATCAGTAGTGATTTAGAGCATTTTTTTGTGTGGCTATTAATAGTTTTGATTTCTTCTTCTGAAAACGGCTTGTTCATATCCTTTGATTATTTATCAATTGGGGAAAGGCTCTTATTTTTAAAGATTTAGCTCAACTCCCTATATATATATATATATATATATATGAGAATTGAGACCTTCATCAGAGAAACTTACTTTAAAATTTTTTTCTCCAGTTGCCCGGTTTCCTTCTCATTTTAGCTGCATTAGTTTTGTGTGTGAAAGTTTTTAATTCCATGTAATAAAAAGCATCTATTTTTTTTCCTGTGATCCTCTCTATCTCTTGTCTGCTCATAAACAATTCTTTTATCCATAGATTTGACATGTCAATTTTTCCATGTTCCCCTAATTTGCTTATGAAATCACCCTTTATGTCTAAATCATGTACCCATTTTAACCTTATCTTGGCATATGGTCTATCATGTTGGTTTGTACCTAGTTTTGGCCAAACTTTTCTCAAGTTTTCCCAGCAGTTTTTTGTCTAATTATGAGTTCTTGCCCCCAAAACCCAGATTTGGGGGTTTATCAAACACTAGATTCCAATAATCATTTAGAACTGTGTATTGTGTACTTAATCTGTTCTGCTGATCCACCACTCTGTTTCTTAGTAACAGATTGTTTTCATGATTACGGTTTTGTAATATGGTTTGAAACCTGTTACTGTTAGGCTGCCTCTCTTTACTTTTTCCCCCACTGATTCACTTGATATTCTTTTTTTTTTTTTTAAATTAACTTTTCTTTATTTTTGGTTTACATCATTCATTTCTATTAGATTTTGAGTTACAAATTTTCTCCCCATCTTTCCCCTACCCACCATCCCAAAACAGTCATCCCACTGTAAACCCCCTCCCCCAATCTACTCTCTCCTATATTCTCTTTGGAGGATCACCCCTTTGACTTTCTCGTAGGGCAAGATGGATCTCCCTAGCCCAGTGCTAGTGTATCTTATATCCCAGTTGCATGTAAACAACAACAACAACAATAATATTTTTTTTAAATATTTGATTTTAAAATTTTAAATTTCAGATTTTTTTCCTTCTTCCCTCGTCACACACCCTTACTGGGAAGATAAGCAATTCAATATAGGTTGTACATGTGTAATTACTGAAAACATTTCCATAATGGATATATTGTGAAAGACAGACTGTATTTCCCTCCATCCTATTCCGCCTTCCACTTGTTCTATTCTCTACTTTGTTCCTGTCTCTCTACAAAAGTGTGTGCTTCTAACTACCCTACTCCCCAACCTGCCCTCCCCTCCATCATACCCTTTCCCCCCTACACTCCTGGAGGGCAAGATACCCAATTTAGAGTGTATGTCATTCCTTCCCTAAGCCAAATGCAATGAGAGTAAGGTGACCCATTCCTTTTTGCCTTCCTGTTCTTCCCCTCCATTGTAACAGTTATCCCTTGCCTCTTCTATATGAGATAATTAACCCTATTCTTTCTCTCCCTATCTCCTCTCATTATATTCCTCTCTCACCTCTCAATTTCACCTTTTAAATATCGTCCCTTCCTATTCAGTTGATCCTGTGCCCTGTCTTTGTATACCTGTACACATATATACACACACTCACATATGTATTCATATACATATATACCCTCCTATATAGATATGTATATGTATGTATACATATATAAACATTTATATTCACTTCACCTATCCTCATACTGAGAAAAGTTTCATAAGTTACAATTATCATTTTTCCATGTAGGCATGTAAATAGTTCAACTTTGATAAGTTCCTTATGATTTCTTTTCCCTGTTTACCTTCTCATGCTTCTTGTATTTGAATGTCAGATTTTCTGTTGAGCTGTGGTTTTTCATCAAGAATGCTTGAAAGTCCTTTACTTCATTTAATGATCATATTTTCCCCTGAAACATTATACTCAGTTTTGCTGCGTAGGTAATTCTTGATTTTAAGCATAGCTCCTTTGATCTCTAGAATAGCATATTCCAGGCCTTTCGATCCCTTAATGTAGAAGCTACTAGATCCTGTATTGTCCTGATTGTGTTTCCACAATATTCAAATTGTTTCTTCTTGGCTGCCTGTAATATTTTCTCCTTGATCTGGGAACTCTGGAACCTGGCTATAACATTCCTAGGAGTTTTCTTTTAGGGATCTTTTTTTTTTTATTTGTTTATTTACTTTTAGTTTACAAGTTTACAAGATTCAATTGTAATTCAGTTGTAATTCAAGATTCAAGAAACTCTTGAGTTTCAAATTTTCTCCCCTTCCTTTCCCCTCCCCCGCCATGGCAGCATGCAATCAAGTATTGGATCTGCAAATATTTTCAAATTGGACATTAGTCTGGTTGTATAGAAGGGTTGTAACCAATGGAGTGAACAATGGGAAAAAAGAAAGAGAGCCAAACATGAGAAAGAACGATAGCATGTAGATTGCTTCAGTCTCCATTTAAACTCTTTTCTTTCTAGATCTTTCTTTGAATGTAGATATGTCCTTCTATTCTGAGACTTACAGAGTTGTCTTACAACTATGCATTGCTGAGAAGAGTCCAATTTGTCAAAATTGGTCCTCACACATACGATGTGTCTGTGGTTGTGTACAAATTTTTCCTGCTTCTACTCTTCTCACTTAGCATCAGTTTGTATAAGGCTCTCCAGGTGAATGTGAAGACCGTCTCCTCTCCATTTCTTACAGCACAGTAGTATTCCGTTACGTTCATATACCACAACTTGTTTAGCCATTCCCCAGGGGATGGGCATGGGGATCTTTTTTAAGAGGTGA
>CM053591.1:37077336-37095055 GCA_028646515.1 Pseudochirops corinnae | reverse complement strand
TTACTAGCAAATTCTATCAGACATTTAAAGAACAGTTGATTCCAATACTTTACAAACTGTTTGGGGAAATAAGAGAAGGAGGAGTCCAGCCAAATTATTTTTATGACACAGATATGGTACTGATACCTAAATTGAGAAGAGACAAAATGGAGAAAGAAAATTATAGACCAATTTCCTTCACGAACATAGATGCAGATATTTTAAATAAAATATTAGCAAAAAGACTACAGCAATTTATCACAAGAATAATGCATTTTGATCAGGTAGGATTTATTATAGGAATGCAAGGATGTAGTCTTCCTTAAAATAATACATAGCGTCTATCTAAAACCATCAGCAGGTATTATATGTAAAGGGGACAAGCTAGAAGCATTTCCAGTAAGATCTGGGATGAAACAAGGATGTCCACTGTCACCCCTCTTATTCAATCTGGTACTAGAAATGTTAGCTGTAGCAATAAGAGAAGAAAAAGAAATTGAAGGAATCAAATTAGGCAAAGAAGAGACTAAGCTATCTCTCTTTGCAGATGATATGATGATATACTTAGAGAATCCTAGAAAATCAAGTAAAATACAACTTGAGATAATAAATAAATTTGGCAAAGTTGCAGGATATAAAGTAAACCCACATAAATCCTCAGCAATCCTATATATTTCTTTTTTGCTTTTTGGAGGAGGGAAGGCAGGGCAGTTGGGGTTAAGTGACTTGCCCAACATCACAAGGCTGATTTTTGTGTTAACTGAAGGAGGCCAGATTTGAACTCGGGACCTCCTGACTGCAGGGCCAGTGCTCTATTCACTGAGACATCTACCCACCCCATTCCTATGTATTTCTAACAAAATGCAACAGCAAGAGATAGAAAGAGAAATCTTATTTAAAGTCACTATAGATATTATAAAATATTTGGGAATCTACCTGCCAGAACAAACCCAGGACCTATATGAACATAATTACAAAACACTTTTTACAGAAATAAAGTCAGATCTCATTAATTGGAAAAACATCAGTTGCTCATGGCTGGGTTGAGCTAATATAATAAAAATGACAATTTTAGTACCATACCAATCAGTCTACCAAAATATTACTTTACAGAGCTAGAAAAAATAATAACAAAATTCATTTTGAAGAACAAAAGGTCCAGAATATGAAGGGAATTAATTAAAAGAAACCTTAGAGAAGGTGGTCTGGCCATACCAGATTTTAATCTGTATTATAAAGCAGCAGTCAGCAAAACCACTTGGTACTGGCTGAGGAATAGAGTAGTGAATCAGTGGAATAGATTGGGTACACAAGACTCAGCATTCAATGATTATAGTAATCTAATGTTTGATAAACCCAAAGACTCCAGTTTTTGGGATAAGAACCCACTATTTGACAAAAACTTCTGGGAAAATTGGAATGTAGTATGGCAGAAACTGGACATAGACCATTATCTAACACCGTATCCCAAAATCAAGTTTAAAGGGGTACAAAGTCTAGGTATAAAGGCTGATACTGTAAGCTATCTGGGAAAGCAAGGAATAATTTACCTATCAGATTTATGGAGAAGGAAAGATTTTTATGACCAAACAGGAGTTAGAGAGCATTATAAAATGCAAAATGGATCATTTTGATTACATTAAATTGAAAAGTTTCTTTACAGATAAAGCCAATGTAACCAAGATTAAGAGGTAAGTGGAAAATTGGGAAAGAATTTTTACAACCAGTGTGTCTGATAAAGGCTTTATTTCTAAAATATACAGAGAACTGAGTCAAATCTATAAAAATACAAGTCATTCCCCAATTGATAAATGGTTAAAGGATATGAACAGTTTTCAGAGGAAGAAATTAAAGATATCTATAACCATATGAAAAAATGCTCTAAATCACTATTGATTAGAGAAATGCAAATCAAAACAACCCTGAGGTACCACATCTCACCAGTCAAATTGGCTAAGAGGACAAAACGGGGAAATAATAAATGCTAGAGAAGATGTGGAAAAATTGGAACACTAATGCATTGTTGGTGGAGTTGTGAACTGATTCAACCATTCTGGAGAGCAGTCAGGAACTGTGCCAAAAGAGCTATAAATAAGTGCGTACCCTTTGACCTAGAAATACCACTTCTAGGGTTGTATCCGAAAGAAATCAAAGAGGTGGGAAGAGACCCCATATGTACAAAAATATTTATAGCAGCTCTTTTTGTGGTGGCAAAGAATTCAAAATCAAGGGGATGCTTCTCAATTTGGGAATGGCTAAACAAGTTGTGGTATATGAATGTAGTGGAATACTATTGTGCTGTAAGAAATGAGGAGCAAACAGAATTCATGGTAACCTGGAGAGACTTATATAAACTGACGTTGAGTGAGGAGAGCAGAACCAGGAGAAATTTGTACACAGTTACAGACACAATGTATGTGTGCAACCAACTTCAATAGACTGGGCTCCTCTCCACAATGCAAGGTTATAAGACAACTTCAAAAGGCTCATGAAATAAAGAGATGTCTGCATCCAGAGAAAGAACTGCAGATTCAAGCAAACTATCTGCTCTCTTTTTTTTTGTTTTGTTTCCTCTTTCCCCTTGTTCATCGCATTGGTTTTAATCCTTCTTTTCAACCTGACTAATGTTTAATGTGAAGATATTTGTAGATCCTGTGTTTGATTGCGTGCTGCCATGGGGGGAGGGGGGGAGTAGAGAGAGGGGGAGAAAATTTGAAATTCCAGGGATTGTGGAACTGAATGTTGTAAAATAAAAGTAAATTAATTAAAAAATTCAATTAAAATTTAAAAAAAGGAAAACAAGTTTCCAGGTGACCTCAGTAGTGGGATTCCTTTTTCATTTGGAATCTAAACTGGACATTCTCCATGACAGTGCTAAAACCTTTGGTGGCACCCTACATGTTTGCAATTGAACCATTAGCTGTTTTCCAGTCATTGCTGTATGAATGAGTGAATATTTAGTAAGGCATGACTTGTGATAGGTTTTATCATTTATGACATTCATATTATATCTGTTTAGTCTTATGTTAAGTATGTCAGTTTGGCGGCCCTTTGTATTGGGAGATAATATAGGAGTTTTATGTAGAATTTCATATTGCTTTATATATCCTAATAATGCAAAATACTTCCCCTGGTATGCTCCATTTTGAAAGTATTGTAGACTTTCAGGTGAAACTCAACTTAAAGTAGAATCATAGGTAATTGGGAATTATAGTAGGTTTTGTTGATCCAGACACAATCTCTTGAGCCTCAGATCTATAGTGTCGTTTAAAGTGTAAGATGAATATACCCATGAACCTAATTAAGTTTGTTTAATGCTAAGAAATGATTAGCTGATCTATTATTTATTATGGTACGCAATATGTTTACTAGAAAAAAATATATAGTTTGCTGATAAAGGAATTCTTGTTACATTTTGTAGGAAAATGTAGTAGTCATCATGCTGGGAGAGAAAAGATTCCACAATGATAGTAATGTATATGAATTCAAGGATTTATTCCTGCCAATGCTTAATGCCTTCCAAATCATGATAGAAAATTTAAAGAATATTTTAGTCAGTTGTAGTTGTTTTTATATGAAATTCTATTGACTCAACACTTTACAGATTGATCACTTGGGCTGGTCAAAGTTGCTGGTCATTCCTTATATTAATCACTTACTAATTCTTTAGTATGTTGCCTAAAATACCTCTGTCCCAAGCTCTTTCCACTCTCTTCAGATTTCCTACTTTGCTTACTGATCAGATCAAGGCAGTCAGGCTTGAGATAGCTCATTAATTGTCTTTGAATTCATTTTCTCTTCTCTTCTTCTAGCATTAAAGAATGAAGTTTCTTTCCTTTTCAGGGTCAGAGTCCAGGTTCTAGATTCTGTCCCTTTGGACCTTATTCAGTCATTTCAGTTATCTTTCCCTTCCTCCCTCCCTGCCAACCACAAGCACTTTTTAAAAAGCATCTTTGTTCCTTCCTATTCAAAGACTTCTTCCCTTGTGACTTAAAAAAGGCATATATCTCCCCTCCCTTATGTTGAGAAAACCTTTAATTTTATCTCACCCTTCTGTCTACTGTTTTCTCTCCTAGCTCTTGCTTCCAGACTTCTGAGTCAACTTTTCTGTTATATCCACTTCCTCTACTTCTGGTGGTTCACTTTCATTTTTCTCCCACCAAATTGACCTACCTGAGTGTATCCAGGGGCTTTTCTGATTCACTGCCTTTGTTCATATTAATACTTGCTTCCCTCCAAAACCTACTCATCTTTTTTTTTTTAAGAAGTCCAGTTATTTTGTAGTTTATTTTTTTCTAAAAGAGAACAAAGTATTTTTATGCAAAACATTTACATAGTTCAGTCATGACAAATGATAGGAAGAGTTAAGAAATGATGCACTCATAGATTTCTATAGTATATGCTAAATACCCAATACTTTGGGATATCCATTTTCAAAATATTGTGGTATCCAAACTGATATGCCTTATGAAGGCATAGGAATGAAAATGAGGGGAAAAAATTATGGACTACTCATTTTCTTAAAAATCACACAGTAAGACAAAAGAAATAATCATGCTAATATACTAATTTCATATAGTATCTTTTCTTAAATCAACAGCAGAAGTTAAGATTTTTTGGGTTTTTTTTTGTACACAGTTGCATGAAAACAGAGGTGACTTTTTCCCCTTGAATTTTACCTGGGAGTAGCCTTTTTATTGAAAAGGGGCAGTCTTAGCACTTTTATAATGATATCACCAATGATGATATGTCTTGGCATCACAGAAGGATCAAATTCCTTATAGCCAATGCTACTTGAGCTGGAGCTTCTGCTAAGCCAGCCTCAGGCTTATTTTGTTGCATCAGTTTGAGGAACCATTTCATTTTTGTTTCATTCACTCCATCGCCATTTCTGCCAGAATATTGTGGACTTCGTTTACATGGGAAATTAAATCCTGTTTACAGAGGCAATTTTAAAACACTTATCTAGTGTTTCTGTGAATATTTGTATTAGATCAAAAAGTTCACTTTCTAAAGAATCCACATGATAAATAAAGGCTGGTCCAATACCTGTAAATCAGTTTCACTTATTAGTATGCATCCTTCTAGGAAATGAGAAACAGCAAATGGAAAGTTTCTTTAATTTGTTGCTCTGCAACTTCACTATAGGACCAATAAAACTTGAGCAGTTGGGGTTTCTAGTGGTTGTTGAATATGAGCTTCTTCTTGATCATAATGGGGCTAAGGGCTGGGGTTGAAGGATGACCAGGTACACCCTGGACCCCACACAGACTTATGTGCTCCTAAAGGAAGAGTGGGAAACCTGCCCATAATTAAAGGTCTACTTCGAGTACCTGTTGGTCAATAAAGTTTACAAAATACATTTTGGCTTGTGGTCTCTCTGTTTCTGACAGCTAGGTGGGCAGTCCATTAAACTAATTTTAGGAAGACCTCGGTTCAGAGTTTGCCTCAGACATATCTTATTTTTCACTCATGAGGCCACCACCATCAGTTCAGGTTTAAGTATCTATATCAGTGGTGTCAAATTCAAATAGAAATAAATAGCTTCCACTAAATGGTACATAAAGATCCTTGTGGACTGAGTATTAATTTAGGGAACTGTATTCGATAACTCTGATCTAGACGAGGGGTGTCAGACTAGAAGTGTCAAACTCGAGACTTGCAAAACCCTGAGATTAAGATGTAATTGAGAAATGTTTAACAAAATAACTAAAAATGCAATATAACATAAATAATGTTAATTTGTGGTTTTCTTGGTTATTATGCTGCTAGCATAGAGTTTGACACCACTGATTAGATTACTAGACTAAATTAGACTGTTATAATAGACTTGGGGGAGGTGTGGGAGACATAATAGCCTTTTTAGTTGACCTCCCTGCTTCTTTTCATACCCTCTCAGTACTGTTTACACAAGTGCTTAAATAATATTCCCAAGGCACAGATCTTAACCAAGTCATCTTCCTGTTTAAAAATCCTTACTGATTCTGGGATAAAATACAAACTCCCAAGCCTTTATTTAAGTCCTTCTATAATTTTGACTTTACCTTTCCAACCTTATTTCATGCTACAAATGATCCTTAATATTCGAGGGAGTTAGAGTCACAGGACCCCCTAAATGTGAAAAACCACTAATAAATCTAGCCCCCCCACACCTTTATTTTTAATAATTCTGATCATATGTATTTAACACACAAAACAAGTAAAACAACACATTGCACCCATAAAAAAGTTTTAGTTTCTACAGTAGAGAAATTAGTATCTTGTACACTACTCTTTGCTGCAACTGGTATAGCTGCAGCAAATGCTTTATGGATTTTCTTCTTCAAAAAGTGCAAGATAAAACAGTCAACAAGAGTAGAAAAATCCCATGGCTGAGTTTGGGTGGCTGGTAGTTTTTTAAGCACACTGAAACTTATAACAAAATTTAACTGTTTATAATCAGTTTATGTATGTATATTTATGGTGGTAATGGTAATATAGATTAATGTTATACAGCATTTATGTGTTTTTTTAAAGTTTTCTTTATGTATGTGAATCATCTGGGATTTTCGACAGTATACCATGAATCTCCAAAATTCCCCTTTAGTTATCAATGGCCAAGCCACAAATAACTAAAACTGTGAATGTCGAGGGATGACTGTATTCTTTTTCACAAATTCCTGTATTTTAGCCAAGCTGGATCACTTCCTCAAAATTGACAGATTGACTCACCTCTCCATTACTGCATTATTTGCATCAACCTTTCTTAGAATATATTCCCTATGTTCCTTCTCTTCTCAGAATCCCATCTTCCAAGCTCTGCTTATGCCATTTTTTCTATGAAACCTTTCCTTGCATGTGTGTGTGTGTGTGTGTGTACGTGCATGTGTGCATAATTGAGTACAGTGGTACTCTGTACAGATAGTACAGAGGTGGAACCTGAACCAGATTAAAATGTAATTGAGAAATAATTAACAAAATAAATTTAAAATACAATGAAATAGGTATAACGTTACAATTTATAACTAAGTCACTGTGCAGCCTTCAGAGAATCCTTATGTATGGGTGACTTTCATTTCTATTTGAGTTTGACACCATTTATCCATGTCACCCAGAGTAATGCCTGGTGTAGAGCAAGCATTTAATCAGTGCTTACTGATTGAGACCATAGTCCCTAAGGTCAATGCAAGCTAGTTGATATAATGCCATACATGAGCAGCTTTCCAGAAGAATGCTACTGTGAACAGCTTTTAAGGTTCTGATTACACAGTATAGTGAACACTCTATTTATTCCGTAACAAATCAAAGCAAAACATTCACAGAAATCAAGGTACAGCATTCACAATACTGTTGTAGCTGTTGACCTTCTAGAATCTAGTCCTTCTCCAGTCTGCATATTTTACTCTTACCCAAGTAGTCTTTCTAATGTACAATTATGATCATGTCACTCCTCTATTCAAAAGCTCTCTCTACATATAACACATAAGTTCTTGATTCTCTCATTCAAGACCATTCAAATTTGGTTCCAGTCTAACTTCTTAACCCTTGTCTCATTTTCCTTCCCCTTCATATGTGCTTCATTCTAGACAAAATGAATCATTCACTCTGCCCCACTCTCTCCCATAATCATTCTTTCCTAGTTGTCTTCAAGTATTGTACTATATGATCTCCAGAAGAGAGAGCTCCCTTTTTCTGCATAGCTCAGAAGGTAGAGATAGGAGCAGTAGTGTGAAGTATACAAAGTCATGTTTCAGCTTATTATAAGGGAAACATAATAAGAAATTACATGTCCAAAACTGGAATTGGTTGCCTAGCTAGCTTGTAAATTCCCTATTGTTAGAGATCTTCAAACAGAATTTGGATGATCTTTGGTTGGAACTGTTGTAGAAAGTGCTTGATCAGGTATGAGTTGGATTAGATTGCCAATGAAGGCACTTTTAATTCTGTAAAGTATGATATAAATAAAAAAGATGGTATTATACCCCCTGAAGATTGTGTACACAAGTGGTGTACTGGATCCAACTCAGCCAGTTGTTAAATTGTTATTGTAAGCATTTACATGTTGTGAATCAGCAAATATTGCAAATCAACTTGATTTGTTTATTGATTATCTAGACCACTGGTGTCAAACTCAAATAAAAATGGATCCCTGTTGTCTCACATTGACTTAGAAAGCCACATGTTGACATTATACATGTTCTATTATATTTTCATTTATTTCGTTAAATATTTCTCAATTACATTTTAATCTGATTCAGGTTACATATGCTCTTGAGTTTTTAAAATGTTAATGATGCAGAGGAAACTTAAAAGTGTGTGCTGTTTGCATTTTTGTTTTGGGATTGATGGTTGTTAAACTCTTACCCATCATTGATTATAATTATTCACTTGCTGGTATGTACAAATCTAGACCAAATAGTGAGTTGTGTTAGAAAAGAAAGAGAAAACCTGAAAATTAAAATTCTGGGAGGAATGCTCAAGTGTAAATTTAAGTATTTTTTAGATGCAAAGGTAGAGAAATGTTCAAAATCATGATTTGGGTCCACACATTTTTTTTGTTTCCCAAGCTTTACTTGCAGACAGAAATAGGAAGGCAATACAGTTCCTTGATATGCTCTTATTTATGACTTAAGAGATTTTATATTGGAAGTATATGTAGTCCTAAGATTTGTCCATACTACCTAGGCTATTTCTAAAATGAGAGTTAAGAAATTTTATTCACAGTGCAATAGATGTTTAAGTGATAAATTTAGATTCTTGTGTCACTATAGGATATAGTGACACAGTGGATATATTGGTAGGCCTAGAGTCAAGACAACCTAAGTTCAAATCCAGTTGCAGACATTTAATAGTTATGTGACCCTGAACAAGTCACTTAACCTGTTTGCCTCAGTTTTCTGATCTGTAAAATGGAGATGATAGTAATAGTACCTACGCTTCCTTTCCCCCCCATCCCCCCGGTGGTTTTGAGTATTCAGTGAGATAATAATTGTAACACACTTAGCACAGTGCCTGGCATATAGTGTACACTATAGAAATGTGAGCTATTATTAGCTGTTATTACTGAAACATGGCTTATTTGTGTGGTGTACCTTGGAAATAACTTAGAATACAGTCGGACATGCCAAGTTTGAAAAAAATTAATATCAGACTTCAGATGACCACAGGAGCAAGTGAACTAGAAGTCCTCAGTGTTATTCCTTTCACAGATTGTTTGTTCTAGTGGACATTTTAATATCAACACTTAGTTTTTCAGAAAAGTAAGGATTTTATTTTTCTAGAGCTTTTTATTTCTGGACACTTCAGGTCAAGTCAGCAAACTTGTGTCAAGTGCTATGTACCAGGAACATGTTAAATGCTCAGGATACAAAAAAAAGATAAACAAACAAAAACAGTCCTTGACCTCAAGGAGTAATCATAGTTTAATGGGGGAGGCAACATGCAAACAACTATGTACAAACTATATTTTATATTATTTTATATATTTATATTTATTTATATTTATATTATATATCGTCTAATGGAAATGGAAATAGTCGACAGAGGGAAGTCGCTAATATTAAAAGTGAATAGGGGCAGCAAAGTGGCACAGTGAGTAGAGCATCGGCCCTGGAGTCAGGAGGACCTGAGTTCAAATCCAGCCTCAGACACTTAACACAAAAAAACCTAGCCATGTGATCTTGAGCAAGCCACTTAACCCCAATTGCCCTACATTCCCCCCTCCAAAAAGCAAAAAAAAAAAAAAAGTGAATAGAGAAATGCTTTTTTCTTAAGGTAGAAGGACTATAGCAAGTAGAACCTAAGGCAGTCCCACAATACAGGGCACTATTCCTTTGGTTTTCAGGATTTTTTCAGTCAAGGTATTTCCTCTAGGCCCAGCTGCTGGGGTAAGGGAACTCAGAGAAGTCTCCATGACACAAGGTACTGGGGGGCAAGGGGAGGTATGTCTTGAAATACTTTGTTTTGATGAAAAAAAAATTTATGGTAACACTATCATTACTCTTCTCATAGTGATGGTCAAGACCAACAGAATATTTTAGAATTTTTTTAAAATATAAAATAAGATGAAATTAGAAGTAGATTATTTCATAAAACTGTAGGTTTGTTCAGAGTGTTGTTGGTTTTTTTCTTAAGATTTACCATGATTATGTGTACTTTTAATAGCTGTAGATATTATAGGTTTAGCTCAGCAACCCCATATGGGGTTGAGATTCACAGCACAGAAGTGCTGAATGGGTTGCAGGTGGAAAAAGTTTAAGAAACCCTGGTCTAGATGCTAAGGAAAGAGGACAGACAATTGAAGGACACCACTCTTTGTTTCATATATTTTTTAACTGGCCCCACTATGTCAGTGTGTGGAAAAAGTTTTGTTAAACTGCTCTTCAGACTCTGGATTTTGGGGTTTGGAGCTTGCTTTGTATCCCAACAATCCAACTTTATCTCTCTTGCTCTCTGTTGTTCCTATTCAGCTTACACTATCCCTCTTCTCAAGTCTATAGGTTGCTCTTTCTGCCAACAGGTGGCATAACTCCCTGTTAAAAGAGATTATCTCAATATGAAAACAGGATATTAAAAGCAGATTAACCTAATTCAGGCTTTCTCTTTGTTATCCTTAGAATTTAATGAGATTAAAAAAAATAGTTTTCAAAAGCAGAGCTTTCAGAGGTTTGAAATGTGACTGCTTTGTCTGAAATATTTTCTTAGGGACAAATTCAAAGATTTCTCAGTTTTCAGTTATCTCTGTAACCTAGCCTTTGGTAATAGAGATAACATTTCTTACAGAGGACTTAAAAAGCTTCATTCTGTCTGATTGTTCTAAGTGCAAAATAATGACTAAGTAGGGAATGTGGGCAGCTTCAGAAGTCCATTATGTGTTTCTTTGCCCAAGACTCAAGCACCTTAATTGTGGGTAATGTGAATTACTAAATATGAACTAAAGAGAAAATTTGTTCTTATTGACACAGGAAGAAATGGTATGTAGATAGCACTTTTGCAGTAGCAAAAGAATGGAAATAACTGTCTAGTGGAAAATAGCTGAATAAGTTGTGTATGGATATAATGGAATAATATTGCATTGTAAAAAGCAACAAATATGAAGGTTTGGGAGAAGTATAGGAAGACTTTCATTAACTGATGCAGGTGAAGTAAATAAAACCAGGAGAATAGTACACCAAATAAATCTGTGAGCGTTTATATACTTCTTGTATGCCAGGCACTGTCCTGGTGACAGAAAGGCAGCAGCAGTCTTTTCCTTCAAGGAACTCACATTCTAATGGGAAAAATTACGTGCAAATACCAATGTCCGTAAAGGATACACACAGTGTAAATGGAAATTAATCTCAGGGAAGGGAAACTGTAGAATATAGAGTTTGAGCTGAGTCATGCAAGAAGCCAGGGAAGCCAGGAGACAAAGGTGATGAGGAAAAACATTCCAGGCATATGGGACAGGTAGTATAAAAGTTGAAGTTGAATGTCATGTGTGAGGAGCAGCAAGTAAGTGGGGTTAGTTAAATCGTAGGGTTCCAGAAGAGGAGTAAAGTTTAAAAAAAAAAAAAAAAAGAAGTAAGAAAGGAAGGAGCCAGGTTATAAAGGGCTTTAAATGCCCAACAAGGAGTTTATATTTGATCTTGAAAGTAATAGGGAGCCACTGGGGTTTATTCAGTAGTAGTGATTGGCAGAATGATTAAATACCTTTGATGTTCATTTAAGGCAATGAGGTGATGGCTTTTTCTAATGCATCTCTCTCCTCAGCACCCAACCAGACAATACACACACACACACACACACACACACACACACACACACACACACACACACACACACACACGGCTGTGTATACATAATACTAACGTGGAAAAAAAAAGTGTTAAGTTGTTGGTCAGATTTTATCTAGTGTAATTTCCTTGAATATGACTTTAATGAATTCTTCCTGGTTGGTTTGAAAGAGTATTAGGGTTTTAGAGGGGAAGGAGAGGGCTATACCTAACTGTGAGTTGAAGGATTTTTTTTTTTGACAGAAACATTTGGCTCATTAGAACAAAACCAATTTTCAAATCTCTCTTCCTGTAAAATGTTCCTCATGCATGTGTTAAGTACACAAGATTCCTTATAGATACAAGCACAGAGATAACTTTATTCAGTGGAATCCTCTGATCATTGATGTCAAAGAAAGCATAAAACAAGGAGATGTGTTCTTTTTTTTTTTAAGGATATTTACCACTTTTTTTTTATGAGGTATCCTACACAAATTCCAAATGGAAGAAGAATTCCTTATACTTAATTTCTCAATATGGTCTAGTTTGTGAGTGACAATTTGCTGATTGCATCAAATTCATAAACATAGGTTCTCCTCAATGAGATCCCTACTATTCTGAAGAGATTGAGTCACACAAGAAAACATGAGTGAACGAAGATCATATATTGCCCAGATTGTAACAAATACATCACTACATTTCAGAAAAGTATTACTTGGAAATAAAGCTTCTTTAATTTTTTTTTTTGTGCCAACCTCCAAAAAGTCATTCTTCTTTTGCCTATACTAGACTCATGGCATTTGTCTTTCATGGTATTTTCTTTTTGTACCCAGCTGGATTAAATTATTCCTAGAATTAAGGAAATTATTCTAACATTCATGAACTTATATATTATTATGGACATATAGGTATCACATAGAAAATATGGTTTTCACATTGTTTCTTAGAAAAACTGATTAGTAAGAGTATTAGTAACTACATTATCATTGGTAGACTCAAAATAAGTATTTCTCTGCTGACCTGTTGGCTGCTTGCAAAGTTAGCGTCAAGATAGGACTGGCATGGACAACAATACATGGTTATTAAGTGCCTACTGTATTCAGAGGACCTGCAACATTAACTATGAAGAGTAAATGAAATTTGTCACAAAGTAAGCAGTTGAGTTGAACATTGTAACAGTTAACTCTGAAGGCAGACTATGCCTGTGGTGATCAGAACTTGGCTAGTGAAATCTTTTACTTTTAAAAATATATGTTATCCTTGTTTTTATTTGGCATTCACAGTTTTAGATTGGGGCAAAACTCTGAGATTTCTTGATATTTTTTAGGAGTTTCTTTGAGTTGCTGCTGTTCTTTGGAAAAGATGAATTTTATGAAGAGCCATTAAAGGATATTCTTGGTTCCATCCAGGTAATAAAATTTACTATATTAAATTTTCCATGTAAAATACACTTTATTACTAATACGTACATACATACATACATACACTGCCAGTTATTAGCTTGCTTAATGATGTCAAAGTTGTAATTTTTAGAATTTCACACAATCTGTACAATAGTAAAGAAAAAAACCCAGTTATTTTACTAATAGTAAATATGTGGAACTATCAATAGTTTTGTCACTTTTAAAAGCTTTGATTATTAACCACTTCGATTCCTTTTTTGTCTCATTTGACCTAGAATAGCTCAAAATTTTTTTGTTTTTGAATTTCCGTAGCCTCAGAAGGACACTAAATTGCACAAGGGCCAGATAAAACTAACTGAAATGATTAGAAGGAACAAAGTGACACGTTATGAGGGGGAAAAAAGAAGTCCAGTAAGCACAGTTTTAATCCTTTACTTAATAGATACCATTATAGCATTCAGCTCTTTGTAGTAGCCCCACTCTTAGGGGTGGCTAGGTGGTACAGTGAATAGAGCACCAGCCCTGGAGTCAGGAGGACCGGAGTTCAAATACAGCCTCAGATACTTTAATACTTACTAGCCAGGTAATCTTGGGCAAGTCACTTAATCCCAATTGCCCTGCCCTCCCCCCTCCAAAAAGAAAGAAAAAAAAATATTTACCCTATTAGTTATAAGATTTATACTCTTTATGTGTCATTTGTTTGGAATCAACAAAACATTAATTTGACTCTAATTGTCCCTATTATTAGTGAGTGTGGTATATGATGAATATCTCTCTTATCTAAACAAATAATACAACAGCTTAGTGGAATTTATTTCTTATTTATGTTATATGTGTTCTAAAGGGTTAGTGCCTTTAAATTATAATGGGAATCTGTTTTCTTCCCCCAAGGAATGGTTAGAGCCAGATCTTTAGCCCTCTGGTCATTCTCTGGGGGATATATTCCTGGCCAGATGTAAGACATTTGGCATTAATACCATTAATATCTTTTGGTCAGCTCTTCTGGTCTTCCTCTTCATCTGTCCGTTAAGCATCACACGTCTCACCAAACTGAGACCATTAGAAATGGAAGGGTTTTAGAGATCACCAATTTGACTTCCTCATCTTATGGACCAAGAAACCACAGCCTAGAGAAAAGTGGCTCACCTGGAGGCAAATGACCAGGCAGGGCCTCAAATCCAGACTTCTGACTCTTTAAGTTTAGTGTTCTTTCCATGCCCTTACGTTCCCTTCTCAGGTAATTAATGTAGAGAAAAGCCTTCATTAACTCAGGTGTTCCAAAAGTACTAATATGTGCAGTTCTGCTATAATGTGACATATGCTTTCCTAAAAAAAAAGTCACTATGCTACGTATGTTTGCAAAATCTCATAATAAAAACAACAGGTCAAACAACAGGAAAATGGGGTTAGAAGAACAATACTTAAAACCTTTTTCAGTAACATATTTTTTAAAAAGAACCTAATAAAAATGATAGCATGTGATATGTTAAATGGTTAAGAAATACATAAGTGCTACAATAAATGGTGGAAGTATACACACTACAATAAATGGTAGCAGTACCTATGAGCTGTTGCTCAACCTAGGCCTGGACTGGCAAAGTTGGTGGCTGTAGTGAAAGAGCTGCCTGGTGGAACACAACTCTGGGACCGGGAGACACTTAGCCATGGTCCTATGGTGGAGGTTAGAGGAAGAGGGAGTGAGTGGGTGTGAAACAGCCCTTCTCTGCCCACTTTTCCTATTGCACCTGAAAATATACAATAAATATGTTACTTTACCTGGAAAAAGACCAGAGATTTGCTTGTGGAAGTGGGTGTTGGAAGGATTGCAGTGTTTGAGTTACTGTGAAGTGGGGCAGCTTTCTGTATTTTTGCATAAGCAAATGAAAGTCACTTTATGCTTAAATTGTTGAACAAATTCATGTTTTCAAAACAAGCATTATAGCAGAAATGACTACTTTATTTAACAAAGAAAAGATATACATACACTCATAAACATTTGGGAGATAGTAACACAAAGTGCTGAGAAAGAAAGAAAGAATTGCTTTTGTTCATAAAAGCAAGTCTGAATGGAACAGAGACATGGAGAATAATGCTAAGGGGACAGACAGTGCCTTAGAGAAAGAGTGGCAATACCATCTTACATTTTCTTCCTGTGCATCATTGTATTTTTACTATAAATCTCAGTAACAGGCTGCAATTGAACACTAATCTAGAATGAGACACTGTTCTCAAAGATTGTATCTTTACTCAGTCCTGGAAGAAACCTGTTGAGGAAGGGAAAACAGCATAAATTATGTAATCATTTCCTCTTTATTTCTAGTAGTTTTTACCCAAACCAACAAGCTCAAATGTTTCCACCAAGACTTCTTCTTGCTTTATAGGTCCTAAATAGCACTGGCCCCTATATAGTACTATAAAATATACCCCCTTTGTACACTATGTGAGAGTTTTCATTTTACCAGGCTTTAGGTAAGTAGGAATTTTAATAATTCCATAAGCTCCCTAAAGTGGCGTTTAAATTATGGGAACAAGATAATAATAGTTTTATTGGTTCAAAGGATAGCTTCATTGACATTGCTCTTTAGATAGGCATTAATCAGTGTGCTATAAGTCTGTGTTCTTTCTCTTTTTAAAAAATTGCTATGATCATCATTAACAGCATTAAGTCAGAAATGAAGATATTTTGGGAGAATGTGACAATTACACACACAAAAGTACTGGTATTAGGGTAGAGAAGAGAAAAATTAGAGAAACTCATCAAAGGCATAGGATAATATGAAAACAACCTTTTGGACCCCCGCCCCACACACACACATACACACACAATGTCCAAATTATTTTTTAAATTTTTATTTAAGGTGTATAATAGATCTCTGAAATTTTTGGAAGTAATCATGATAGTTTTTTAGTAAAATCATTTGTTAACTTTATTTAATTTCATTTTAATTATATATTTCTTTTTCTATTATCTTTATATATTTATGCTTAACATTAAAAATGACTCTGTTGTGAAGAAATTATGTAATTTACTTTCTGGCTTTAACACAGATAATTTCTGGTCACAAGTATCTTTTAGGTATTTTCAGAAACAAGCTCAGTATTTAGATTTATTGCTCCATAGCCTTATGGCTAAGTAGTAGAGTTATCTAAATCTGTAGTTGTCTAAAAAAAAACCTTTTTAGAGATGATGTCTTTTAGAAAAGTTAAGGGGAAAACTTGTGAGTTTTGAGTGTCTTAAATTGATCTTAAATCACAAAACATAAATGGCAAACTCCTGATAGAAAATGCACTTTCATTTCCACTTTTTTTAGGACCAATTAATGTTAAACCCTTCAGAGATAAGGATAATAATATGATAGTTGCTTCACTGGCTACATATAACTAAGAAATTTTATGCCTGAGGACGGAGAGCCAGGGCTAGGTATACAGGTATTAGAGTGGCTTATTTAAGTCTCACTTTTACATCTTAGAATGGTCAGAATGTCTTCAGAAACTGTATACAACTGATCATCATTGAACATGACTCAGAACCTTTCTGTTAATATAAGAATGTTGCCCTACACCAGTGGTTCTCAACCTTCCTAATGCCACGACCCTTTAATACTCCTATGTGGGTGTATCTGCATGTGGGCGGACCTGCCTGGAGACAGATAGAGGAACGGTGTCTCGGTTCTTCCTAAGACCATTGGAAATATGTGTTTTCCGATGGTCTTAGGTGACTCCTGTGAAAGGGTCGTTCAACCCCCAAAGGGGTTGAGAACCGCTGCCCTAGACCATTTTTGCATTATGATATAAACATTCATGTTAGAAACTGCCTTAAAAAAACAAAATGATATCATTAAAATACCTTGATAACCTCCTGAAAAATAATTCTTTAGAAGAAACTTCCTTTTCTCTGACCCCTCTTGCTTCCTTCAGCAACTTGATGCTTTTTAAAAAAATAACAATAATTCCACCCTAATGGGAATTTGTGTTATTTTTTTTAGTGAATTTAAAATAATCACTTTTTTCATGATGTTATGAACATATTAGAGGAATTAGGAAGAAATTACTTTTCATATCTATACATAGGGAATAGGTACATGACTTAACAAGTAATGGAAAGTCACAGAAGATAAAATGAATAATTTTTATTATAAAATTTTAAATGTTTGCTGAAATCTAATACAGTTAAACTCAAAAGGAAAACAGGTAACTGTCAAAAAAAAGTCTTTGCAGCAAGTTTCTCTGATAAAGGTACCATATCCAAGATATATAAGAAACAGATTCAAATTGATAAGACCATTTTATAAACCATTCCCCAGTAAATGTACAAAGGCTAGGAAAAGGCGATTTTCAAAGGAAGGAATCTAAGCTGTCAACAGCCAATTGAAAAAAAAACATTCTAAATAACCAGTAAAAAGAGAAATACATGATTACATATGTGAGTGTGTGTATATATGTGTACATAGACAGAGGGTGCAGGATCAATTGAACAGGATGGGATAATATTTTAAAAGGTGAAATTGAGAGGTGGGAGAGGAATAGTATGAGAGGAGACAGGGAGAGACAGAACTGGGTTAATCCTCTCATATTGAAGAGGCAAGGGATAATTGTTACAATGGA
>CM053591.1:37065297-37076836 GCA_028646515.1 Pseudochirops corinnae | reverse complement strand
AGTTGTTAGAAGCACACACTTTTGTAAAGGGACAGGGACAAAGTAGAGAATAGAACAAGTGGGGGGTGGAATAGGAAGGAGGGAAATATACAGGTACTGGGTTAGGGAGATCCATCTTGCCCTACCACAGCGGTTCTCAACCTGTGGGTTGCGACCCCTTTGGGAGTCAAACTGGGTTGCCTAACTATTGGAAAACACGTATTTCCAATGGTCTTAGGAACTGAGACACTGCTCCTGTATTCATCTCCAGGCGGGTCCGCGCACATGCAGATATGCCCACAAAGGAATATTAAAGAGTCATGGCATTAGGAAAGTTGAGAACCACTGCCCTACAGGAAAGTCAGAGGGATGATGAGGGAGGATATAGGAGAGAGCTAATTGGAGGAGGGGGTATACTGTGGGATCGCTGTTTTGGGGTGGCGGATAAGGGAAAGACGGGGAGAAAATTTGTATATCAAAATCTCATGGAAATGATGTAAACTAAAAATAAAAGTTTAAAAAATAAAAAGAGAAATGCAAATTAAATTAATTCTCAGGTTCTGCTTCATACCCATTAAATTAGTATAAATGACAAGGGAAAATGACAAATGTTGGAGGGGCTGTAGGAAAACAAGCATACTCTGTACTTTTGCTAAAGTTTTGAATTGGTCCAGCCATTCTGAAACTATGGCCAAAAAGTTATTAAACTTATGCATACTCTTTAGCTATACCACTGAGGACCTACATGTACAAACAGCTTTTTGTATTAACCCCAAACTGGAAACCAACAGGATAGCCACCTATAAAGCACTCATTCTAAACATTAATAGTCCAGCAAAACAAATTCCCACATTAGCCATATCTGAAAATATATGCCTCATACTGCTACATAGAATGGCTAAACAAATTATACATGTATTGGCATGTTATTGTGTCATAAGAAATGATAAAATGCACAGTTTCAGTGGAAACTAAAAAGACCTTCATGAATTGATGAAGAATAAAGTGAGCAGAACCATTTATACAATGAAAACAACTTTGAAAGACTTTTAGAACTTTAGGGACTTTTTATCAATGCAAAGATAACAGCATCAGTTTAGTGGACAAAAATTGGAATGTTCCACTCTCCTGCCTGAGATGTGACAAACTTAAAATTCTGAACAAAGGTATAGTCTTAGACATGACCACTGTGGGAAATTAATTTGCTGGATTATTCATATTTATGATTATCAAGTGAAATTCAACAAAGGTAGACTGAGACTCATTCTTTCTGAGCAAGGCAATAATTTGTTAACAGGGTGTGAACCTATTTAATAAAACGATAAGTGGCTTGCCTCAATATATGACAAAGACCCCTAGCAAAAGGACAACTCCCCTTTAATAGGTTTTCAGGGAGTACAGAACAAAGAACAGAACAGGGTAAGTGAAATAAATGATGGAGTTGATGACAAAATTGTTACATAGCTGAGTGATGGGAAACAGTATGAATGGTTGGAAATTTGGAATACGGGCTAGCAATGACCTCTTCCTTTCCTCCTGAGACTGAGAAGTATTCATTGTTTGAGACCACCAGTGAAGTCAGGCTTCTTTGGATAGCAAACCAGATGTCCTTGCAGGATAGTTTGGTGCTGTCAAGTGCAAGACTGGACTCTGATATCCACCCACATACTCAAGGATAGCAGAATTTCTTTGAGACAAGACTAGAAGACTGATAAGCAAGAGGGCTAGTTTCTAAACTTAATGCATTACAGGCTAGTTGAATTCTGAACTAAGTTCAGAGACAGAGCCTTAAACAGTTTGTAGGATAAAATCAATTACAGAATAAAAGCAAAATGAATGTTTGCATTTTCTCATGATGGCTTTTTTTTAATTAGTGGGAGACAATAGGAAGGAAAGATAATAAATGTTTGCAAAATTTTTTTAAAGAAATTAAAAATGAATAGAATAACTAAAAATATGAAAGGTATTTGGAAAGAGATATCACTTTTATATGGAATTTGATCTGAGAAGGTTCATTAGTTTAAAAATATATACATATGAAATTGCACACATGGAATGATTTAGTGCCACTTTGAATATGAATATTTGCCTAATAAAGAAAATTATATTGTTTTCTAGCATTCATTAATCATATAAACCTTGCTTCAACTTTTAAAACAATACCTTTAAATTTGGAAAACTAAACTTATTTCTCCCTTGTAGGAATGCCAGAACCACCTCAGCAGATATGGAAATGTGAATCTGGAGCTGGTAACTCGAATTATTAGAGATGGTGGACCATGGGAAGATCCAGTGTTGCAAGCAGTTCTTAAGGCCAAGCCAACATCTCAGGATATAGGTATTTAAGGCACACATAAAGTAAAATTGAATCTGTCATGTTACCATTTGCTTATTTATATTACTAAATAATTGAATGGTGATGGTTTCTCTAATGAATGGGCAATATAAGCATAACAGGGCTTCTCTAGCTGTGTTTCTACTTTGAGTAGTTCCTAAGTATATGTTAAATATGTGACCAAAGTGACAAAAAATAAGAAATGACAAAATAATACAGTAAACATATAACTTAAAAACAAATCTCAAACTTTAATATTAAGATTGTAAATACAATGTTAATGTAAATTTCTAAGATTACCTATACCAAGATAAGTTCAAAATAAGTACAAGATTTTGCCTGTCAGAGCTATGGATAAAGGAAGAATTTATTGCCAATTGTGAGATAAAGAGAACCATTGAAAATTTATTATTTTGATTCCATTAAATTAAAAAGGGTTTTTGCACAAACAAAACCAGTGCAGCCAAGATTAGAAGGAAAGCAAGAAAGTGGGGTGAAATTTTTTTTTACGAATTTCTCTGCTAGAAGCTTCATTTCTCAAATATATAGGGAACTTAGTCATATTTATAAAATAAGAGCCATTCCCCAGTTAACAAATGACTAAAGGATATGAACAGGTAGTTTTCAGAAGAAGAAATCAAAGTTATCAATAATCATATAAAAAATGTTCCAAGTCATTGTTACAGAAATGCAGACTAAAACAACTCTGAGGTATTTCCTCACACCTATCAGATTGATTAATATGATAGAAAACAAAAATGACATGTTGAAGGGGAATGTGGAAAATTTGGGACACTGTTGGTGGAGCCGTAAACTAACCTGACCATACTGGAGGACAATGTAAAACTGTGCCAAAAGGACTATAAAACTACATACCCTTTGATTCAGCAGTATCACAAAGAAAAGTAAAAAGGACTTATATGCACAAAAAAAATCTTTATAGCAGCTCTTTTTTTGTGATTTTGCAGAATTGGAAATTGAGGGGATGCCCATCAGCTGGGGAATCAATAAACAAGTGTTGGTATATGATTCTGATGAAATACTGTTGTGCCAAGCAATGACAACCAGGATCTTTTCAGAAAAACCTGGAGGAAGGATTATATGAACTGATAAAAAGTAAAGTGAGCAGAACCAGGAGAAGATTGTACACAGTAAACAGCAGTATTGTGATGAATCAATTGTGAAATACTTAGCTACTCTGTCTGATCAATAAAATGAACCAGTACAATTCCCAAAGGACTTGTGATGAGAAATGCTATTCACCTCCAGAGAAAGAACTGGTGAACCCTTGAGTACAAATTGGAGTACACTTTTTTCACTTCCTTAATTTTTCTTGCCTTTTTTTCTTTATAACATGGCCAGTGTGGAAATATGTTTTACATGATTCCACATGTATAGTTTGATGTCATTGCTTGCTTTCTCAGTGGATGGGGAGAAGGAAAGAAGTAGAAACTCAATTTTTTTAAAATGACTGTTAAAAAGAAATAAGTAATTAAAAATTTTAAAGCCGAGGTCTTTAGTCCAGTGGCATAACAAGCTTTTAGTTCTATAGTACATTTTAAGTATTGGATCAACTGTCCTAGCCAGATACCTAGTAGAAACTCTTTTCCTTCCAGATGTCCCTTCTTGGGGTTTTCCCTCCCCTTCTTTGCTGAACATTTCTCTTTCATCCAAGGCTCAGTGGAGCCAAGGACTGGGGTAATATGGATGAAGGAAGAGTTAGCAATTTTAGCTTATCACTCCTGTCTCTACTCTCTGGTCCTAGTGCTCTAGCTTTTATGATAAAAATGCATAATAGGGTTATTCAGTCTTCTGAAATGTGTACGAATTCTACTCCCAAACCCACTATTTATCACCTGTGTGGATCTTTTTTCTTTTCCTTAAGATTAAAATGAAAAGGTGAGGGAAAATGGGGGAGGGGAACAGGTAATGGATGATAGATGAAGCCTTTCTCTTATTTTTAGCAATAGAATCTCTCAGAAGTCATCAAAAGGCATTTGTTCGCTTTATACAAGGGGGTAGGAGAAAAGGTATGTTCTTTTATAGGGGATGGGTGAAAGAAGGAAACAACCTGGGAAGAAAGAAGGCAAAGCATGCAGTATAATTCTGAAGCTCCTTCCCTCCTCTCTACCTCCCAGAAATCCTTGAAACACCAAACAGAATTGAAATATGACTAGCAAGTGGAATCTAGTGACTCTGTGGTCCCCCTCTTTCCAGCCCCTTCTTCAGCAGCCTACTCTACTGAATCTTGCCTTGTAAGCCATGAGAAACAGTGCTGGCTAGAGGAGTCCTCAATCCTACTAGTAGAACTACAGAGGGCATGGGTTGCTAACATTCCAAATCAGAATTCTGAATGCCCAGTAATTTATCACTGATGCTGTTTATATATAGTAGTTAAGTTTCACAGTACATATACCATTATACTCTACTTAAGGCACTTTATGTCAAATTGGTCTTTGTAGGCTGTCTTGAAACTGAACTACCATGTATACATTTATGCCTCTTATAAGAAAGGTCATTCTAGTTGAAAGTGATACCATGTGTGTTAATATATATGTGACCATATATATGGTCATCCTAATTACATACAAATAACTTAAGACCATAACTCATTAGTAAGTGGGAAACTACCTATTTTGAAGGCAATTTGGAATTGCAGTAATTTATGTAGGGGCAAATATTTGCAAGGAGAATATATTATAAGCTTTATATTAGAAATAAATCATAATTTTTGTCTTTAAACTGGGGTGGATTTCTAAAGTACCCTTATCTGGCAGACACACACAAAGACACATACACACACACACACACACACTTACATACTACTACTTTTAACATAATCTAAAGAATAAGCAGTGTAGACTACTGGATGGAAGGCTGACTCTGGACTATGGAGTCAGGATGACCTAGAACTTCTGGACAACTTGTCTTTGTGTCTAGCCTTCCACTGTTACTGATTGGTATCACACTGGGCAAGTCATTTAACCCTCTCAGTGCACCCAGTCATTTTTGTTAAAACATTCGTAGCATTTTTGAATGGCAGAACAGTTGTTGCTCAAGAGAGTTTCTTTACCTATAGGTCCCTACCAAAGATGAAATCATAACTGCAGACCAAAACAGCAATCAAAAACTGAGTCTAAATTACCAAACAATTTATATGTATCACTAATTTAGACTTGCTTTCCCACAATCAGTCTAAATTAAGAACTTTTTAATATAGCTTAAAATAGCCAAACCTAAATTAAAATATTAGTTACTTTTTTAGACTCGCAAGAAAGTTGATAGTTTGGATACCTGGCATAACCTCACCCCCTTTTTTAAAGTTTGATGATGCCTTTATTCCTTTTTATATCATTGTCACCTCCAGTGATTGACCTACATAAATAAGCATGTGCACTTGTATGCACGCACACACATACACACTCACACACTCACAAAAAATGACTGAGTCTGAAATTATATACTTCATGCTAAATCTATATTCTAACACCTTAGCAGAGAAAGTGTGATGCACAAGTAGTCCTCTGAAGTCATAATTGGTCACTGCATTTATCAGAGTTTTTAAATCTTCACATTATTATCATTGTTTCTCCCCTTTTCCAAATATATAATTAAATTTTGTTAAAGCAAAGCATAATGTATTGCGTATTATTTTGTAAGCTGGAATGTTAAAGTGGTAAAATTTCAGGGAATACTGAATTGCTAAATTCTGTTTCTTAGATAACATTCTTTTTTTTTTTCTTTCCTCATATAGTTAACAAATATTTGAGCTCTGAAAATCCACTGTTCTTTGAACTACGTGCCAGATACCTTATTGCTTGTGAACGTATACCAGAGGCAATGGCTCTTATCAAATGCTGCATAAATCACCCAGATATCAGTAAAGACTTGTACTTCCATCAAGCATTCTTCACATGTCTGTATATGTCACCATTAGAAGATCAACTATTCCAGGAGGTACTAACTGAAAAGAAATCTAGTGAAGTAGATAGTGATATAGTGGGTGTGTATCTGCATATTCTTTTCTAGATTAATTCTCTAAGCTCCAAGAAAATCACTAGCCAAGTTTTTTTTTCTTTTCTGGAAACTTATTTCATTTCATTTTTATGTTGAATTACAAATAATGAAACTAGCAGATTAGACACCAAGAAAATTTGTCTTGAGCTTTGGATTTGACAGAAAGAAAAGAGGTTAACTAATTTAAAGAAGTTAAATAAGAATTGTGGAAACTTAATAATTCTCTTTTAAACCAATTCTTAAGATAGTAAATGTTTAAATTAACTTTTCTGACCTTTTATTTGGTGAATGAATCTGTTCCCTAGACAACTTTCACCAGTTTAGATGTATAGACCTTCATGGAAGAAAACTAAGCATTAGTTACTTCTTCCATAGAATAATGTAAGATAGTATAGTTTCAGCTGTTTGTATATTTATATGTATTTGTATGACCCAATCTTATTTTAAACTTATAGCATGTATTGAGAACTGATTGTAAGAATGGAATTGATATCATCTGTAACACCGAAAAAGAAGGCAAGACAACGTTAGCTTTGCAACTCTGTGAATCATTCCTAATTCCACAGCTCCAGAATGGGGACATGTATTGTATTTGGTAAGTGTTTCTGATAAGAAACTCTCCCAGAATTATTGGGTAGCAGAGTTTGGGATGTATGTTTGCAAAATAAAAGTAGTATTAAGAGTGTTAGTTTTTCTCCTGAATAGCAAAGTGTCTTTGTATTGACCAACAAATGAAAATTAACCATTTGAGCAAATCTTACTTACTAAGCAAATATACTTACTGTACATTATTGTGTGGTTCAGAGAACTAGAGGTAAGAGGATCAGAGGCGTTCTCTTTTGAATGTAGATTTTTATTTGAAATAGTATGATTTATGGAACCATTTTTTCATTACATAATTATGTTTGAGGTGAAATTGTAACTTATTGGAGATTGGGAAAGGGAAATTTTTTCAAAGAAATAACTTACAAGGCATGTTGAAGAAAAAACAATAGTTCATTTCAATGCAGCAGACATCTGTTAAGTGCCTATCCCAAATAAGGACCTATCCTAGGCTCTGGGGGCTTAAAGACAAAATGCAGAACAGTCTGTGCCTCAGAATGTTTTCCTTCAGACTGACTTTGTCATTTGTAATGTGCTTTAAGACTTTGTAAAGCTATCAGATAATTTCCTTTTTATTTATTATTACTTTGATGGTCCATTTTAATTTGAAAAGGAATTTTCTTTTTCCTTTCTGAGCATAGTAATTTGCAAAGAACTTGAGAGGGGAAAATATTTGTTTGTTTTCTGAATTAGCAGTAATTTCAAATTCCAAATTACACTTGTTCAAAAGCTTACCATAAAAATGTTAATTAGTTCTAGCGCTGTGTGAAGAAATAATTTTAAAGCAGTTTTTACTGTTAACGTCATCATTGTGTGTGTGTGGGTAGCTTTTCTAAAGATGGAGGAATCGTTAGGTACCTATTAAAATAAATAAAATTTCTATACTGTTGAGAGTTTTTAAAACTTTTAATTATCCTGAGTCTCCTTGGTTATGAGACATGCTTGAGAGAGCATATTTCTGGCTTCCCAGATATGTTAAGTATAACTACAAGGGCAACTCCAATTTTTCCTCTTTTGATCTAAGTGTTAGTATTGATAGTAATAGAATTTAGGTAAATCCAAAGAAATTAACCTCCCCTTCTCTTTTGACCAGCCAAATTGTAATCTCTGCACTTTGGGGCACTGAATAAGATTTGGCATCTAAAGATCTACTTAGCTTCTGGAACATTAACTTTTATTTTAAATTTTTCATCTTCCTTTTCTACCAGATTTTATTCAAGTGGTCAACCTTTTGCTTTCTTCTCTTTCTCTCCTGTTTCCTTCCCTTTCTAATCCTTTCTGAATAACCTCAGGGATATTCCCCTTGGACCCTTAGTTTCTTACTTTGCTTTCTCTCAGTGTTTCTTTTCTGTGGACCAACTTCCTTTTTATCCTCATACAGTTGGAATGGTATAGATGCATAGGGGTGCATCAATATGTGCAGATGCTAATGTAATGGTAATTAAGAGCTTATTTAACAGAATTATCAACTGTTATCAAGATCCTTTTCAATTAATTATCAGTATGTAGACAAAAGGCATATATCCCCTGTAGTTGGAATCTTCTTATGTTAATATAGTGAAGGGGGGTGGGGGACAACAGAAGGATATAGCAAGCAGGCATTTTCTCTGAGGTCCCTCTGCTTAGCTAAGGATAATTCACTAATCAGCCTAGAGTCATAAATACAAGTAGCTAGGCCCTCACTTATTACGGCTTTTCTTGATACCAGAGTCAGAAATTTGTTAGTGCCCTATGATAGAGCATACACTTATCTCTTCTATGTCTCCATTCCCAGATCTTCTTTGAATGAGACATCCCCCAGGGAATTTTTACCTTTCAACTAGAAGCTTTACTTGAAGCCCAAACCAAGCCACCTTAATCTGACAAAGTTCTAATAATAGAATAAATTAGAAGTATTTCCCTGGAATCATTACAGATTCCCTGCTGAGCTCTTGTAACTCTTCTTGACTTTTAACCACCCTGCCTTAGTGTCTCTGCTGTTCTGGGTCTACTGTTCCTTTTATACTTGCCAATTGGTGTAAATTATTCCCATTTAACCAGATTTTTATCATTTTACATCTACCCCCACAACAGAAGATTCTTATAATTAACTACTACAAAGTTACTAGTAATAACTACGAAGTCTTCCAACTCCATATTCTAATTTCCAAGTATAAACTCCTATACAGAAATGCTTATCACACTGGCTTCAGTGCAATAGACGTCTTCATTGATCGTGTATCACAGGGGTATTACGTGTAGGTGACTGAATATACAGGAAGATTTTTTTTAAAAAGAATCTCAGAAAATATTAGCTATTTATCTCCTGATCAGGCAAACCACCTGGGATGCCATGAGTTTAATATCTATAATGATAGATATGTATGATGATAGCCAGATACCATGCCTAATTTTATTTTGGTATGGTCTCACAGGAGATCAAGCAAACTTCCCATATTTGATGAAAAATACTTGCTTTCTGGAATCATAATTATATGTGATGAGGAAAGACAGCTAAGCCTCACAACAAAGGATGTCTTTGACCACCTTTTAGAATTAAGCCTCACAATCTCTTCTATCAAGTCAGTAGATTATATTTATATGCAGGATGTCCCAAAAGTCCTAGTGCAGTGGAGGGGGGGAGGGTTGGGGAGGAAGAGTGGAGATAATGGAGAGTAGTGGTAAGGACTAAGAACTATCTCATAGACATAGAACTACTTAAAAATAAAAAAGAACAAGGACTTTGCAGTCAATCCACTAAAATCTCCTTCTCCGTCAAACCATTAAAACCTCCTTCGCCAAAGTCAGAAAAACCCTTAATCATACGTTGAGGGTGGGGGTAGATCTAACTTTCAGTAAACAGTGGTTTGGGGCAGGTAGGTGGCTCAGTGAATAGAGCACCAGCCTTGGAGTGAGGAGGACCTGAGTTCCAGTACAGCCTCAGACACTTGACACGCTGACTAGCTATGTGACCTTGACACATCAGTTAATCCCAATTACCTTGCTTTCCCCCTTCCAAAAAAAAAACAACCCAATAAATAGTGGTCCATAGCTATGAGCTGCTACCCATAATCAAACGGAGATGGCATATCAGACCCTCTAATCTTTTTTCTTATACGCAGTCAGCATCCATAGCCCCTCTGCCCTCATTGTGTTGCTGTTTAATTATTTTTCAGTCATGTCTGACTCTTCATGACCCCATTTTGGGTTTTCTTAGCAAAGTTGCTGGAGTGGTTTGCCATTTCCTTCCCTACCTCATTTTACAGATGAGGAAACAGGGTTAAGCGGCTTGTCCAGGGTCACATAACTAGTAATTATCTGAGACCGTATTTGAACTCAAGAAGATGAATCTTCCTGACTCCCAGCCTGGTGCTGTATTCACTGTGCTACGTGGCTGCCCGATTGCCTGATGTCCTCATTGTATTTTTCTTCAATTCCCTCCATCCCCTACTTTACCCCACCCAGTCAAAAAAATCCTTAAAGCTGACCCTCGTCATCTACTATTCTTCCTAGAGAAAGAGAACAAGCGAAAAAACTGTACTGTGTTCCAAAGTAGGTTTGTACTGTCTTCTTCAATCCCAGAAAACAGGACCTTGACCCTTAGACAAGTTACCTTTCTGAACCTTAGTTTCTGGATCTCAAGACGTCTGTCTTATGTTTAAGAAACTCTTTAAAATTGTATCCCTGAACAAGCTATCTCCTCTTATTTGAATTGGTTAGATTGGTTTTGGGTTCTAGATTTAGAGAATATATACCTCCATTAATCTAATCTCTCCTGAAATCATCTACTTTTCAGTGACATCCACAGACCTCTCTTCAAGTCGTTTTTCAAATAGAGACAAGAGTATTCCTAGGTAGTTTGACCAGTAGAAACTTTGCCTTTTCCTATCATCCAACTCTGGTAGATTTTTTCACTGTCTGTTCTACCACTCCTATTTTATCTTTCTTGCTATGGGAATAGTAATCATTAAAGTACCGCTTTGCCCCTGGAAAGGATATGTCACTTGACTCCTTTCTAGTTCACCTCCCTATCCTTGTGACTTCCTAAGCCATAATACACTTCTTTTGGCCACCATTCCCTTATTATGTGTTGCCCCCCTCACTACCACGTAAATGTTAAATTCCATTAGGGCAGTGATTGTCTTGCCTTTGCATTTGTATCACTTAAATGCTTTTCTTTCACTTCGTTAATTCATTCTTTTTTTTTTTTTTGAGCTGAGCTTTTTATTTAATGTTACAAAAAATATTTAGTCAAACAGACCAAAGCCCATGTCATCATCAGACTCCTCGGATTCTTCTTTTTCTGCTTCTTCTTTCTTCTTCTCAGCTGGGGCAGTGGTGCTAGCAGGAGCAGCCCCTCCAGCAGGGGCAGCACCACCAGCTGCTGGGGCAGGCCCACCAACTCCTACATTGCAGATGAGACTTGCAATGTTTACATTGGACAGGGCCTTGGCAAATAATCCAGGCCAGAATGGTTCAACATTTACACCTGCTGCTTTAATGAGGGCATTGATTTTATCCTCCGTGACCGTAACCTCATCGTCGTGAAGGATGAGGGCAGAGTAGATGCAGGCGAGCTCAGAGACGGCCATTTCAGCAGACGGATGAAAAGCTTGTTTGTAGTGG
>CM053591.1:37038009-37056991 GCA_028646515.1 Pseudochirops corinnae | reverse complement strand
GGACAGGGAAAAAGTAGAGAATAGAACAAGTGGGGGGTGGAATAGGAAGGAGAGAAATATAGTCAGTCTTTTACAGTATGTCCACTATGGAAATGTTTTGCGTAACTACACATGTACAACCTATATTGAATTGCTTATCTTCTCAGCAGGCATGGGTGATGAGGGAAGAGGTGAAAGAATCTGGAATTCAAAATTTTAAACTGAAATGTTCAAAAAAATTTTTCTATTATTATTATTTTTTTTTACATGCAACTGGGAAATAAGATATACGGGCACTGGGGTATGGAGATCTATCCTGCCCTACCGGAAAGGATATAGGAGAGAGCAGATTGGAGGAGGGGGTATTCAGTGGGATCACTGTTCTGGGGTAGTGGGTAGGGAAGAGAAGGGGAGAAAATTTGTAGCTTGAAATCTTGTGGAAATGAATGTTGTAAACTAAAAATAAACATAAATTTAAGAAGTTTAGCCACAGTGGACAGAAGTGATATAGGATAATAGGTAATGGGGACAGAATGATGAAAGTTTTTTAAGGATGGGAGAAACATGCACATGTTAAGGTCACCTCTTTGACTGAGACGGGTGGAAGAGATAGTGGCAGAAGCGATGTAAGTTATAAGAGATAAAGAGAGAGCTCACAGTGAATGGTCTCAATTTTTTCTAGAAAATATTAGGCAAGATTCTCAACTGAGAGGGTGGGGGTAGGATTAGGCATGGGATGTTTGTGGAGGTATGATAAGTTTTGAAAGAGCTGCTGTGGAGAGTGGGTTAATGAGTTAATAGGGGAGGTATATAAGGATTGCCTAGAAACAGTCAGGGCCCAGTTGAGGTTGTGTAACATAAATTTATAGTGGATCCAGTCAGAATGGAGTCTGATTTTCTCCACCTTCATGCAGCAGCATGCATGTATGTAGGCACATGCATGTATGTAGGTGTGAAGGTAGCAAATTGTGGGAGTGATCCAAGACTAAGGCTTGGAAGGGAATTACCAGTGATGTAGTAAAGACATTAGGGATTCAAGAGAGAAGAACTGTGTAGAGTTGAGTTTATTCACCAAGGGGTCAAAATGGGGAAAAGAGGAAAGCGAGGCTTCTGCAGGAGAAATGGCCTGGAAGAGAACTGAGGGGTCAAGGGCTTGGAAGTTTTGGTGTAGATGAGGAGCATTATTTTGTAATAGAAGGCAGAGGGGGAGAGGTGGAATGCCAATTCACTATAGTTAAGAGAAGGGAATTTTGAAATTCATGAATATGGAGGTGGTTCATTTGTGAGTGATGGCAAGATCAAGGGTATGATCATTTTTGTGTGTGGCTGAGGTGGGGTACAGTAAATAGATCATGGGAAATAAATAGGTTGAAGGGAAATAGTGTTTTAGGGACAGTCAGTAGTTATGATGAAGTATATTCATAGGAGAATAGGAATTGAGGAAGAGAGAAAATTTGTGAGCCAGATCCTGAACTTATTGAGGAAGAAAGGGAGTGATCTGGAGGTCTATAGATTAAACAGCTACCAGGATTTTGATTGGGTGGCCTCAGAGGAGTAGAGGTTACTGAGAGCTGGAGGCAAGAGGAAGACCTGTAATTGGCAGTGGTGCACAAGGAGTACTCCAGTTTCTGTGCCTTAACAAGTTAGCTGAGGGAATGAATGAAGGTATAACCAATACTGGAAACAGTAGACAGGGAGACTGTGTGATATGAGAAGAGACAAGTTTCAGTGATTGGTCAAAAATGGAAGGAGTAGGAGAAGAGAAGAATTAGGCTGAAGGGAAATTCAGTGCCTATGGAACAGGCATTCCAGAGGAATGGGGTGTAGATGGTGTTTTGTTTATTTGGTACTTTGGGGTGAGAGGGTTTGGGGGTAGAGTAAGAAATCAGGAGGGAGGGAATGGGAAATAGCATTTGGATGATGATCTATAGGCATTCATTATCACTGGGTATATAAAATACGTCCATCATTGAGTGGAAAGAGCCACTCCTCTTCCCAAAGGAGCTTGGAAATCAGGTAGGAGAAAATTGGGGCATGAGATAGAAGCCACACTGCCAGGAGGCAGCAATTAAACCCAGATCTTTTTCATACTTACCTCTCCCTACTGCCATAATGGCATAAAAATACGACATCCATTTTTAATTACCTACTTGTACAAAGCAAACAGGTACTATTATGTATTGGCAGCAATATAAAGTTTACATAAGACAGTTCCTCTATATAAGGAATATGTGGATTAAAAGGTTTAAAAGAGCCTCTGGAGAACAGGAGGGTGAATTGAGAAGGGAGGTGTAGTAGGAGTGCCTAACAGAATTGAGGGCACAGTTGAGATTGTATAATATAATATTTTAATGGATCCAGTTACAACATTTGTGTGATTTTTTTTCTCCACCATTGTTTAGCAGCACATGTGCAGGGATATAGGTGGTAAACAGTAGTAATAATACAAGTCTGAAGCTTAGCAGGTCAAAATCAGTGAAATGATAATGGGGCTAGACCTCAAGAGAGGAGGACGATGTAGAGTTGAATTGCTTCACCAAGGGGTCAAGATTAGGCAAAGAGAAGAGAGTAGTTAATGCAAGAAAGATGGCCTGGGAGAGAACTGAAGGGTCAAGGTATAGATGCAAAGAAGCCCTTCAGTAAGGGAAGACAGAGGGAGATGTGATAAGCCAGTTAATTATGGTCAGAGAACGGGATTACAGAATTCTTGAATGTGGAAGTGGTTCATTTATGGGTGGTGGAAGGATTAAGGCTATGACTATCTTTTGAGGGACAGTCAATATGTATGGTGAAGTCTCTAAGTAGGAGAACACAAGACAGGCGGGAGAGAAAAATGTAGAATCATGCACTGAACTTACTGAGGAAGAAAGGAGAGTGACTCAAAGGTCTGTAGATACTAGCTACCAAAATTTTGATTGAATGGTAGATATGAATGGCATGTACCTTAAAGGAGGAAAGGATATTCAGTGATAGAGGACAGGAGGGAACCTAGATGTAACAGTGAGGAAAAAGGAGTGAACCTACACTCCCACTTTGTCCAGTGAGCTGAGGGTAATGAGCGAAAGTGCAGCCAGTACCGAAAAGGGTAGTCAGGAAGGCTGTCATTGATGTGGAGCCAGGTTTTAGTAGTAGGTAGTAAATGGCAAGAATGGGAGAGGGAAGAAAATTTAGGATGAAAGGGTTTGTTGCCTTTGGAACAGGTATTCCATGGGGCACAGTTGAACAGGTGGGTAGTGTTTGATTGGATCTTTGCCATGGAAGAGTTGAGAGGATTGGGAATAAGGAGTCACTTGGTGGGGGTTGCAGTATGGAGTTTGGATGATGACCTACAGGTGTTTAAAATAACTGGGATGTGCAGGGTGTGACCAGGGGCATCACTCAATGCAAGGAGCCTCTCCTCTTCCCAGAGGCTAGAGATCATCTATCAATCCATCTAAGTGATGGATTCATAGATGGATTCATCCATCTGTCAGAGGGCAGAATGAGTGTGGTGTTTCTGACAGTAGAGGGAGATGAGAGCATATTGTAGGAAGAGATGGTCAGGAACTGCAGAAGGCCAAAATCTGAGGGGGTGGGGAGGGGAGGGGGCAAATTGGATTTGACAATTAGTACATCACTGATGATCTTCAAGCAGTTCCAGTAGAATGTTGGGGGCAGAAGTTCAATTCCAATAGGTCCAGGAGAAAGTGGATAATGAGTCAGTAGGGTGACTGGTTTTGGACAGATTTTCCCAAAAATTTTTGACATTGAGAGAGAGAACATAGAAAAGTCAAAGAAACAATTTTTGAGCATTGGAAAAACTCTATTGTGTTTGAAAAAGAATCTAGTGGTGATCTAGAGATTAAAAATATATTAAAAAGAAAGGATGCACTTCAACTTAAGTGTTAAAGGAAGTGGAATTGAGAACACAGGGGTTATGAATCTTTATGATTAGTAGGATATCTCTTTTGTGCCTGGAAGGAAGGAAGGAAGGGTTCATATTGAGATAGTTTGAGAAATTGAGGATGGATACTAAGTAAGTTCACTTTGCCTGTACTCTGGCTTCTCATTATAGTAGAAGGCAAAATCTTCTGTGTTTTTTTTGGAGGGTGGTATTTTCTTTGGTGGCAAGATGAGAAAAGAAAAAGTTTGAAATAGCTGTAATGAAGTGAAATAGAGAGTCCTCAAGAGTGGTATAGGATTATTGAGCAGCTTCAAGAGAGCCTCATTTGAAATATTTTTCCATATATATATCTATCAAAGATCTCTTACTAAGTATCAAAATTTATAAGTGTCTACAGCCATATGGTCATATTTGCCAGCATCTGATCTAACTTGGTGCCCCACTACAACCTGACTGCCATTGCTTTCTTTTTTTCCTTTTTTACAGCTTCTACCTCTCATATCTGATGGTGAAAACAAGGTGGAGACTGATGAATAATCACAACCACTTGTCAGATATCTTAAGTGGTGATTCCTTTCATGTAATAGGTTGCACTAGATGATTTCTGAGGTCCCTTACAACTCTCAGATTATGTACCATTTCTACTTATATCCAGCCTACTACAGAATAGGATAATATAGATAATACTAAACTTAATAGTATTTTTAAAAAATTTTTTCTCTTTTGCAGGGACTTGATTTTCATATGGAGTAAACTGCAACTTAAATCTAATCCTTCAAAGCAAGTTTTTGTAGACCAGTGCTACCAACTTTTAAGGACAGCAACTAATGTGAGAGTCATTTTTCCTTTCATGAAAATAATAAAAGATGAGGTAAATTTTTTTTAATTTTGCCTTTTAAATTAAACACGATAATTCAATTTTAAATGAAACTTACATGTTGCTGAAAGAGAGTATTTTATTATTGAGAAGTAGAGAATCAAAGTGTCCTTAACATTCTTTTTACATGATTCTGTGGTATAAACATGGGGACTGTACATGCAGACACAGTTTTAGTGGAGAAAAAAATTAATATTATTTTGCCATTGACTCATGACAGTTTTATCTGGGGACAAAATTTTAGCTTTACTCCAAAATCTATTTGATTTTTTTTCCAACATTTTTTTAAAAATCTAGTTGCTAATTTGTATGTTAAAGCCTATATACAGAAACTAACCTAATTTTCAGATTAACCTGTTTGTCTGCACAGTGGTACCTCTAAAGAGAAGCTTGATTCAGAAATATTAAAATGCCAGGTTATGATAAATTTTAAAATCAATTAAATATTTTACTTTCTTGAACTTAAGGATAGTTTTAAAATTAAAAACTTTTTTAAATTCAATAATTAATAAATCTTGTAACATGGGTACATACTCCAGTAGTGCAGATCAGAAACTCTCCACATCTTTTCGTTCTGTACAAGTCTTGTTCATGACCTTCTATAAAACCTTCACAGTAGGTTCACCTACCATACTATAGAACTTTCTTTGGATCTCTTGATATTCCATCCTTTGTAGCTATGGAGAATCACTGGAAGTACGTTGCTTTTTTAAAAAATTATTATTAATGTCCCTTCATTTCAGGGAAAAGCTTGGGGTCACTAAAAGCATTGCACAGTTTTCCAGTGCAATCCAGTCCACTGCTATTCAGTCCTGGGCTGAATTCATTGTCTGCCCACAGTATCTGATCAAGATATTTGACCTCTCCCTCAGCTTTATGGGCTGTCTGTTAAACTGCACATCATGGTCTATTAGACATTCTTCTAGACATTCTCTAGACATTCTTCACCCACTTGAATTTTCTTGTGTAGATATTTACATCAACTTCTAAACGATTGTGGCTTTCATTTAGGAGCCTCTGCATTATTGGCAGAAGTTGACACAGTCTATATAGTATCATCTGAAAATAGAAGGAGTTTAGAGGACCCCATCATCTATATGGAATCTCTCTTCCATTTGGACTTGGGACTAAATATCTTCCACTATAGTGTCAGTCAGATGCCTTTGGGAAGTAGATTCCTCCCTGTTTTTTTCCTTCATTTTCCTTCATAGACTCATCAAAGTTATCTCTAATTGCGTTTCTCAAGACTGTAAGATATTTGTGGGAGGCACTTTGTTGGAAAAGACCCTTTAAGATGGCCTTTTGCTTTTCAAATAATTTTTAAAAATTAAGCACATTAAGATCTTCTGTTTTCTATGCTTTTTAGTCACTTATCTGACTTACAAACATTCAGTCTGCTACAAAATATCATATATGAAAGGCACCCTCTTGTTTTTCCCCCTTTTTTTATGAAAGGATGTGTTCAAGGGGGAGTGATGTGTTAAGATATGACATAATTAAACCAAATGCAATAATAGAACAATTTTTAAAAGTCAAACATAATAGGAACAACTAGTACTGTCAGTGAGTCTACCTGGTTTTTAACTAAGATGCTGATCTTTGTATTTTCATTATAAGCTTTGGATTATATGAAGGTTAAATGCATTTCATATTTTTAGAAAGGTTGTCCTAGATATGTATTTAGATTCTTTTCATAAAGATTTTCACAAGATGGAAAAGTAGGCATATCGTTTGCTAGCTTTGTTGTGGTAGTGGTGGTGGTGGTGGTTGTTTCAAAACAAACACGTGGTCTCCATTCCTTTCTCAGATTTTTTGAGAATCAAGTCACCTAGCATCTTCAAAATTGTGTCACCTCCAGCATAAACCTCCATTGTAAATACTTGGTCTAGTGTAAACTGCTCTTCCCACTGCAGTGTTTCTTTAATGTTATTTTTCCTTCCTCATGTAGCACAAAGGAGACTATTACATTAGGGTCTGGATGTGGCGGCTTACATTCAGATAACTTTTTTAATCAGATAGAAATCTGGACAGATCTTTTGTCATGTTTATTGCCATTTCAGATTCATCTTCAGATACTTTTAAAGTGATCTGAAATGATTGGTTCTCTCATCATCTTTCCAGAAACTAATTTTTACCCTCCCCCACTTCTCACTGTTTTAAGAGATGATACGTGTATAATCTTTCACCATTTTCCTCCCTAAGATTTTACAAATGGGTTTGTACTCTAAGCCCAGTTACCATGTCTCTGCTTAGTAAGGAGATGGAAAATTTCCAGCCTCTTCTGTTTTCCTCTTGTGATAATTGATTTATATTTGTTACTTTTCCTTAGGAAATAATCAATAAATGTTAACAACTATTATTTTATCTAGTCTTAATTTAGAAGCATCAAAAACTTTCTTTAAATTAAAGGTCAGGTTAGAGTTGGATTTTTTTGCCCAACATATCATCTTGTTAAATTCTTCTAATTTGATATTGATTTGAGGGGAGTAGGATGAAGGGGTCCCTCTGACAAGTTGCTGACCTGACTGTACAAGGACAGTTGGCTCAGTGATTTTCCACATTGATGGTGGAGTCGTTTCCTATCAGATTATAATCAACCTCATTAAGGAATGGATGGAGGGGGAGAGGGGTATCTCTAGGTGTCCTGTACCTCCAGCTCTCACTTAAATAATGTTGATGCTATATAAGCATGAGGTTTCTACTTAATCAAGAAATTTTTGACCACTTTTGTGTTTCTTAGGCCTGAACAATATTTTCAAACAATTTTTTCACAGTCATCCCCTATGCTTGTTTTTTACATTAAAGTCACTGAGTGTTGAATTAATTAATGGTTTAATTTGAGAGGATTTTTCATGTTTGTAGTATTTCTCTACCTCCTCAAACTCTGCAACAGATGTTGGCACATAATCTGCATTCATAGTGGTCTTTCTACAAATGTTTATCATGCTCTGAAATCCAAAGTGACCAAGTGTCCCATGAAATGATGTTTCCTGTTGCCTTTGGAACTATGATAAAATAAGTTCTGCTATATCCTTTATTTGCCTCTCCAGGGAACACTTGTGGGCTGTCTTTCCCTTTAGGGGCAACTTCCTTTTATTCTTCTCTCAATAAAGTTAACTTCTTCCAGTGCAATGCTCATTCTGGTTGCTGGACAAGGATCTTACATTTAGAGTGCCAGTAGTTAATTGAATGTGTATAGATGGTTTCAAATTTTGTGATTCATAGTTTTCGACATGTTGTAAAAATAAAAATATTTAAGCCCCAAATCAAGGGGCTTGGCCCATTGTCAGATGGGTATGTTTCTCAATATGGGCCTTAACATATATATCAAACAGAATCTTGAAGATTCTTTAATTCCTTCCCTAAAATTCTAGCTTGAATTTTGAACACAAAGATATGGAGAGGAAAAGCACCCCTATATTTCATTGTGGCTCCATTTAACCAACTTTGTGTATGATTAATACATGTAATGAGGAGTCTTTAAGGTAAATTTTCATTTGTCATAGCTACTCTATACTATCACATGTTCATTACTACATCTGTCTTTAGTATGTATATGAAATTGCAGTGTTTCTAGTTTTCATAATATAAACATTTTAAGGCCATCTGTAATGATACTGAAGTACTATTGAAAGGTTATTTTGTTATTCATTTTATCATCTGAGTTAAATTCAAGAAATTCAGATTTATCAAAGGTTTATTAAATGTTTTACTGGTACAAAGCATCTAGAAAAAACAAGTAGAATTACTAGATGATGTGTTTAGAATGTGGAAGTCAAGTGTCCATTATAGCCACTTATGAAGAGAAGTTGAAAAATGGTACAGACATTCAGAATAGATTAAAATAATTGGTTGTATCATTTGAATTTAAGTCCTAAATACAGAAGTCTGCTATTTGTTGCATATGTGACTCTGTCTATTTTTTGGAAGATTCAGGCCACTAGATATAACTTGAATTAAAGAGAATAAATGAAACCTATTCAAGTAAGAACTAATTTTACTGCCTTTCAAGTCATCAGAACAAGTTTTCAAAGCCTGAATCAAAGTTATTTCATTTATTTTCTCTTGAGTTCTGTTTTTCTCAAATAAGTTATCATTTGAGATTTACATCATTAATAGCATTCTTGGTACCTAATTTAATTTTAAACCTCTTAAAATAAACTTCCCCTCACATTTGGAAGGACCCGCTAGATTATTTGCAGACAGACTTTATAATGCAAATAATCAGGCATCATATAAAATTATTTAATACCATTTTCTGAAAAAGTTACCAAATTTAACATTTGAGTCTTTAAAAACCATGTATATAAATGTGAGTTGTTATAATTGTTGTTTGCTGTCCCCAAATAGTTTTGCAGCATGAAATTCTCTAAAGAAGTCGAAATTTAGGCTGTGTACTATAGCTGCCAGTATCTAATTAATTTATGAAAATGGAATCTCACTATTGGGATTTAGAAATTTGGCAAAGATACTATTTCTCACACATTTTGTGATTTTTTTTTTTTTTTAGGGAAAGGGAAGATTATATAGCAGTCCAGTTTCATACGATAGCTTTAAAAATGATTACATTTTTTTTTATTTTAAGCATTAATAGTTGAAATAAGTTTCATTACTCTTCTGTTAATATTTGTCTCAGCAGTTTTGTATCCCAGTCTTATTTTCAGTTGTCTCCCTGTGAATTGTTACTTGTCTTGTTTTATTAATGCTCCGTGAATAACTATTGACATGATATAATGAAGTATTTTATATGTCTCCAAGATGTGTAAATATGTGTAGATTAACATACTGTGTGTATGTGTTTGAGTGCTATATAAACTTGATGTAAGAGTTAGACATTTCCTATTATTTTAAATCTGTGGAAATACTCTTTAAAAGTTATAAGAAAATTGGAAGGGGACAAATTTGAAAGGGGAAATAAGTGAGGTTCTGTTGTGCTTTCATTTCAGTTTGTGCAGTGCCAAAATAAAATTCTTATCTAATAATAAAATAAAATTTTCTTTCTCCAGGTTGAAGTAGAAGGCTTACAAATTTGTGTTGAAATATGTGGATGTGCTCTACAACTGGACCTTCAGGATGATCCAAACACTAAATGTCTCATATATAAAACAATTGCTCACTTTTTGCCAAATGACTTGGAGATTCTAAGGATTTGTGCACTCTCAGTATTTTTTCTTGAGCGCTCCTTGGAATCCTATTATACTGTTGAACGGCTGTATAAACATCCAGATGAAGAGTACAATGAATGCACTAGTTCTGTCCAGAATCGTGTTCGTTTTGAATTGCTCCCAATTTTGAAAAAGGGGTTGTTTTTTGATCCTGAATTTTGGAATTTCATAATGATTAAGCAAAATTGTGCAGCATTACTGAGGGATAAATTAGCAGTTGGATTTTTAAATGAAAATACACTGGAAAATGCTACCAATTATCCTGGAAAGATAATGGAAACACAGATTTTAGATGAAGAGCTAGTCTTTCTTATGGACCTGAGCAATGGGGAATATGATCCTGAAGATGTCTCTGGAACCCAGTCCAAAGGTCATGGTAATACCAAGAAAAACCTTACAACTTTTAATGCTTCTAAGGTAGACCGTAATGTTCCAAGGCATAAATGTGTGCTGTGTAACAGAGAATTTCTAGGCGGTCACATAGTACGGCATGCACAGGCTCACCAGAAAAAGGGCAGCTTTTCATGTGTGATATGTGGTAGAAAATTTAGAAATAGAGGACTTATGTTGAAGCATTTAAAGAATCATGTTAAGAAAATACAAAGACAGCATTTTGCTGTAGTTCAACAGGAAGATCAGGGAATTCCTATGACAGAACAAATAAATTGCTCTAATGCTTCCATTTCATTTGAAAATGGAAATTCAGATATTAAAGATAATGAAGTAGAAACTCCTTTTGCATACAACAGTGAAAACAAGGAAGAAACCTTTGAGCAAGTGACTGAAGTGACTAAAAATGTTGTGTGTGAACCTCATGAAGTCATTAAAAATGGCAGTCCTGATAGTTCTCTAAATAATACCCAAGAACCTGTCACCACTGAAAGTTTACCCATATGTATTGATGATGATGATGATGATGATGATTTAAATCAAGAGACTCCAGTACTTCATAAAATAAATGGAACTGTTTGCTCTCAGAAAGATCTGGATATTGTGGATCAACAAGAAAATTTCAAGTGCCCTGCTAATGGATGTGTCAGAATATTTAAAAAAATAAGATTTCTGAATAAGCATGCAAGGAAAGCTCATCCAACTGATTTGAAGGTACAGCAACATATAATGAAGTGGAACAAAGGAAAGTGCCGATTTTGTCAGCGGAAATTTGAGGATTCTCAGCATTTTATAGATCATTTGAAGAGACATATATATCCAAATGTGTACTTTTGTTTACATTTTACCTGTAATCAGAGATTTAAACTGTCAACTGAGCTTGCAGAGCATACAAAAAGCCACAGTGTTTTTCAGGCTCAGTGTAATTTTCCAGAATGCCATGAGCTTTTTGAGGAGCTTCCTCTGCTATATGAACATGAAGCTCAGCATTATTTAAATCCAGCACCAGAACCTTCTGCAGAAACAAGTAAAAATGTTTTGGATACTCTTACAGAACTTCATTGTGAGAGTCAGGAAAGAGACTTATCTGGTAGTGAAAAAGAAACTGTTGATCTGCCAGTTCCTACTTGGAAATCAAGGAAAGATTCTACAGAACCAAAGACATATATACAAAGTGTTGAAAAGAAGACAAACAGTGTAGTTCAGAATGGAAATGACCATTCTTCTGATGTCACTGCTTCAGCTATAAGCTTCATAGACCAAAAGATGACTGTTATAGAGCCAAATTCTGAAAAAAGTAGTGTTATTAGTGACCAACTGTTAGTCAATGGACACAGTGAATCAGAGCAGACATCTTTGGTTTCATCAGATGTTGCCCTGAGAAGTGAGACAAGTGGAACAAGGACAGAAAATGGTTCCATTTCACAGAATGTTGAGGTAGTACCACAAGAACACAGTCCTCTAGTAGTAGTCTCTCAGTCACCTTCCAAACCAAATCCACCAACTGAAAACACTTCATATGGTTTGATTTTAACTAAGCCATATGTGAGACCATTGCCTCCCAGTTATCTTGATGAACGGTACATCAGTATGCCAAAACGTAGAAAAACTCTGACTGATAAAGTAGATGCCCATTCTGATCAAGATAGTGTTTATAGCACATCTTCAGAGAGATTTAGATGTGGCAACTGCTTGACCATCTACTGTAACTCAGAAGCACTTGAGGCTCACCTTGCACAAAAGAAATGTCAGACGCTCTTTGGATTCGACTCAGATGATGAAAGTAAGTCTTATAACATAGTGAGGGGAAGGGGGCGAAAGGTTAGGTAAATAAGTGAAAAATTGAATTGTAACAGAGCAAAACTAAGCAAAGACATTCAATATAAACATTATGTCATTTTAGTGTAATAAAATGAGAAGAAATTAAAGAATGATCATGACAGAAACAAAAGTATTCCTACTTGTCAGAACATAAAGCTAGTAAGTGCTGCCTTCAGTAGAAAAGCATTGAAAGAGTTGAAAATTTTTTAAAACCAGTTTTGCTAGGTGGAGGGAAAATTCAGATATGGTAAATTGCTTTTTACAAGTTATACAGTAAGAATGTGGTGGAAAGAGCAGTAAGTTTGGAGTCAAGAGCCCTGGGTTTCAATCCTGGCATTGCTTACTCTGTGTGACCTTAAGTGAGTTACTTAATATCTCTGGTCTGTAGGCTCTCCCACTTAAAATGAGGGATTTAAACTAGGTGATAAAAGGTTTGCAGTCACTTCCTGCTCTAAGTTGTATGGTCCTGTGAACAGGATCTGTGAAAAGCAGTCCATAGTCTGGTTTGGAATTCCCACTGTGTATATACAAAACTGAAGTTAACAAGCACATTTTTCTTTACAGGTGCCTGATAAAATGTTACTGAAAAGTCTATCAAGGAGTGGTGTGAAAAAAGCACTACAAAAAAATGCATCATCAATTTGCTCTTTCCCAGTTGGCCTTAATCATAGAGTGGTCTCAGATTACTAAAGAACAATATAAAGAAAAAGCACATTTTCTAGAATGAATTCACAGAGGAGATGTGCCAGTTTTGACTCCAGAAGGGTTACTACAAATATCCCAAAGTACCAGTTATCCAGAAGACCACACACTATAAAGAGTGTATGATCAAAGCACAGCAGCACATTGAGTTTAACTTATTAACACCTCATGAAGAAGCATTCAACCCAAGAAGAAAAGTAGCTGTGGCCTTAAAGAAAGGAATAATGTGAATCTGTAAAGAAACAAAAACAAAAGATGGATTTTAAGGAATTCAAAAGCTATTTTCCAAACAGTATTTGTTTTCTTTCTATGCATGTACAAATAATGCCCTTTGCTTCTTGATAAAATATGGTATGAAGACATTGCTTGCAAGTTGTGATTTGCTTGGAAATTGAAAGATTACAAAACACACCTTGATTTATTATGTTAGCCCTTAAAGTTTGTGGGGATGGCTTATAAAAAACTTTCCAGAAGGCATAAATTAAAGTATGTAGACAAAATCTTGGCCAGGTGACATAAGAGAATTTTGAAATGAAATTCCTGGAAATTAGGTCCAAAATATGTCCAGATTTTGATTTAAAACAAAATAAAATTTTTTTCCACTTTTGCAATACAAAATGAAGTTAAATGACAAGTTATCTTTTAATACAATTTTAGTATAAAATTGCGAAATTAACTTTAGGGGATGGGAATCAAAGGAAGGCTGACAGAAGTCATGAAAATAATAAATTGAAAGTTTCAAGTGTATATTTGTGCATTATACAGACATATCTTTTGGTGTGAATTATCTAAATGAAATCTTATGAAGACAAAAGTTACCCTTTAAAAATATATTAAATAGAATTAGGGCAAGAAACCATTTAATGCTCCAGTAATGATAAATTTGGGCTTTCTAAATAAAAATTTTCTTTAATCACATCCTAAAATGAGGGGAATTTTTATCAAAATTTTGGCTATAAGAATAAAGATATCATTATAGTAATTACCAGTAATTTTCCTAGAAGAGGTTTTAACTTAACTGCAAATAAACAACTGACGCAAGAGAAAGTTCTAAAAGAAATAATACTATCAGATATTGTTTTCATTTAATGGAAGCGTGCATACATCCCTTTAATTTTCCTTTAAAAATTTTTTTAATACTAGGACTTTCCAACTTGTATAGGCTAGAAGTGCAGTAACATGAACAAGATCCCACTGCTCACTATACGGGGGTTTCGATGAGCTCTGTTTGTGACCTGCACCTGTTCCTCCCTCCCTAGGCAACCTAATGATGCGTCTTTCTCACCTCGATTTCTAGGGGTTCATAACACTGATGCCATACAATGTGTAGACACCCAAAATTGATAGCTAAGTGAAACTCAGGTCTGCCACAGCCTCAGCCTTCCCAATAGATGGGGTTACAGGTCTTGACCACCATGCCCAATCACATTTATCCTTTATGTATTGTTATCTATGCCAGAAACCAACCTACACAAAATACGTTTAAAAAAAATAATCCTAAATAAAATTTCTCTTAAAAAAGTTTCGGTTTTCCTTGCTAGATGGACATATCTAACCCAGATACATAAAATGTACAGTAGCAAGTTCTTTAATAAAGATATGAGAAATTGGGATAGTTTTCTTTTAAGACTGAAACTAGACTTCAGAAAAGTAGGATTTCTGACTCAAGTGATCCAGAAAGTATTTCCTAATTTTAGGTGCAAAAATTACTTATACTGCCAATGTCAAATTGTTTTATGTGTCAGAAGAGCATTAAAATCTATAGAAATCAAATTTAGGGTTTTACAGACAACACTGGAATTCGCATTTGCATAGAGGTTGTAGGTTTAAATTTTATGTATCTTTGACCATATGATGATCTACATTTTTTTTAACTGTAAATTTAAGTAGCCAAATACATCGCCATGTGTTCATTAGGAATCTTTATTTATATTTCCATGACTATTATCTTTTTTGCTTAAATACTTGGGCTATAGCATTGTTTGGAGAAAACAGAGATGGATAGTGGTGAGAATAAATACCAAGTTTAGCTCCTTTTTTTGTTTGTTTTTTGGTGGGGGGAGGGAAGGAATATTAGAAGATTCTACTTGTTGGTAAACCAGGATGACCAATTTGTGTACATTAATCAAAGAATAAAACCTATAATTTCTTGTAATAACTTGCTTAAATTTAAGTTCCCTAGAAAATGTTTTCAGCTATTTATGATTATTTTCACCTACTTTTTTTTGTTTCCAAACTTTATCTCAGATACTTTTAAAAGTTTTTGTATCATTCATTTACTATCAAATTTCTGGTTAACTTGTTTTTAGAATTAACCAACTAAAATTTTTCTCACCTGGTTTTCATTACTAAAAAAGCCTTCTAGTCAAATACTGTTTTGATTCACTTTGAAAAAATATATGGTTTGATAATCAAGTTTGCTTGGAAATGGCATCATTTTTATAATTTTGCAATTTTAGGTGAATGTTGTTAAATTTAATTCATACTTTTTTTCCCAGATCTAGTTACCAAGACTCACAACTGTTATCAGGTTTCTAACTTTTAAAAAATTATTTGATAACTGTAACTTATTTTAAAATCATGTCTGCTATGTGTCAGTTTTCAATTGAAATTTGTTATATCTAGTTTAAAATCATTTTAATCATCCCCTACCTGTTCATCATTTAGCTTCAGTTTGGAGATTTAATTCATACTTGTGTTGCTAAAAAAGAAAATTCAGATTCTTAAAAGATATGAAGGTTTAATTGGTATATACTTAAAGTCAAATGAGGGAGTTGTAGCATAATACAATAGTTTTGTAAAACTTTCTGTCAACACATTTCCTATATACAACTTATATGTGTTTTAAAGATTCACTTGTTGAGAGTGTGCAGAGTAGAATCATGTACATTTTTATAAAATATAAACCTAAATCATGTTACTATTTTTAAAGTTCTGCAGAAGAATTCCAAGGGTGCTGATTTTTGTGGGGAAGAAGTGAGGGAGTTGGTTCCATTTCTCTTTTCCTATTGTAGTGTTTTTTTCCTAATCCTATTCTGAGGATATTCTTGTCTTACTGGATAGAATTTTACCTTTTTTAGACCATTGCTTAAATTTATTTTTCTTCTTGAAAAGTAAAATTTGCTTCAGAAAGTAAGCTATTATTACTACTTGAGGTTCTTTAAGGTTAAGCAAATAGCAAATATGAAAATGTTGCTGCTCAGATATTATGAAATATGTTGAAAGTGGGCATGTGTGTGGGAAAGGACACTGGTACTTTGGGCATTTAGCCATATTCATTTTTAAAAGAACTACCAATTGTATAAATTGAGTGGATAATTTATAATATTAAAATTGTGGTTTTCAAATCACATTGAAGGTTCAGCTGTACTCATTTATTTTTATTGGTTTAACACCAGTGGTATGGATGAAAAACCCAAAAGGGTAGGGTAATAGTGTTTATTTCTTAATTTATTTGGTACTGTATAACACCTTTTCTGATTGACTAAATGCAATGTATGCATTTTGGAACTCTATTAATTTGTAAAAGTTATTACGAGATTCAGCAAGAAAGGAAATTTGTGCTTCCTTGTTGAACATTAAATTATTTTACTTTGCATTTTATAAGAGTACAAATTAAAACTGAGCCATCGAACTGCAATAAATCAACAGTAGTGTTTCATTTAAAGAAATTTTTTTGTACTGTACATAGATTTGTTCAATAAAACATTGTCCTTGTTAATAAGTGTTCAGTTTTTGTAATGTTTGCTTTAAAAAAAAAGAATTGGAGTATCTTAAAATATTTTATATTCTCTGCTACCTGATATAACTAAATAAATATATGTAATTAAATATTATGATTAACAAACCTCACATAGATCTCTTCTAACTCCAATTCTCAGAACCCGTGATTCCAATTTTTGAAAGTAATACCATAAAATACACAGCACCAAAATCATACTAAACATAATCTAATCTTTTCTTAGGAGACAGTTTAGGAATTTAGCACCAACTTAATTTTATTACAGATATCAGTGTGTACTTTATTGTAGATATGTAACAGTAAAGGCTAATAGAGTTTTGGTTTATCAGATAAAAGCTTTCTTATTTTGTACAAAGTATTGTGTATTTTTATTGTACTTCTGAATTACAAATTCAGGTAAGCTGTTGAGCATGGTACTTTCTTCCAGTTCATGAGGCAGAACAGGGATTCATGTCAAATGAACTGTCTACAAGACTGTGGAAGAAATATTAAAATCAGAAGTCATTCAAAGGCAATCTTGTACTTGCATTGAAAAAAATTCTTAAATTCACATAACACATGGTGTTTCCTTCTCCAAAAAATAGAGATGTGGTTAATTCAGACAAAAAAATTAGAATGTAATTGAGACATTCAAAATGAAAATTCTCTACCAGAATATGTTCCAACTTAGAAAAAAGTAGAAAAATTCAGTAAAATGTTTATAATTAAGTGTGATAAGTGAGAACAATTATTCTCCTGATGCTGTTTAACTGACCTCTTGGCTACCCTATTTTCTGCCTTATACTGCCCCCCCCCCCCCAAAAAAAAAAAAGTAAGGTAGAAGAGGAAAACAATTCAGCCTTTTAAAAAAATGCAAGCATTCTGTGTGAAATCTGGTAGAGATATAATGCAGGAGTTTATAACGTAGGGAGATTATAAAGTAAGTCATATACACAACTGTAACATGAGATAGAACTTGTGTATTTGAGAGAAATAAAGTACTATGAGAGATCAGAAAGCAAAGGAAGTAGTGGCCAAGTTATTCTAGCCTGTGGAAAAAGGTTAAGCATGGAAATAGGGGATTGGAGAGGTAAGGAAAGTGCAGAATTTCTTTTGAGGACTACTAGAAGTCCACTGCCTGCAGGATAGTGGGGAATAATAGTGTTAAATAGGTGGTAATTATTTAGTGCCCCCAACAATATTTGATTTTTTTTTTAAATGAGATACCACTAGGGAACTACAAATAAATTCATAGAAAAAAGTACGGTCACTAAAATATAAGCCTAAAGACAACAAATATACCGTAGACCATGCTTAGTCTTAGAAAGATTGAAGTCTTAAAGTTCTCACAAAGATATTTTAAACAAGTATTGGGCTCACAACTAGAAATGTATATTTTCAATTTGCTTTATAATGCTGGGATTCCTAATAAGATTGGAATAGAGCAAGGTGATTTAGAATTCTACATAAAGTGCTGTTCAGATCTCATTTCGGGGTATAAACCAAGAAAATCAATGTGTTATCAGTCAAGTATTTATTGAAGACGTTCCCCAGATGACCAAACGATCTTGTTGAAGTAGGACATTTTCTTTGTGGGCTCTAAACTCAAGAATGAATGAAAAAAGGAACAGGAGTCTTAGCTATACAAAACAAGCAGGTTCTGCAATGCAGGTCCATAATTTACAGTAAACAAGCATACAGAAAAAATAGTTTATTCTGAGTCCCATCTCCTCTGATTCACATAGTGAGCCTCATTGTATCTGTCCCCGCAGTAGCAAATGCAACATCGAGGGCCCAATAAAAGCGGACCGCTGAACTTCAGAACTGCCGATTTTGGAGGGCCATTGCTGCCTCTCACATTCTCACACTTGACCAGAAAGAAATTGAGGCCATGCCCTTGAACCCATTCTTTTCCCTCACATTCCTCTAACATCCCCTCTCACATCCTTTCATTCCACACGGTGATTAAGAGGTGGCCCTTGTGTTTGCCAAGGCCAGCCCCTTTCTACATGTACTGGGTTGTTATTTTCTTTTTAGACTTACTTAGTTCTTTTATTATTAAAGTATCAGTTTCACTTGAATGTTAAGGGAACTGTTCAATGATCAAAACTAACATGATACTACATACATACTTATTACATTTCAGGGAAAACAAAAGATATATGCTGAAGTATGAATATATATGCATACGCTCTATATATACGTGTGTGTATACTCTTTCAGTATCAAAGGAAAATACTCAGTATATGCAAATTCCAGTGATGAAGGTCCCTCTACCAATGGAAATATGCAACTTTTTTCCCCCTTTTTATTTTTTTTTGTTTTAAATTTTATTTTAGTTTGCATCATTCATTTCCACAAGATTTTGAGTTATATATTTTCTCCCCATCTTTCCCCTACCCACCACCCCAAAACAGCCATCTCAGTGTATTCCCCCTCCCCCA
>CM053591.1:37012003-37037509 GCA_028646515.1 Pseudochirops corinnae | reverse complement strand
TTGGGTGCTGTTCTTACTTTGCTTCTTATGCTTATTCTTACTCATGGTTGGTCAGTCTGTGATTTTTTTTTAATCTCTATGGGGCTCTGCTTGCAGAAAGGAAAGCTCTGTCCCAAATCGCTGGGGTCCTCCCGGCTGCCGTAGCTCTCAGGAAGGTGCTGGGTCCCTTCCTACTTACTTCCGGCTCACTGGATAATGAAGACTCCAGAACCGAAAGCCCAAGACTGCGATCTGGATCCAGGCCGCTCAATGCGAGAGCGTTCGGCCTCTGAACAATCGCTTAGTCCCCCTGCTGTCTGCAGGCCGAGGGCACAGAAGCTGCAATGCAGAGGCGGGTTCAAAACCTCTGCCTTTCACTTCCCCACCTTGGAGGCGATTCGGCCGTATGCTTTTCTCCCTCAGTTTCGCAAGACCCACTGGCCTACTTCTGAATGCTACTCGCAGCTGCCGCTAATCCGCTCACCAGAGAGGCCCCTCAGCTCCTCCTGTCCAGCCGGGGCACAGCCGCGGCTTCAGGCCAGGCTGGTTTCAGTTCACAGTGTTGATATGATTCCTTGTAGCCGAGCTGACTTTAGTGGAAGGTATAATTGTGTGCATTTTGGAGTTCTAGGATTAGTTTAGAGTCATATTTTATGGGTATTTTGGGGTGGCTATGTGACAGCTGCGATATGTTCCTGCTGCTACGCCGCCATGTTGGCTCCCAATATGCAACTTTTTTAAAGATTATTTTTAATTTATAGAATAAAACAAGTATTTCCATAACATAGTACAATAAAAGAATTGTACATGAAGCTGCAAATCTACCATGTACAACTTACCCTTTCAAATATACAAAATTTTGTAAGTTTACTTTTTCCTTCTCGCCCCCAGATGTGTATACCATTAGACACAAATGGGATGTGTGTGTGTATAAAATTATTCTGTTCTTCTATTTATCAATTCTTTCTCAGTTCTTTTATATGTCCTTCATAATTAATTTGGGTATTTATAAGACAACATTTACTCAAAGTTGTTTCTTAAAACAAGATTGCTGTTACTGTATACAATGTTCTCTTGGGTCTGCTCATTATAGTCTTCATTATTTCATGCAAGTCTCCATTTTTTTTTTATAAAATCATTGAGATCATTATTTCTTATAGCACAATCATATACCATAACTTGTTCAACCATTCCCCAATTGATAGGCATCCCTGCAATTTCCACTTCTTTGCCACCCCAAAAAGAGCTGCTATAAAATTTTTGTTCATAAAGATCCTTCTTCTTTTATCTCTGTAGTAGCAGTATTGCTGGGCCAAAGTGCATACGGGTTTTATAGCCCTTTAGGAACCATATGTGAACCAGAGTTGGAGATGGGATTCAGATTAAAATCTTTGCTTTCTCAGTATACTCGTGCTATAAAACATGGACACCTGCATTGCAGAACCTGCTTGTTTTGTACTTCCAAAACTCCTGTCGTTATTTTCATTAATTTTTGGGGTGGGTTTGGATTCCTTATAGGACATGACCTACATCAGCAGACTACTTGTTAAGTAGGGAATGTGCTGAATAATTGAAAAACTTGAGGAAAAAAAAGAGGTTTGGAATAGCTGCAGACATCATCCTGTTCAGTGAAGGCCAGGCTGAGATAAAGTATCATCATTTTAGAATGAACTCTGTCAACATGGTTTAATTATTCCAGTTGCATTCAGCAACTTGTAGTAGGGACAAAGGAGGCAGATGACAGCACTAACACAAGATTGTTGTTTGGCAAAGTATGATCAGAGATGGGAAAAAGAAACAATTGATTTGGGAATAAACTATAGTGTTGGGTTAAACTTTCCCAAGACTGGGAAAGGAGGAAAATGTAGTAGAGTTGATGGACTGAGATGGTATTGAAAGATGGAGGGACTGAAGGGTCATGGTGAGGAAAAGTTTAGCAGGAGTAAGGCTTAGAGACATTTAAAAAGAAAAGATTAGGTCAGATGAAAGAATTTTTGGAGTCCTTAAAAACAGAAGTAGACAGGTGGATGATTATCACCATTCTTGTGCAGAGCTTAAGTGGTTGATGGAAGGAGTAAATCTTGGGAGGTCTGAGGATAGCTTGAGGAATTGGGAAGTTAGAGTATTTTGGGGAATGTTAACATGTATGTTAAAGTCACCCAGTAAGAGGGTGGGAATTGTGCTATAGAAAAAGAGTATGAACCCAGCAGAAATGAGAATATTCTTGAGGCCAATAGATAGAAACTACTAAAATTTGAATTGGGTGATGAATTCAGATTGCAAGAACCTCAAAGGAATGATGAGTGTAGAGAGAGTCTGAAAATGGCAATGGGGAGCAAGTACTCTGACTATCCCACCTTGACGTGTGAGCGAAAGTGTAGCTAGAGATGCAATATCATTGGAAGGAGTCAGAAGATGGAATGGGCAAGAGAAATGGTAAAATATGAAAAGTTAATTTGTTAACTATGGAACACAGGTTCCAGAGAGCATACAGACCTGGAATGAAAGTGGGGACAGAGCTTTGAGATGGAAATAATGAAGGAGCAAATGGCCAGAGAGAAGGAGGTATTTGTTCTGCAACATTAAGGGCATTCAGTATCACTACATGAAAAAGGTGGTGAAAGTATGTTAATTAGTTAATTGATAGGGAATGAGTCTCTAGGCAGAGTATTTCTGAGGTCTGTTGATGGAAGACAGGCAATTAGAAGGTTCAGGTTAGATCCTCATAATTTCAGCACAACCCAAGATTTCAGCATGATTTCAACTTCCCATCCTTAGTGGACATGGGCAGAAGGCATTGTGCAACCAGTCAGCTACCAGCTGTTATGTCCAAGAGTCAGGTAGCATTGTGGCTTTGGGACTTCTGGAAACCTAGTGAAGATGCACAACAGTGGTATGTCCTGCCATTTCTCTAATCAGGAGGGAGGAAGACCTGGCCATCAGGAGAGAGTGAAAATGGGAGAAAAAGAGGGTAGCAGAGGAAGGAGCACAGCACTTGGGAATCATGAGACCTGACTGTTCAAGCCCTTGCTGTGCCACTTAACCTGGTGACACTGGAGAAGTGACTTCACCTATGAGATCCGGGACTAGATGATCTGTAAGGTCTCTTATCTTTAACAATCTACATTGAATATTTTTTGCCATTGGTTACAAAAACCAGAATCAATCATCAATAAGCATTTATGTTTCAGGTACCATCTTAAGTACTGGATATATAAAGACAAAAAAGAAACAGTCCCTGCCCTCAATGAGCTTACATTCTATGGAGAAAACAATGTGCACATATATATAAAATACATACAAAATATGTACCAAAAACAGGGAAAATAATAGGGAGGGAGGAAGCAGTAGTTGCTGGGAGGTTAAGGGAAGGCATACTATAGGAGTTAAAGAGTGTGAAATGAGTTTTAAAGAAACATAAATACTGTCCACTTTTTATTGGGAACTTAACAAACACAAACATTTCAGTGTTCAATATGCTGAAAGGATTTTAGAGGAAACTCAATCTCTATTCCTCTTTATTTTTTAAAAATGTATATCGAATTTGTGGCAGTAGTAACAAAGTTTCTTTGCTCGTCTGTCCTCTAAACATTTTCCTCTGTTTAAAATATCTATCTGTATGAGTATTCACATATATAAATATATATATATATATATACATATATATATATATACACATATAGAAACACACACACACACATATATATCATTTATGCTCTTGGAAACTTTTAAACCAAATTATTTTACTGCATAAGATTAAGCATATTCGAAGATTACTGTATATGTGCTTTTAAATGCTTAAAATTAAAATACCCAAGATTATGAAGGAAACTAAGGAAAATAAAAGATGTATTTTTCCTCATGTAAGTGCAAGGATCTCTTGAAATGTATACACCAATCAGTGGTGTGCAGGTAGACGTTTTAACAACCGGGTCACCGAAAAAATGTTTACAGGCACGACACACTTTAAAATTTAATTTGCAATTATTGAGATTCTCTCCATTCCTCTGCCAATCAGACATCATCCTGTTTAATGAGGGCCGGGCTGAGATAAAGAATCAAGCCCTCGTTTGTAGCTTTTGCCTGATTTCTGAAAATTTAACAGAGAGAAAGGAGCTGGCTGCGGCACATCCGGACCCTACTTTAAGAATCCACAATCTTCACACACACATAGTATATATAACAAATATATTTGTACGTCTCTATATATGGGAGGAATATCCACTATCCAATAGGCATTTAGGATGCCAAGGACAAGTCCGGAAGAACCACCACGCACACAGAAATGTAGAGTAGTTCCTCTACGTATATCTCTGACGTCGGTTGATTACATTTAGCATCCTGAAGAGCTTATTTCTTCTGTCAGTGCCGCACTTTCTGCGCAAAAGGTCCCAAACAATCCGTATGAACTGCTGGGTCATGGGGACAGCCTCAAATTTAACGGATTGAGGTGAAAGTAGGGGGAAGGGTTTGTCATCCGGAACTTCGAATTGAGATCTCATGACCTTGGGAGGACATCATTGACTGACACACCTCTCCGCGCATGGCATATGGGGGAAAGGACTTCTGCGCATGGCACGGAGGGAGGGGAGGAGAGGGGAGACGAGGAAGTGCTTCCGGTTACAGTTGTTAAGGCGGCTGCCGAGGCGGCGTCCACGCCCCTCCCGGGGGCCAACATGTCGGGGCTCAACAAGATGGAGCTAGAGGGCTGTCGTGACCTGCTAGGCCTAATGGAAACTTCCGAAATCCTCGCGCTGTGCGACACCATCACCAACCGCTTGGTTCAGCCCCAGGACCGCCAAGGTGAGGGTGGTCCGGCCGGTGCCCGACGCCTGCCAGGGGGGAAGGTCGCTGCAGGTGCCCCATCCCGCGCCGCTGCGACTTGAGACGGAAGGAGGGGAGGCGGCGAGCCGGAGTTGGGGAGCCGGGGCGCAGAGCCGGCCGGGGCGGGCCCCGGGCTCGCTCCTGGAAGGCCCGTGCTGCCCCCCTTTCTTTGTGACGCTGCCGGGGAGGGGCGCGTCCTCGACCTGTTTCGTGTCTGGCCTTTAGGGCTTCGCCCCAGAACTCTTCCCTGCCTTTGTGGCTGCGATCCCGGGGTTTTAGGAGGGAACGAGACCCGCCCTGGGCGTTATTATCCTGCATAGGTTTTAGGGAATCCTCCCACTTGGGGGAAAAAGATTACATCTTCGTTTTCTCCACCGTTGATTTCCTTCTTAATTCTATGCATTTATTGTATCTATTACGTTTTAAAAACGTGGTTCTAAGGAGTTGCACAGACTTAGTCCGGTTGCTTTCCCCTCCATAAAAGAGTGAAGATTCCCCTGACCTAGACCGCCTTTCGCACTTTTTAAATGAGGAAAAGTAAGTTCCCGAGGAAGACGGGGAGGCGGTGGCTGCGTTTTGAACTCCTTGGGAGCCCAGGCAGGCTTCGAAGGTTGTCCCTTAATTGCGTGAATGAGCCACAGCGAGCCGTTTAATTCCTCAGTTTCCCCGCATGAAAAGTCAAGAGATTTAATTAAGACGATTTCTAAGGTCCAGCAGTAAATCTGATTAGGAACAGCAGAGTGGGAATTTGCACTCGAGTCTGGGAGGTTAGGCAGTGGCCACGGCTCAGGGCCTGGAGTCGGGAAAATTGAGTTCAAATTCGGCCCCAGACTCTTCCTAGCTGTGTAAGTCACTTAACCCTGTTTGCCTCAGTTTCCTCATTTGTAAAGTGATCTGGAGAAGGAAAAGGCAAACCGTTCTATTATCTTCGTCAAGAAAACCCCATTGAACAAGAGTCCGACACAACTGAACACATCTAGGTGGCATAGTGTATAGAGTTTTGGACAGGTAAATATGCGTTTGAATTCTGTTTAATAAGCATTGAACGCCTACTATGTGGCAGACCTTGTACCAAATGCTGGCAATACAAAAAGAGGCAAAAGATGTCCCTGCCTTCAGAGAGCTTGCAGTCTAATGGAGGAGATGCTATGCAAACATAGGAAACAAGCTGTATACAGAATGAATAGGAAATAGTAATAAAAAGAGGGAAAGCACTGGAATTAAAAGTGGATAGGGAAGTTTGAATCCTTTATCAAACATTTATCAGCTGTGTGACACTGGGCAAGTCACTTCTTTGTTCCTCCTTTGCTTGGCTATAAAACGGGAGAATTGAAACTGTGTTCTGTGTAAAGACTCAGGAAACTTGCTTTTTAATGCCATCTTTATTGGCAAATGTTCTACATTATGTTGGGCATGTCATTTTACTTCCACAGGCCTTTTGTTAATTCATTTCTTAAATGAGAGGAGTTGGACTAGATTGGGAATTCTGTGATCCATGAATTAAATTTTTTTAATATTTTGATAACTGTAAATATAGTTGGTTTCTTTTGTAATTCTGTGTCCTTTTTTCTTTTAAAAATATTGAGAAGGGTTTCATAGGTTTAAGCACACTGTGTGACACCTAATAGGTGCCAAAGGAACATATGATGATACAAAAAAGATGAGATGATCCAAAAGTCTCTTGTAATTTTGAAGTTCCAAGGAAGTATACTTTTAAATTCAGTGTTCTTTCTGATCCCAAAATGACTTTTTTCTTCCTATAAAATTAAATTGTATGGATAGGAGAAGTAATTGAATTACATGTTATACAGCTGGCATTTTCATGTATATTTAGGAGAGTTTACCATTTCAGAATTGGGCTTTATGGCATAATGAAAAGTCAAAGGAATTCTAGATACAGATCCTGGCTTCACTGCTTGCTGCTTATGTGACCTTTGGCAAATCACTTTACATCTCTGGACCTCATTTTCTTCATTTGTGAACTGAGAGCTTTAAAATAGATGTCTTCTAAGGCCCTTTTCAGCTCTCCATCAGTGAGATCCTTTTTTTTTTTTTTTTTTAATGCTGTTTGTTAATACTTTGCTTCAGTTTCTATATTTGTAAAATGAGATTGTTGAACTAGAAGATCCTCTAAGGTCTTGATTCCAAGTTTCTACAAAGTAGAAATATGGGTGGTTGGTTTTTTGTTCTGGACCTGTAATTTCCATAGGGAACTTCCTACTACCAATTTAGTTTGGTGGGGTTTTTTGCTTTTTTTTTGGAGGGGGGAGGGTAGTGCAATTGGGGTTAAGTGACTTGCCCAGTGTCACACAGCTAGTAAGTGTGTCAAGTGTCTGAGGGCCGGATTTGAACTCAGGTCCTCCTGACTCCAGGGCCAGTGCTCTATTCACTACACCACCTAGCTGCCCTACCAATTTAGTTTTAAGACTTATAAATTATGGGGGAAGAGGGGGTAAAGGGAGTGACACTAAAAAATTAAATGATTTTCCCAGAATCCCATACCTAGCAGGTGTTCCTGACTCTGAGCATATTCGGCTATATACCTCTTTACTTTTAAAAAATGTTATTTCTCAATTTTCAAAATTAAACCTTGAAATTAATGTAAATTTCACATTCAGAACACATTATTTGTTTGAAACTTTGGTTTAATTACATGGATCGTTTAAATAGAAAATTTAATTTAATTTAGTAATTTATTCTGTTTAACTAAGCTTTACACACGATTGCATTTGATCCTCGCAGTCCTATGAAACACTGCTGGCATTTTGTCCATTTTATGAATGAGGAAACTTAGACTACAGGTTGTTAAATGATTGGCCTGTGGTACTTAGTTAAAGGACTTGTTGATTTGTGGTAACTAATTAGTGTTGGAACTGAAATTTGAGCTCATGTCTTTCTTAACTTCAAGTTTTATCCTTTTTTTTTTCCATTACATTATACTGCATCTTGAGAATCTAGGATCCTGTGAAACGTGACCTGGTTTTGATTTCCAGCAGTTTGTGTTTGCTAGATCCATCATATCATTGCAACTCCTACAGCCTTCTCATTGCCTGCAATTTTTATTCATGTCTTTGTATAAATTTTCCTTGAGGACTCTCCCACTGTATGTTAGACCTTTCTTTTCTTCTTTTTCTGGCCAAGGAGACTAGTATAGCATTTAGTTATCTGTTTTTGGTCTCATTCTCCATATGTTACAGACCTACTGCTTTTTTGTGTTGTTGGTATGTCTTCAAAATAACTTATAAAATCCTATGCTACTAATTGAATTTAAATTTTCAGCATAAAAATTTGGGTAGTCTTCTTAATAAATACTATCTTAAAATTCTCCTATTGAATGCAAAAGTAATATGTGCTATTTGGGGAATATTTCTTCTTTTAAAGAGATAGTGCAAATTTTCATCCTCTCTTTTTGTAGGCAATTTTTAAAAAAAAATTTGAATATAGAAATAATTGTAAAGGAAGGAGAAGTTTGAAGGGTAGGAATTTGGAAATTTTTAGAACAAATTTAGAAAATTTTAGAACAAAAGTCATTATTAGTTTAATGTACTTATTCATTCATTCATTTGTTTATTTTTGCAAATTCTTTCCAGATGCCATTCGTGCAGTATTAGCCTATAGTCAAAGTGCTGAAGAACTTCTGAAGAGGAAAAAAGTATACAGAGAAATCATATTTAAGTATCTAGCAATGAAAGGAGTTATTGTGCCTCCAGGTTTTGAAAAGCACAATCTTATTCAGTATGCAAAAAATCACTGGAACAAACCGGAGTTGAAGGTGGAAGAAACACTGGAGAGCGTTCCAAAAACAGAAGACACCATACTATGTGAACAGGTTAAGATGACTTTTATTTTCTTTAAATTTTTGTATAATTTGGAGATAAAGAAATAATCTTAAATTTGGCAGAAATTACTATTGTTTGTTAGCTTTATTAAACACTTTCTTTCTTAAGGAGTACAGCACTCAACTCTAAGTTAGAGTTTTAAAGAGTTGTCTTTGGCATTGAGTGGTCCATGGTCACAGCTTGTTTATATCAGAGACAGGATCCAAAATCATTTCTTCCTGACAGTTTGTCCTGTCTAATGTCATGCTGCCATTTAAAGTTTTTTCATTACATATTTTGTGAGGTATTTTTTATTAGTTTAAGACAGCATGGGAGTTTTTTTGGTCCAGCAAATTCAACTTAAAAAAAATTTGACTTACTGTCCTAAGGAGAAGTACTGTAACAAAAATAAATTTTTATGACAGCTTGGGAGCTGGAAGAAATATAACTATATATAATAAAATCTGAATTCCAAATTTGTGTTAATTTAGAGGAGGAGGCTTACACTCTATTATTTACACCAGACAATTTGCTAAACTTGTTAGTACTGTCAATAGTATTGCCAAGGCAATGTTGTTCAATTCTAATAATAATAATTTGTACTTATTTATATGTAAACAGTAGATTAAATTAATAAACTAATTTAGTCAGGTAGCCAAAAGACCTTTATTAAATGGACCTTTCCTTAATTTGAAATTCTTTTTATACTTGGAAGCAAAACTACATTTAAAAAAACCCAAAGTGTAATTTATTTTACTCATACTGTGCTTTCCACAGTTCACTTAAGTGACATTTTATTTAATGTATAATCAGTGTGGGTAATGGTTTAAAAAAAAATCCATGTCACATTATCAATCTTTTATAGTTGATCCTTGAAAGAAGCTTAGGTAGTTGTTAATACTCTGTGACCATTTTGGACCATCATAATTCTTATTAATTTTGAGTGATAGCTTTTTTTTTAAATTTAATAGTTAATCTTTGGTAATGTGGCACTTTTTCATTTTATCCTATTAATGATGAACTGCAAGTGAAAAACCAATGTAATTAAAATTGGTTCCACATCATTAATGAAAATGTTTTTATAATATATACCTACTAATGCTAGAACCATTTAAGGTCCTTCACTACATGAAAAATACTAGGCATTAGTGTCTGCTTCTATTCAGTAAGACCCTATATAGAAATCCCATTTTCTAGTGTTTGATCCTATCATCTAGTTGGGTTTTTTCCTGTATCTTTTGAATTGAAAATTTAAAAATACATAAGATTGTAAAGTCTGTAGCTCAAGAATTGTGTAGATCTCAAAGGACCCTCAGAGGCTCAGCTTCATCTTTTTATAGCTGAGAGAACTGAAGTTTAGAGAAGTAGTAAACATTAGTGTCAGTACTTGAATCCAGATCCTCTGACTCCAAAGTCAGTGCTTTTTCACTATTCCATACTATCTAGGGAAGTTTTGTGTGTGCTCTAACAGACTTTGTTCATAAACCTGCACCTCTTAATGTGGATCTTACCACATCAGGATGGGGAACCCACAGCCTCAAGATCACATGTGGCCCTTTTTGTCCTCAAGTGAATTGACTGAATCCAAACTTCACAGAATAAATCCCCTTAATGAAAGGATTTGCTCTGCAAAACTTGGACTCAGTCAGAAGGCTAAGCACCCAGAAAACCACATTGGCTCAAGGCTGTAGGTTCCCCACCCCTGACAGCTATTCTCTACAACAATACAGATTACTACATGTATATGCCTACCCATTCTATGTGACTCTTGTCCACATCCTCACAAAGGTTCACCTTAGGATCCACCCCAACACCTGGATGATTTTCCTTATTTTCTCCTGACATCACAATTATTATATTGGAGTACACAATCTTTCCGTTTGTAGTTAATGTCTTGCTGTCACTGAGAGTTCCCTTTTTCAGTGTTATATTTCTCCTAAGACAGCCTTTACTTCAGTTCTTTTTTGTAGTTCTTTGTTACATTTGTCACAGACTGTGGTGTTCCATGATTCACAGTCATAGAACAAAACCAGGAGAATATTGATCTTAAAGTAGATGAGCCTTTGGTTCTGGGAGACGTTTGAGAACATTAAAGGAGCTCTGTAATTTAATCCCATGACGTGAGGTCATGGGATCTTTCCTCATATTTAATTTTGGGTCCAATTCACTGTTAAATTTGCATGTTCTGTCTAAGATGTGTAGATGTTTTATTGTTTCCATGAGTCCTAGACTTGAAAAATGGATCATATAGCTAACCTAGATTTTTCTTTACCGACAGGAAAAAAGAGAGAAAAAACATGAAAAATTTGATGATTGTTACAAGTTAGGAGAAGAATTCTGCCAGTGGTTCTTTGAGCTTCTTAACTCTCAGAATCCTTTCTTTGGACCACCCCAAGAAAAATGGGGACCACAGCACTTCTGGGATGATGTCAAGCTAAAATTTTGTTACAACACATCAGAACAAAATGTGATAGACTATCATGGTTCAGAACTGGTGAGCCTTCGTTTACTATCTTTGGTGAAAGAAGAGTTTCTGTTTCTTAATCCCAACCTAGATTGCAGTGGATTGAAGTGTGTATCCTCTCCACATGGATTAGTTGTAGTTGCAGTTGCTGGCACTGTCCATCGTGGCAGTATGTGTTTGGGCATCTTTGAACAAGTATTTGGACTCATCCGCAGCCCTTTTCTAGCAAACACTTGGAAAATAAAATTTGTCAATCTAAGAATTGTTGGACAGAATTCTCTTGAGCCTGGAGTGACATTGGAGAAACCTTCAGTTACACTGGAATCCAATGAATTAGAATCCTTATATAGTGGAAATGGAACGACTTGTAGTAGAAATGAAGCATTAGGTACTGAAACTCCTGTTTTGTGTGGTGGAAGTGGAAACCGGGCATTGTGTCGTGGAAATGAGGCACCATTTAACACACGTGAACTGGAATTACCTAATCCTCCAAAACAATGAGCACTGTAATGTCAAATTAAAAAACCTTTTTATTCAGAACTTCTTCAGCTTATGCTGTACCAGTATTGCTCAGATGATTTCAGGCTCGAAGGGTTGCCATGTTTCAGTTGAGGTACTTTTTGTTGACCACAAACTAAAATTTTTTGTTAATGCTTATCTCTTTCCACTTCACTTTGGGCAGGTATTAAGAAGATCTTGATGGGTGTTCATCAAATAAATTTCACTTTAGATTTCATAATTAATAATGTACCTTAGAAATCAAGTGATATTTTCATTTTATTTTGCAGAAATTCTAAGTCCTTTTTCAAAATGTCTACTTTATAACAGAAAAATGTATAATAATTTGCATAACTTCCCTGGTAGGTTCTTATTTTAAGTTATTTGAACATGTAGTTGGAGATTTTAGAAACATATCATTGAGCAGGTGTTACAAAATACAGTATATAGCTCTAGTGGAAATAATTTTCTCCCTCGAGTACCTGCCTTAATGCAGATCAAAGAATTGAACAGCTGAATGATAAACTCTTTTTTGTGTACATTTAATTGTGTTTGAGGGAAAATTCCAGTGGTCTTTGCTGTAGCTATTCATTGTGCATGGTTATATTCCTTTCAAAAACATCAGAACTTATTTTGAAGTACTATTTTGGCATTGGCAAATGTTGATTTGAAAATGAGCTAACACGGATGCTTATTTATGCCCACTTGATTAAAAAAAATCAGCTTTTTACTACACCACCTTTAAAAATTACTATTCTAAAATCGTCTTGATTGGTCTAAGATTTTTTTTTTTAATAGTGAATTTCATTCACAAGGTGTTTTTGTTAGTATTTTTTTCCCTGCTTATTTTATGTTGTTTGGTTTGGGTTGCACACTTCAATTGCCAGAAATAAATTAATGAAAATAAATTAATTGGCTTACATTCTTCTTCATTCAAGTATTTGCTGATTACCCAGGATTGTGTTATTGTTGTTTAATGTATTTTATGGAATAAAAGGCATTTCCATAACATTTTGTGCAATAAAAAATGAATACATATGAAACTGTACTATGCACAACTTACTGTTCCTTTCAAATATACAACAAAATTATGTAAATTTTTTTTTCTTCCCTTCTCCCCTCATGCCCTCGAGGTGGCTTTCATTTGACACAGATAGATAAAGGATTTAGTTTTAACCAATTAAAGAAATCTAGAGTGCATATGAGTAATTCTAGAAATTGCCAAGTGAAGTTTCATTGAGTATGCTAGGAATAAATTAATATATGTGTATGTGGCAAGAAATGTAGGCTAATGATAAGATTGAATCAGAAGTAATGCAATATCATTTTAAGTATTAAAACAAAAAAGTATTAAGACTTTGAAAAACAGTGAAAGATTGAAAGGCAGAATTAAACAGGAGATTGTATTTGTGGTTTTTAGCTATATTATACTGTATAGACTTAGTTTATAGGTATCTTCCTTTGATTTGATAAGTTTAGAAAAGTTGATAACCCAAACAGAAAAATAATTTCACTCATAATGTTAATTACTAATATTTAATGTGATGAGATAAGAGTAAAATATAGGGTTGATCAACCCCTTATATTTTCATCAGATAAATTTTCTTCATTCCTGTTTTTACCTCAGCTCACATCAGGTTAGATTTTGAAAAAACTAAGAGGAAAGTTCTTGGAGACAGAATTTTTTAGCAAAGTTATTAGACATAGAGAGCTAAAGGTTTAAGAAACAAGTATATTTTTAATAGGGTACCGTAGTTAAATACTCCAAATTCCAGTTTGGCAAGAATGATGTCTTATCTCTGTCCCCAACAAAAAAGATACCTTTTATACAATGAGTATTTAATAAATTCTCTTGAAGGAAGGAAAAGTGAAATTCCATTGAAAATTGAGTGTTATGTTTAAACCACTGCTAGAGTGGTCTTTTGGGCTATTTATTACAGAGAGGAGAAGTAGCACAGGGCAATCATAAAGCTCAGACCTTGAAGTCATGATAACCAAGTGCTGCTTCTGACATAACACTGGCTGTGATCCTGGGCAAGTCACTCATTCTCTCTCCTCCCCATCCCCCAGGCAACTCTTAAGGCTTTAAGTTTCTGAACAATTACTAATCTGCAACCAGAATCTCCTTACCATTTCACCCAGGGAGTTCCCTATACTGGTAACATGACAGGTATAGACTTCCCACTCTTCCAAAGAAGAAAAAATTATTAGGAGAAATAGTACATATTATAATAATATAAGGAAGAATATGCCTTAGGAGAGGTATTAACAACATTCATTCTGGGGCTTATAAACAGGTTAGATTAGATTTAAGAGAACACTTAGCAGTCCTGGAAGATTTAAAGTCATCAGAACTACATCCTAAAGGTACTGAAAAACCTGGTTGCTACAAGGTTGAACTATTAGTGATCATTTGAAAAGTTGTGGAAGATGGAAGAGATGTGCCATAGGACTGAACAAAGTCAAATGCCCTAATTTTTTTTTTTTAAGGAAGGAAAACAGTGCAAGCTATAGGCCATGAATGAGTTGGGGAAATAATTGGGAATATATTAACAAGATAGTCTGTCAACAAGAAAGGAGCTAGCTCTAAGAGCTAGCGTGACTATGTGAAGAACAGGTCATGCCAAACTTTTTTTTTTAAATAGTTACTAGGTGGAGAGATCATAGGAATGCTTTAGATCAGAAGTGCCCAAACTTATTTGGCCTATAACCCCCTTAAAAAAAAAATCAGCACCCTTCCTCCCCAGAAATCTTTAACCCTTTAATGTTTTTTAAACTGCTATTATTTCAAAGAAATATTATGTTTTTTAAATGACACCACTTAAAATTTCATTATTGTAAATTTGTGGGGTTTTTCCTGCATTGAAATTTTGATAATACAATACTATGTTGTGCAACCGTATAGTATCATACTGTATACAACTCCTTACTGTCACATATTCCTGTTGATGCATGCTGGACTTCCTGACAATATGCAGCATGTTCATCGGTCAGCACTTGCTTCTTGACACCTGTCAGTGGACTTGACCACTGACTGGTTATAACTTGCATCCTTTTGTGTTTATTTAGAAGTAATCACTATGGCTTTAACTCTGTTACACAACAGATAAAAGGTGTACAAATGATTTTTCAAAATTTTTTTATATTCTCTTTATGCTCCCACTACATTCTTATTTTTATTTAATGCCTCCCCAGTTGCACCTGATGCTACTACTGCCCCCTGAATCATTCCAGCACCCACTTTGGGAATCTCTGTCTAAATGGTTTAGATATACGAAAGTTTCCCTAGCCTTCATCAAAGCATTTGACAAAATTTTATGTCATTCATATGAACAAAATGAAGCAGTGTAAGTTGGACAACAGTAGAAAGGTGGTTAAATGCTAGTCAAGGAATTTTCTTGTTAATTTTGAATCTTGGAGGCTCCATTGGATCTTCAGAATAGATCTTTAGTAGCGTGCCTAGGACTCTATACTTGACCATGTAGTGTTTTAACATTGCTTATCAATTATTTGGAAGAAGACATAAATGGCTTACTTGTTGAATCTGTATAAAAATTGGGAAGAAAAGGTGTCAGTAGATGGAATCAGAATGAGAAAAGAGCTCAATAGCCTAGCCAAATGGCCAAATCTAATAGGAAGAAATGTTTTAAGTATAAATGTCAAGTCCTTTATTTTGATTCAAAAAATCCACTTTACAAATACAAGGTCTTAAGATGAAGTTTTAGGGAGTTGGAAGTGCTATATGAATTAATAGGGAAATGTGGCCCCCATAAATGCTAATAATGCAAGTTTAGGGTGCATTGAGGTAAACAGTATTCATAACATAAATGGTGAGAGTCCCATTTGCACTCCAGTTTGGTCACCACACCTCAATTATTTTAGTCAGTTTTGGACACCTAATATTAGGAAGGATATTAAAAGTTAGAGAACAATCTTAGAAAGGCAGTCTGCCATATAAAGATAACTTGAAGTCACTGGAGAGGTTTAGCTTTAGATCTCTTCAAAAGTTTGATGGGCAGTTATATGAAAGAGGAATTCGATTTTATATATTTTGCACCAGAGAATGAGTCTAGAAGCAATGGGTTGAAAATGCCAAGAGTTTAATTTAGTTTCTACGTTAAAGTTAAAAAAAAAATTCCTGAGAGCTATCTAGAAGTTGATTTGGCTCTCTTAGACTGTGAAGATAATGGATTTTCCCCTCATTTGAGATCTTCAATTGAAGGTTAAATACCTACTTATTGAGGGGTGATTCCCAGGTGTGGGTTTGGGTTAATAGCCTCTGAAATCTCTTCTGTGATTCAGTAAACTCCAACTGAACAGAGCAAGGAAAGCTTACAAATGATTTAGCATTTGAGTAAGAAATTTTTAGTGTTAGAGCTGATACAAGTGGGCCTTTAGTGAAAGAGTAAGATTTAAAGAAGGAAACAGTAAACAAAGACATAGAAGTGGGCATCTGAAATATGACTCCTTTACCCCTATTTATATATGTTAGGTATCTAATTCTTAATCAACAAATTGCAATCTATTTTATAGTCTTTATTGCCTTAGTCTTGAAAAGGGTAAGTCACTTTCCTGTGTTCCTGCCACTAGTAAATATCAGGCAGAGTGGGATACTTAAGTTGTCTTGATTTCAAGTCCAGGAAACTATTCAATATATAATACTACCTCTCTTTATCCATAATTGATGAAAGATAGTATCTCAGCAGAAAGGTGGCCATATTACTAATATAGAATGCACTATTCCTCCCTATTAAATTTACCTCAAGAATATGAGACTTAAGGTTTTTTTAAAGTATATTTATTTATTTACTTTTATATGGCAACATTCAGTTCCACAATCCCTTGAGTTCCAAGTTTTCTCCCCATCCTTCTCCGCCCCCCCCCCCCCACCATGGTGGCATGCAATCCAATACAGGTTTTACAAATACCTTCACATTAAACATTAGTCAAATTGTAAAGAAGAGTTATAACCAATGGAATGAATGATGAGAAAGAAGGAACAAAACAAAACAAAACAAAAAGCAGGTGGTTTGCTTCAATCTGCATTCAGACTCTATAGTTCTTTCTCTGGATGTGGATAGCCCTTTCCATTATGAGTCTTGGAATTGTCTTCTAGTGTTGCATTGCTGAGAAGAGTCCAGTCTATCAAAGTTAGTCATCACAGATACGATGTGTCTGTAATTGTGTACAAAGTTCTCCTGGTTCTGCTCTTCTCACTCAGCATCAGTTTATATAAGTCTCTCCAGATATTTTGAAGTCCATCTGCTCCTCATTTCTTATAGCACAGTAGTATTCCATTACATTCATACACCATACCTTGTTTAGCCATTCCCCACTTGATGGACATTCCCTTGATTTCCAATTATTTGCCACCACAAAAAGAGCTGCTATAAATATTTTTGTGCATACAGGTCCTCCTCTCACTTGTCTGATCTCTTTGGGATACACCCCTAGAAGTGGTATTACAGGGCCAAAAGGTATGCACAGTTTTATAGCTCTTTGTGCATAGTTCCAAATTGCTCTCCAGAATGGTTGGATCAGTTCACAACTCCACCAACAAAGCATTAGTGTTCCAATTTTCCCACATCTCCAGCATTTATCATTTTCCTGTTTTGTCATGTTAGCCAATCTGGACAGTGTAGAGTTGTTTTGATTTGCATTTCTCTAATCAATAGTGATGTATAGCATTTTTTCCATATGATTATAGATATCTTTAATTTCTGCCTATGAAAACTGGCCATTTATCAATTGGGGAATGACTTATATTCTTATAAATTTGACTCAGTTCTCTGTATTTTTTAGAGGGACACTGGTTGTAAAAATTCTTTCCCAATTTTCCATTACCTTAAATCATCAACAAGCATTATATGTAATGGGAATAAGCTAGAAGCATTTCCAGTCAGATTAGGGGTAAAACAAGGATGTTCATTTTCTCCACTGTTATTCAATATTGTACTAGAAGTGTTCGCTTTAGCAATAAGAGAAGGAAAAGGAGTTGAAGGAATTAGAATAGGCAAGGAAGAAACAGCTATCACTCAGCAGATGATATGATGTACTTAGAGAATCAAGTAAAAAATTACTTGAAATAATAAACAACTTCAGCAAAGTTGCAAGATATAAAATAAACCCACATAAATCATGAGCATTTCCATATATTATTAACAGAGCCCAACAGCAAGAGAGAGAAAGAGAAATTCCATTTAAAATTACTGCAGACATAAAATATTTGGGTGTCTACCTGCCCTGGAATTATATGAATACAATTAAAAATACTTCACACAAATAAAGTCAGATCTTAATAATTGGAAAAACATTAGTTGCTCGTGGGTAGGCTGAGCTTATATAATAAAAACGATAATTCTACCTAAATTAATTTGCTTATTCAGTGCCATACCAATCAAACTACCAAAAAATTATTTTATAGAGCTAGAAAAGATAATGACAAAATTCATCTGGAACAACAAAAGCTCCAGAATAACAAAGGGAATTAATGAAAAGGGAAGGTGGCCTAGCTGTACCAGATCTTAAGTTGTATTATAAAGCAGCAAACATCAAAATTACTTGGTACAGTCTAAGAAATAAGAGTGGTGAATCAGTTGAATAGGTCAGGTACACAAGACATGGTAGTCAATGAATATAATAAACTATTTAAAAAACCCAAAGACTCCAACTTCTGGGATAAAAACTCACTATTTGACAAAAACTGCTGGAAAAACTGGAAAACAGTATGGCAGAAGCTAGGCATAGACCAGCATCTTACACTATATGCCCAAATAAAGTCAAAATGAATATACAATTTAGATATAAAAGCAGATACTATTAGCAAACTGGGAGAGCAAGAAATAGTTTACCTGTCAAATTGATGGAGAATGAAGGTTTTTTGACCAAACAAGAGATAGAGAACATTATGAAATGCAAAGTGGATAATTTTCATTATATTAAATTGAAAAGTTTTTGTATAAACATTGCCAATGCAGCCAAGATTAGGAGGAAAGCAGAAAACTGAGAAATAATTTTTACAGCCAGTATTTCTGATAAAGGCCTCATTTCTAAAATATATAGAGGATTTAGTCAAATTTATAAAAATACAAGTCATTCCCCAGCTAATAAATGGTCAAAGGATATGAACAGGCAATTTTCAGAGGAAGAAATTAAACATATCTATAGTCATATGAAAAAATGCTTCTAAATCACTATTGATTAGAGAAATGCAAACCAAAACAACTTCTGAGATATTATATCATACCTATCTGATTGACTAACATGACAAAACAGGAAAATGATAAATACTGGATAAGATGTGGGAAAATTGGAACATTAATGCTTTGTTGGTGGTGTGAACTGATCCAACCATTCTAGAGAGCAATTTGAAATTATGCCCAGAGGGCTATAAAACTATGCATACCCTTTGACCCAGTAAAACCACTTCTAGGGCTGTATCCCAAAGAGATCATACAAGTGAGAGAAGGACCTGTATGTACAAAAATATTTATAGCTTTGTGGTGGTCAATAATTGGAAACATCAGTTGGGGACTGCCTGAATAAGCTGTGGTATATTAATACAATGGAATACTATTGTGCTGTAAGAAATGATGAACAAGTAGACTTCGGAAAAACCTGGAATGACCATTATTAACTGATGCTGAGTGAGAAGAGCAGAACGTGGAGAACATTGTACACAGTAACAAACACATTGTGTGATGACTGACTTTAATAGACTTAACTCTTTTCAGCAATTCAGGGATTTAAGACAACTCCAAAAGATGCATGATGAAAAATGCTATACACATCCAGAGAAAGAACTCTGGTGTCCGAATGTAGATTGAAGCATATATTTGCTCTCCTTTTGTTTTGTTTTGTTTCTTCTTTCTTGTGGTTCCTCCCCTTAGTTCTAATTCTTCTTTGCATCATGACTTATGTGAAAATATGTTTCATATGAATGCATAAGTAGAGCCTATATCAGATTGCATACCCTCTTCGGATGGAGGTGGGAGGGAGAAAATTCAAAACTCAAAATTTTGTGGAAGTGAATGTTGAAAACTAAAAATAAATAAATTTTAAAAACAAACAAAAAAAGTGCACCATTTTTTTTGCCAGAACTGAAGATCACAAAGAGATATTATACCTGTCTTTTCCAGCTTGCATTATTTTCATCCCCTTCATCCAATACTTCTCACACTTAAAATTCTATTTCCCATCTCTGTGCCTTTGCACAGGCTGGCCACTAACTAGCCTACCTTGTGGGGAGCCAACAACTACCTCCTATTGAGGCCTTCACTGTCACCTCTGCTTCATTACTTTGTATTTATTTTGTATACAATATACTTTCCTAGTGTACATATAGTTGCCCCTATAGAATGTAAGCTACTTGAGAGCATAAACTTTCATTTTTTTCTGTATCCTCAGAGACTTCATATATATAAGGCACATAAGAAATTGGCCTTCAAAAGGTAGGGAGTATTTGGAATTTAGTTATAGAAATTGTTTTATCGAGATCATTGTAGCAGAATTGGTTAGACTTAGGGAAACAAATTATTTCTGTAGGAAAGCCTGGTCTCTTTATACTATATGTAGACTAAAGGACTTTATTAAAAGTAAGCTTTTTCAAAAACTACCTATATACCCTTTGACCCAGTAATACCATTAATTGGTCTATTTCCAAAGATGATTAAGGAACAAGGAGAAGATTCTGTATATTCCAGAATGTTTATAGCAGCTCTCTTTGTGGTGACAAAGAACTGAAAATTGCAGGGATACCCATCAATTCAGGAATGACTAAATAAATTGTAGTATATGATTGTGATGGAATACTACTGTGATATGAGAAATGAGGTACTTGGTGAGAGTGCCAGAGAATGATCTAGCACAGACTTACTCTGTGTCAGATGATTCTGGCTTGCTTGTCCAGTACAAATGTCACAGATACTGAGGATCCTTAAGAGTCTACCCACTGAAGATGGCAGAGTAGAAACAGGACTGTCCTGTGGCTCCAGCTTCCACTTCCTCCAATACATATAAAAAATGACTGTAAACAAATTTTAGAGCTACAGAACACACAAAGTGATAGAAACAAATCTCCTGCTGAAGGAAGCCTGGCAGGCCAACAGGAAGGGACTATCTCACCAAGCTGGGAGTAAAGCCCAGCCCCGCTTGAGCCATGGTTTTGGCCCGAGTGTAGCCCAACCAGCAGCAGCCAGAGCAGACTTCAGGAGAGTGAAGCACCAGCAGCTGTGGCAGTTTCCAGACTTCTCAACCCATAAACGCCAAAGGCAAAGTAAAAGGTTAGGTGGAACTCTGTTGGAACAGGGGTGGATGGAAGAGCCCCTGCCCCTGGGGCAAAAAGCAATGGAAGTGTGGCAGCTGCACAGCCACAGTAGCATGGCTGCCTCAGGAGCTCCTGGCCTGCAGATTGTAGGGAGACCAAGCAACCATTCAGAGGGTAATTGCTCTTACTTTAACCTGCTTAGATCTGGATCACTGTCTTGGTTGGAGGTCCTGGGGTGTGTGGCTAGGTGCCAGAGCCTGTGGGGGCTGCAGAGAGGGTGCCCTCCTAATTGCTCTGGCAACTGCAAAAACCCCAGCCATTTGAATCTCCATTCTAAAAGCAGAGTTCTACTGTGGAAATGAGTTTAAAAGTCAAGTAATTGACTGGCAACATGAGCAGGCAGAGGAAATGCAAGCTTACTATAGATTCCTTATTTGGGGACAAAAAAGGATCAAAGCATGGAATGGGAGGAAGACAACAAAGTCAGAGCTCCTGCATCAAAAGCTTCTAAGAAAAATATGAATTGCTTACAAGCTATGGAGGAGCTCAGGAAGGATTTTGAAAACCAAGTAAGAGAAGTGGAGGAAAAATTGGGAAGAGAAATGAGAATGATGCAAGAAAATCATGAAAAGAGAGTCAATAGCCTGACTGAAGAAAATAACACCTTAAAAAATAGACTAACTCAAATGGTAAAAGAGGCCCAAAAAAAACAATGAGAAGAAGAACGCCTTAAAAAGCTAAATTGACCAGATGAGAAAGAAATTTCAAAAACTCACTGAAGAAAATAATTCCTTCAAAATTAGATAGGAGCAAATGGCAGCTAATGACTTTATGAGAAATCAAGACACTATAAAACAGATCCAAACAAATGAAAGAATAGAAGGCAATGTGAAATATCTTACTGGAAAAACCACTGACCTAGAAAAAGGATCCAGGAGAGAGCATTTAAAAATGATTAGACTACCTGAAAGCCATGATCAAAAAAAGAGCCTAGACATCATCTTTCAAGAAATTCACAAGGAAAATTACCCTGATATTCTAGAACCTGAGGGCAAAATAGAAATTGAAAGAATTCACCCATCGCCTTTTAAAAAAGGTCCCAAAAAGAAAACTCCCAGGAATATTATAGCCAAATTCCAGAGTTCCCAGATCAAGGAGAAAATACTACAAGCAGTCAGGAAGAAACAATTTGAGTATTGTGGAAACACAATCAGGATAACACAAGACCTAGCAGCTTCTACATTGAGGGATCGAAGGGCTTGTAATATGATATTCCAGAGGTCAAAAGAGCTGGAATTAAAACCAAGAATCACCTACCCAGCAAAACTGAGTATAATGCTTCAGGGGAAAATATGATCATTCAATGAAATAGAGAATTTTCAAGCATTCTTGATGAAAAAACCAGGGCTGAACAGAAAATTTGACTGTCAAATACTAGAAGCAAGAGAAACATGAGAAGGTAAACAGGGAAAAGAAATCATAAGGAACTTATTAAAGTTGAACTAATTACATTCCTACGTGGAGAAATGATAATTATAACTCATAAGACATTTCTCAGTATGAGGACAGTTGAAGGAAATATATTTAGGAGGGTGTAGATGTGTATAAATATATATGTGAGGGTGTTCACAGAATGAGTTGAAAATGAAGGGATGATAGCTAAAAAATAAAATTAAGAGGTGAGAGAGGAATATATTGGGAGAAGGATAAAGGGAGAGATAGAGCAAATTATTGCATATAAAAGAGGCAAGAGAAAACTGTTACAATGGAGGGGAAGAGCAGGAAGGTAAAAGGGAATGGGACAACCTTACAATCATTGAATTTGGCTTAAGGAGGGAATAACATACACACTCAATTGGATATCTTACCCTACAGGAAAATAAGGGGGAAGGGGATAAGAAGGGGGATCATAGATGGGAGGGCAGATTAGGGGGAGGGTTGTTAGAAGCACACACTTTTGAAAAGGGACAGGGTCGAAGTAGAGAATAGAACAAGTGAGGGGCAGGAGAGGATGCAGGGAAATATAGTTAGTCTTTCACAATATACCTACTATGGAAATGTTTTGTGTAACTACACATGTACAACCTATATTGAATTACTTATCTTCCCAGTGGGGGTGAGTGATGAGGGAAGAAGGGGAAAAATTATGGAACTCAAAGTTTTAAAAATGTGTGTGTGTGTGTGTGTGTATGTGTGTGTGTGTATAAATAAATGAGGTGCTCAATGGTTTTAGAAACACATGGAAAAACTCGCATTAAATAATGAAGAATGAAATGAGCAGAACCAAGAGAACATTGTATACAATAACAGCAATATTGTTTTAAGAACCAACTTTGAGTGATTCAGTCATTTTGTCTATCATAAATACCCAGATAAAATATAAATGACATATGAAGAAAGATACTTTCTGCAGCCAGAGAAAACTGATAAAAAGAAGTATGTGTAAAATAATTTTACTTATAAATACGTATTTGTGTTCTAATGGTAGCCATGGGAATGGAGGGGAGGAAAAAAGAAATTCACACGATAATTTTGTTGTATATTTGAATGGAATAGTAAGTAGATTTGTAGTTTCTTGTACACTCATCTTTTTAATCATACTGTATTATTGAAATGCTTGTTTTATTCCATAAATTAAAAAACAATAAAACAAATTGATGTGACAAAAAAAAAGTAAGCTTTTTTAAACTATGGAATGAATAGTAGCCATCTACATTATCCTTTAGAATATAAGATATTTTTTTCACTGAGTATGATTTATTGTATAAAATAGCAAATTAGAAGCCATTTTATATTTAACTTTAAATGGACCACATTAATAGCCAATTTTAGAGGGGAAGAATATGTATAGCTTGCCAAAATGTTAATAATATCTGTAATTTAGCTAGCTGCAATAGGAGACTAATTGGATTAATTAGGTAGAGAATTAAAATTTGGGCAAAAACAATCACAAGATAAGAAGCTCAGTTTATAAGAGTTTGTAGGCTAAAACACAAAGAGAAGACTAAAGTATGAACTTAAGAGTGCAATCAGAGAAATCATTCTTAATTATATGTTTTTTGAGTGTTATAATTATTAAATGCCAATACCACTTCTCCACAATTTAAAAGAAAGAAAAAACCTCTAAAATTCTTTTCTGAGGGCCAGCTAGGTGAATACAATAGATAGAGCACTGGCCCTGGAGTCAGGAGTACCTAAGTTCAAATCAAGCCTCAGGACACTTACTAGCTGTGTGACCCTGGTCAAGTCACTTAACCCCAATTGCATTCCCCCCCAAAAAAAATTCTTTTCTGTATTGTATGAATTACACAATTCATCCAGAGAGTCCTAAAGCCAGAAGCTGAATCGCTGAGCTTGAGAGCCAAATCGTACAAAGGATAGGCTCTTCAAGAACCCTCATATGCCATTTTTATTTATTAAATATTTTAAAAGGGTTAAGTCCAACAATGAGACTCTAATATGCTTTATGATAACTAATATTGAAGTGACCAAAATTAAGGCTCAAATTATCATTCAATTTGATAAGACTAACTTGTTGGAAGATGAAAAATGTAATTTGTAGAAAGTGATGAAATGCAGAAAATGGAACTACTTATACCTTAGTATTAATCATGAAATCTTAATTAAAGATTGACTTGGAGAAAGTTAATAACTTAAAATTGAAAATTAATAATAGTCTAGGTTTGATAGGTAAAAGTGGGATTAGACATTTACATTATATCTTCCATAATTTTATCTTAGCTTTTCTTACCATAGGTTGCTATGTAAATGCTGTATCCTTGAGTGTATAAACCATCCATTTTAAAAAAAATTTAATTAATTAATTTATTTACTTTTAGTTTCCAACATTCAGTTCCACAATACCTTGAGTTTCCAATTTTCTCCCTTTCCTTCTCCTCCCTCCCCCCCTCCTGGTGGCATGCAATCAAATATAGGATCTACAAATACCTTCGTATTAAACAGTAGTCAGTAAACCATCCATTCTTAGCATATACAGCTTTGATATAGCCAGCATTTTTGCAGTGCTAATGAACTTGCTACTTTCTAGTGCTTAGTTATAGAATAATCTAAATATAGTATCTTTTACTACTCTTGGAAGCATTTGGAAAATTTTATCCTATAGTAGGAGTTGGTCAAATCCTTAGTCTCAGAATCAAGTATCTTTTCAATGATTAATTTATTCAGGTTTCAGGATTATTCTTATGAGAAGTAGTGTTATATAAATGTAGTATATAAGTGTCAGCTGTTATAAAGAGAAAGCACAAGATCAAGGGAATACTCTTCTAATTCCAGCTTTGCTGCTATCAGTTTAATCTTGCAAATGTCAGCTAACTTCTCTGGATCTCAGTTTCTTATATGAAAAATGAAGGGATTTCACTAGATAACTCATGAGGCTTTTCAGATCCTAAATTGTATAGCTTTTGTAGTAATATATTAGGAATGTGTAACTCCAGTCACAGCAGCACATCTGATGACTTCTGCTATGAATAGTTTTAAGGGTCTAATTGCATAGTATAATGAACTCTCTATTCAGAACAAAACATTGTTCATTAAAGCATACATAGCATTCATAGCAGCTTCCCTTGAGCAAAGCATATCTATCTACCTCTCTATCTGTATCATAACACTCAGTATTTCTTTTTTTTTAAATTTTATTT
>CM053591.1:36976352-37011503 GCA_028646515.1 Pseudochirops corinnae | reverse complement strand
TTGGTTTTGAAAATCCTTCTTCAGCTCATCTCTAGCTTTAAGGCATTCTTCATGATTATTGGAGGCCTCTGGTGGGGGCACTCTGGCTGCACTCTCCTGCTCCCTCTCTCTCCCATGATCTTTCTTTTCCCCAAAGAAGGAATCTAGGGTTTGGGAGCTGTTCTTACTTTGCTTTTTATGCTTATTCTTACTCATGGTTGTTCAGTCCGTGATTTTTTTTTTTAATCTCTATGGGGCTCTGCTTCCAGAAGGAAAAGCTCTGTCCCAAATTGCTGGAGTCCTCCCGGCTACCGTAGCTCTCAAGAAGGTTCTGGGACCCTTCCTACTTACTTCTGGCTGACTGGATAGTGAAGACTCCAAGACCAAAGCCCAAGACGGCGATCCGGATCCAGGCCACTCAACGCAAGAGCCCTGGCCTCAGAACAGTCGCTTAGTCCCCCTGCTGTCTGCTGGCCGTGGGCAGGAAGCTGCAACACGGAGGTGGGTGCAAAACTTCTGCCTTTTGCTTTTCCGCTCTGGAGGCCTTTCAGCCGGACTGCTCCCCTCCCAACTTCCCAAGACCCACTGAGCTAGTTTTGAGCGCTGCTTGCAGCTGCCGCTAATCCGCTCACCAGAGAGGCTCCTCTGCTCCTCCCATTCAGCCACCCCCAGGGCACAGCCGTGGCTTGAGGCCAGGCTGGTCTTGGTTCACAGTGCTGATATGGTTCCTCGTAGCCGAGCTGACTTTAGTGGGAAGTATCTTTGTTTGCGTTTTGGAGTTCTAGGATTGGTTTAGAGTCCTATTTTATGGGTATTTTGGGGTGGCTATGTGAGAGCTGCGATATGTTGCTGCTGCTACACCGCCATCTTGGCTTCACCCCCCAACACTCAGTATTTCATATGGCACATAGCATATATCTCTGCATTCAGCAGCATTCCCCAAAACACTTGTTTACACAATCATGGGGTCACAGGGTCTTCCCTAGTATGATGTATCCTTAAGGGATAGCAGAAAATACCACATGATCCAGCCCTAGGTCACTGTAAGTATAATCTCCTTAATCAATACTAAGTGTCCAAGTAAAGTTCTCTTTCATCTTAACTCAGGTTTGACTTCCAAGTCCCATGGCTCTTCCTCTGTGGGCTGATCGTAGGTAGGTAGGTAGGTAGCTCTCTGTTCTTGCTCCATGTCTCAGCTCCCGGAGACTGCTCCACTCCAAGCTCTCTCTGCTCTTACCCAACAGTAGGCTCCAGGGGCTCCTGCCCACAGCTTCTGCCTTTGAGAAAACAAAGCTTAACAGGACAGCAACAATACTAACACATACCACTAGCACAGTGGTTCTCAACCTTCCTAATACCGCGACCCTTTAATACTCATATGTGGACATATCTGCATGTGGGCAGACCTGCCTGGAGACAGATAGAGGAGTGGTTTCTCAGTTCCTAAGACCATCAGAAATATGTGTTTTCTGATGGTCTTTGGTGACCCCTGTGAAAAGGTCATTCAACCCCCAAAGGGATCACATCCCACAGGTTGAGAACCGCTGTACTACCACCATCATCTCAATTCACCTCCAAAGTCCAGAGGCTCTGTATTAACAGCTCAGTTTACTTTAACAGTTCTCAAAAGGAGCTTAAGCTAAGCCTCCCTCCCCATGGACAGGTTTCTGCCCTACAGCTCTATTCACTTTCAGAGTTCAGAGGCTCCCTCAGCAAGTCTCTGCCATCAGAGGTCTCTTCTCTCAGAGGTCACCTCCCAACTCTTAGAGGTCACCTCCCAACTCTTAAAGGTCTACTCTTTCCACCTACTCAAGCTGCTTCTCTCTCTGAGCACTGCCTGCTCAGCATCTGATTGACTAGAGCCCACATTGTGGTTAGAGTCCATTTGCACATGTCTTTGCTTTGTTTTGTTTTAATGGTTTTAAGATGTTAAATAATCAGCATGATTCAGGCTAATAACATTATAATTCACTGACATCCTGGAGGGGGTAGACAGCAGGGCAATTTACTTTCTTTTGAAGGAAAAAATACTTCAAAACTTTGTAGAACTATGAAATCCTATTAACTGATACATCTTTTTTCCCCAAGTAACCACTGTCTCTTGATTTTCAATAATATTGAAGTTGGCTGAGGAAGACATACATACAGTACACATGAGAAATCTGAAACCAGGCCCTGGAGACTTCCTTCTAGTAATGGTCATGAAATATTCATCTTATTACCATTCTGAACTGTAAGACCGCTGAGTTCTCTTCCTAGCACAACCAAAACCTCCTTGTGTGCTGCTTTTAGAGATATTCAACTCAATATACCATATAGGTCATCTAAAAAAAAATGAAGTTTTAAAAATGCTAGGCTTTTGTTAAATTAAAGGATTGACAAGTTAATATTGATGAAGTGACATAATAATATCATGGAATTAAAGATAAAGTCAATGATTTTGGGGGAAATCTACCCATCTTCATATTGCCTACCTAGCCTAGACATCTGATTAGAAAATAAAATCATATACTACTTGGGAAAAGTCAGTTATTCTCTGAAGCCTCCAAGTTTTCCACACTCCCACCAATCTCTCCCTTTTCTGAACTGTTGGGACATGCTGTAGCAGCCAATTATTCTCTCCTCTGGTGGGTTGTAAACTCCATGGGCACAGAGCTTATATCTTGTACTTCCTTTATTTTACTTCTCTTGTTTCCTTTTATATTGTGAATACTCAATAATTTCCTGTTAACTGAATAGAAAAGGTTCTTGTAACCCTCAGCACTTAGCAGAATACCTGATGCCTGGTAGGCTCTTAATAAATGTTTATTGGCTGACTCCAGTGCATCAACTGAGGATGCAGCTTCATAGAAAACCGTATCTGCCATTTGAGCCTGTTTGCTTCAATAAGGACTGTATCCTTCACTGTGCATCAAACTAGAGTAGAAGCATTAGCATACTCTACAACGAACTCATAAGTATACTATTGTATTTTCTCAAGTAGCATTCTCAGATTTCAGAGGTGAGAAACAGTAAAGAACTTCCCACCATTTTGGCTAGCCATCTCTTACATAAGTTACATATACTGTCAAGTAAGAATATACTTACATGCCAGGGCCAAAAGGTATATACCTAAATTATAGGATTCATTAGATAGATAACAATTTTTATAGATAATTAAAAAAAAAAAGAAAATGGGCAAAATTAGAGAGTCAGAACTTTGAAAATAATAAAAACTATAGAAATAGTTGTTTTACCAATAACATCTTTCCCTTTTTATAATCATTGAAAACTTACAACAGACCTGTTGTAACAGATTATGTAAACACATTACATATTATGTAAATAGATTATGAGATCACTATTCTACATTATTTTTGTCTATCCTGTATCATCAAAAATATGCTTATGTAGTATTTTGCTAAGAAGAAGGGACAACGTTCACAGAAAAGCACCTTGTGGCTAATAGAAAGACTTTGTAATCTAATAGTGATCTTGAAATCTGAAAAATAAGGCAAGTGTGAATGAGGAAAAAGGGCAGAGTTAGAAACTGACATGCAGCAGGAGATAGGAATTCCACAGGAGAAAAGTGCCAGATGTGGAGTTTTTCCTCTCGAGAACATCTATGGCATCTCCCCTGTCTCACATGCAAGACCCCCCCAGAAAAGCTCCCTTTGGCCCAAGTTACTTAGAGCCCACATCCATTCATAAACCATAGTTTACATAACCCCACCAGTGTGTTGACTTTTAATTTTATGTCAGCTGGAATACACAGTTAGTTTCAAAACACAAGTATTTAATAAAATGGCACAGAGAGAGAGAGACAGAGACAGAGACAGAGACAGAGAGAAAAAATGGCAGAGAGAGAACATTTCTTTCAAAATCCTGTTGCTCACGCTCCCACAAATAAGTACATTGCCAGTGGGAAGTGAAGCTAAGTAGGGAACATGTGGTCCTGGCACATGTGAGAAATAGAGGAGTAACCCATGCCTCCAGTACTGAAGAGCCACTGATATTTACTGATATAATGGTGATGTCATTATTCTGCTCCCTGACAGGATCATGTAGCGTCTATCTCAGCTGAATAATTTTCGCACAACACACTACTAAGCATTGTTTCGCTGTTCTTGGGGTTGTAATTAGTAACAGTGATAGCTAACTTTTAAATACCATCTATGTGTCAAACACTTTATTAAGTACTTTACAATTATTTTCTCATTTTGATCTTCACAACTGTGTGAGGTAGGTGCTATTATCATCTCCATTTTTACAGATGGGGAAACTGGGACAACCAGAAGGTAAGTGACTTGCCCAGACTCACATAGGTAGTAGGAGTATGAAGTCAGACTTTAACTTAGGTCTCCCTACCTCTAGGCCAGATGCTCTATCCTCTTCACCACTGAGTTGGCACTTAGTTTTGGTTTGGCTAGGCACATGTTTGTGGCACATCTTTGCTTTGAGCTTTTACCTTCAGCTGGAGTCCTCAGCTAAGGTGCTATCTCTCTCGCTTAAGAGGAAGATTAGATTTTAATATCTCCCTTTGAGGTTGGAGCCCAGAAGCTTAAGCTTCTGTTCTTTTAGTGAGAGAAGCAGTACCTTCCATATGCAGTATCAAACTATGGGAAAATCCTGAGCATAAGAGGAACTTGCCAGTTCCCAAACTCTTAGCCATTACTCTTAGAGGCCCAGCTCTCTTAGAACATAGAATAGCCAGCTAAGTTCACAATCCTGCTTAGTAGGTGCAATATCTCTGTCCCAAGTCTGTCATACCCAGGCTTAGAAATTCCCAGTAACTCCTGTTTAACACTTAATGGGGAAGCTTATGCTCACAAACCTGTGGGAAAGTGGGAGTCAAAGGAGGTGGGTTGCCACAAAAAATCCCCCCAAATTGTGTAGGTCTTGAGGGCCCACAGTTTTTACTCAGACCCAAGAACCTCTTGGTTCTCTGTGCAGATGAATGGGTATGAATGTGGCCTAAAAGTGGGAAGGCTGTGTATAGCATACACACACACACACACACACACACACACGTATTCACACACACACATACACATATCCAATATCTTGGGCAGGTTCAGAGCTTCCCCCACTTCTTCCAAAGTCCTGATTTTAGGTTCAGTTTTTCTTCAGGAGGGCATTGCTGATTCTTGTCAGACCCACCCAAGCTTGCCAGGAATTTAATCTAAAATGGGAGGGAAATCCCATTGTGTTCTACTCAAGTTTGGGTGGAGACAGTCTTTTGTCTGGATGGCCCAAGGCTGGAAGTGGTCTGGTATAGAGATATTTTCTCTCTCCAGGGGTGAAATGATGGTGTAGTTAAATCAGCTCCTGTTGAAAGAATATATAAAGTGTGCAGCATAACCCCAAAGTTAGCTCAGTTATGGATGGCAGTTCCCATGCTGTGTCAGCAAGCACCCTAGCATACCCAGGGTAGCTGCTAGCACAGGTTCTTACATCTGCTTTTCTAAAGGAAAGCAACTCAAAATGGGTTAACAGTCTCACTTTAATCAATTGAACACATATCATTTACCTACTTCAGGGGGAAAAGTCAGCACCCTGAACTTCAGAGAATATAGACACAATACAAACACAAGTTACAAGCAGAAGTTATAAGCAAACAAAGAAACAGATCAGCAGATGGGCTTCCAGTGTCTGACCATTACATCCATACCTATTCAGTTACCAAAGAGGGGAGCACCAACATCTGGGTTTTTCAAAGCTGAAGGGCTCAACGGCTTCCTAGAGTCACACAACTCTTTCCAAAGTGAGCCCCAAAGCAAAACCTCACATCAGGGTGTATATATAGCCTTCTCCTGTCACAGCCCTCTTGACCTACTGCCCATTCACAAAGTAATAAGGTGTAGGCATTCCTGAAAAACAAGTCTCCCACCACAGGCTCCACGTGACCACATTCAGCCTGCTAGGAGGGAGAGTATACTTTTCAAATTCCCATAACACATGTGTACATGTCTGCCAGCTTTGATAGAAATAAACATACATACAGCCTAATTCTGTTTGTCTTTCTTAGACCGAACTCTGGAGGTTGACTATACATACACACACATATACACACATATACATATTATTATATATGTATATATACATACATATATAATAATATTAAATATATATTAGATGTGATATATCTCATATAATATTGCTGAGGTCTAGGGGCACTAGGAACCCCGAAATTCAAGGGCAAAAGATGCAGGTTCTGCCTCAAAAGAGTTCGACTCAAGTCTTTCAGTCAAAGACAAGGGTTGTTTCGCCAATAGAAGCCAGCAGGAAGAATTTATTAAATGAGACTGACCTCTTCTATAAGGGAAAAAAGATTTTGTGGGAAGATTTGAATGGAATCTGGTACTGCCAATAGGCTGGGATGATTTGGAGGTAACAGAGAAGAGATCTAGATGAGATTAAGAAGTTGCTGTCTAGGGTGGGGCCAGGTGCAGATCACACACACACACACACACACACACACACACACACACACACACACACACATGCACGTACACACATATACACATATATATGTCTAGTTTGACCTCATTCTTTTCTTTTCAATTTTTTAAATTATTTGTTCCAAAGTTCTGCCTTTATTATGTATGTATGGCGACTGGTCGCTCTGCCTGCCTTAAAGACAAATGTGATATGAAAAACAATCTTCCTACCAAGAACACTCAGCTTTGTGAATTCGAGAAAAGTGAATTCAAGAAGAAAAAAAAAGATTTTTATTTTATGTCCTTTTGGATGGGTGACCTGACCAACACCCCCTCGTGGTAAAGAGTAACCTGACAGGCACAGGCACACCTGTTTTAGACAAATACACAGCTTTTATCCTTATCCCCATTTGCATTTCCCTCTCCTTTTCCCCATTGGCTGGGTATTTCAGGGTTCACAACCTATCTGAAAACTCCTAAAACCTGCCCCTATATGGATCTCCTCCCCTGCCTACATCTTCCATTCCTACATTTCAATGTTCCCCATCCTCATTTTCTTTGTACTTTGTTTAGTAAAATAATGACAGACCATAGATATTTTTAATCCTAACTCAGGACATCTCCATAACATAAGAAGACTTCCATTATTCAAGGTAATATTTTGGCTCAAGGTGCCCTCACCCCCAGCGAAGCCTCTACAGGCCTTTGAAGTTGTTGACACAGGAAAAGGTATTCACTAGGTTTACTCAGAGGGCAAAGAAATGTGCTGATAAGTAGGCACCCACATAAGTAACGTCCCCAACTACATTTACTTCATAAGTCATGTATTACATGATTTCTGTGGAAACAAAAGTTCAATCATCTCTTACATGTGACCATCCATCTAATTCTGTAAACCACTTGGGGGGCTTAGATATGTTGGTGTGGTTTAGTTTATTGAGATTTACAAAACAACTTTAAGAGACAGATATTCCAAGTATTGTTATCTTCATTTTACTGATGAGGAAACTCAAGATCTCCGAGTTTAAAAGACTTTCTGAGAAAGTTATTAGCTGATAGCCTAGGTGTCAGATTTCAGTGCTAAGATTTGTCCTTATTCCACCCCAGTACAACTCCAGTGGTCACTCATTCTATGGCTTCAGAATGTCTCTTAAGCAAGACTTAGGAGATGTGAAGTCCAAAGTATAGCACATAGAGTGAATGAGACCTTTGGTACCTAAATGGGGCCTTGTCCCCATTCCCAGATCCAAGAATTGTCAGAGACTGACCAGGCATTATTATCCCCAACCTCTGATTATTCTGTAAATGTCACAAAATCTCTCCTCTGAGATTCCCAAACTTTCTCAATATACTTTCAGTAGTTATGCAAACCAACTTACCTTGTGAAATCCTCAAATGTCCACTCCTCCTTGTACCTTCATCCCCTCTCCCCTCTGCCCAATTACTTTATAACAACACTGCATCCAGTCTCCTCTCTGTGGTCCCCAGCACTTGCTTCGTGGCACCCCAAGCTGTAACTCAACTTACCCTGACTAAAGACCTTATTTTGCTATATTGGCTACCTTCCCATTAATTCAGGTTGACAAGGGATTGGACTAGATGCTCTGAAGTTTCCTACAAGCTCTATCTATAATCCTGTAATCCATATTTGATAAGGAAGGCAGTTGGCTTATATCTGAGGCAACTAGGTATTATAGTGGACAGAGCACTTAAGCTGAGGTCAAGACCTTGTGAGAAACAAAAGAAGGAATTCTGTTTCCACAGGATTAAAAACTATTCCCAGCTTTACAGGAGTGATAACAGGACTTAAGTCAGAAGTGACTGGTTCTAATCAGAGCAGTGGCCTAGCAGAACCAGGCTTCTAATTAAGTAAAAGGTCAGAAGCTTGTACTAAGGAGTACAAGTATTTAGGAGCTGTTTGAGGGGGCACATATCAAGGAGGAGAACATGAAGTGGGCAATTCAGGAGGTTGCATCTAGCCAATGGAGAGCAAAGGGGAAATTCAAATTGGGAAAAGGGCATAAATAGCCTTGCATTTGTCTGAGCAAGCGTACTCCTTTAGGGAGTTGCCCATTCACAAGGAATGTAAAATAAATGTAAAATAAAATCTTTCCTGGCTTCACAATGAGTATTTTCTTTCTAGAGCAAGTACACTTCACACAATCTGAATCAAAATTCTGCTTCATATACATACTAGCTGTGAAACCCTGGGCAAGTCATTTAAGCTCTTTCATCATCTGTAAAATGGGTATAATAGAAGCACCTACTTCCCAGAGTGGTTGTGAAGATAACATGAGATAATATTTGTAAAGAGTTTTGCAAACTTTAAACCTCTATGCCAGTTATTTTTTTTGCTTTTCTTATGATCCATGCTAATGTGAAACAATTTTTCTCGGTAATTGGTGTCTTTGAGACTTAGAACTCTCACCCCCAAGCCCTTCTCCAAAGTTCTTCACAAGGACATTACTGACAATGAGATTGCATTAGGAAGATGTCCAAACTTAGGTGGAGACAGATTCTTCTGCCTAGGTAGCCCAAGACTAGGAGTGGTCTGATATGGTGGGTGGTTGGTCTGATAGAACAGGATTTCCTCTCTGTGACAGTCATGATGGTGGGTGATATCAGCCTCTGTTGAAAAGGTATTGGACCAGGATTAAGTGACCTAAGTCATGTACTCAAGACCTTCATTTTAATAAAATGCACTTCCCAGTGTGTTGACCAGTCAGAGCTGATTGACATCCCTTGGGAACACCTACTCTTTGAAGGGCATATAACTCTGTGCCCCCAAATCCCAAATAGTACCACTTCTGAACCGGACCCTTAGAGGCTTCCAATTCTGGATTGTACTTCCATGCAATTCATGTCAAACCAGCTTGAGAGAAATAAAAATGTGGACACAGAGCCTAGTTTTGTTTGTTTTTCTTAGAACAAACACTGTTAGAGGTTGACACTAGAGAATATGGCTATGTAATCCAATAAGGAGGCATCACTACCATTCATGTAGCAACACTGAATTGCAGGCATAATCCCTGCATGTCTGTAATGGAAATGGAATTTAAAGATTCCCCTGTATTGGCTTGGTTTTTGGGTTCAGTGTTAAAACCCAGAGCTTGTGAATCCCATTTGTGGGATGGACTTGTTGACGTGAAGAGAGAGGGCTGAACTGGAAGAAGCTGGTGCAGTGCATTTAGAGAGAAAGCCCAAGCAGAAAGAGGCAGAAGAACTTTTGGGGAGCAGCATCTTGGAAGCAGAGAGAGAGAGAGAGGATTGCTAGGGGCCAGAGTTGCTGAGAGAGACCAAGAGATGAGAGAGAGAGAGAGAGAGGAAGAGAGAGAAAACTGCCAGCTGAGGCCACCCAGACTGCTGAGGGCCAGTTGGAGCTGCCTAGGACTTTTGAGAACTGCCACCTGGAGCTGCTGAGAACTGAGGAGACATGACTGTGATGCCAGTATTTTGTCTGTCTGTTTTGATGTTGTTTTGTCCGGTTCATCTGCTGGTAAAGGACAGTGCTGTTGTTTCAGAGGTTCTGGAACCTTGCTATTGGTTCAGGAGTCCTGAGATTGTTCTGCAGGCAGAGAGTGAATTGATGAGGACACTGGCAATGTATATTGTGGTTTTGTTGAACTTTGTCTCCCCAGGAACAGAGATCGCAGAAAACTTGCTTCAGATCAAGATGAAGAAAAGACCTCTCCTGCTTGGGGAGTAACTGATGATAATTGTAATTCAGTTGTGATCCAGGGGTGGAGCATTTTAATTTTTTTTGTGTGTGCTCTGTGACTGACCAAATGGATGTACTTTGTTTATGATTGGAAACTAATCTCCATTTGAGAAGAGAGACTTTGTTGACTGACTAAATGAATGTACTGCCCACGAGTGGAACAGTACTCGTACCTTAGTATTTTGTGATTGAATTGAGGACTTAGTAAATTATTGAATTACACATGGTGAATGCTGTATTTTGATTTTCTCTTTTCTGTGAAAGTTTTGCCTTAACTTGTCACTGAATAAATGGAGAGTAACTATGCTGGTGTTTCAAACCTAGGAACTTGCCTTTGCTTGGCATTACAATGTTTAATCATAATTGGTCCCACCAAACTAATACATTTTTAGGCAGCAGGACTAGTCAACTCAGTGCTCTTGGATGGTAAACCTCTTGAGGTCAAAAAAATATTCCTTTTATTTCTTTTCATCTCCCTTATCCTATTCCTTGTATAGTTGCTTAATAAATGTAGATCCAGAGTTAAAAGATCTGAGCTCAGACAATGCCAAATAGCCAAATCATTAAACAGCTCTGGTCCTCAGTTTCCTCATATGTAAAATAAAGAAGTTGAATAAAATTTTCTCTAAGGTTCAGTGGTAATGGGGGAGGGGAATATAATAATATTTTTCCCTTTCTGTACATGAGTAATTTCATTTTAGAATATATCCTTTAGTGTAATAAATCACACCCAACTTATATTTTGCCTTCTTTTACTCCAACTGTGCCATGGGCTGCTTGGTGGCCAGCACTTAAGCATGATTGAAGATGTGGATAAGAAATGACCAGACCATGTGGGTAGTTCAAGGAAGAACCAGGAACTCCATTTAATGATTCTTTGAACAAGGTTTTTATAGAGCAAATGATACAAAAAGATAAAAGGATTCAAATTTTATTATCATTGTCTTTAGCTTGTTATATCCTGGAAGTAACACAATTTGATAAGGAATATGTTATTTAGGTGTTATCATCGTCATTAGTCTGTTATATCCTGGAACTAACACAGAGTGGATAATTCAATAAGGAATATGTTCTTTGGGTGCCTAAAGTCTAGGGGTAAAGGCTTTGATCTCAAGATCACAAATAAAAGTCCTTTTAAGTGTGGTCTGGAGCTAGCTTAACCTTAACAAAGCTGTGACGTGAAGGGTCCTAATTAGGGCACAGTGTCAAGATTTTTATCTGAGTCCTGGATCAGGCCTCCTTGCCCGCCCCCCCCCCCCCAACTCTAGTATAAGAACAAACAAAATATAGGGTCTATTCTATCTTGGATCTCTGAGGTCACAGCAGATTAGCAAATCTCTTTCACCTCTTCCAAAACATAATAATTGATTCCCAAGGTCAAAAAGTGATTAGTTGTGGCCCCATTATGACTATATGTTCTCTTCACTTAAAGGAGCTATGGGAAATGGGGGAAAAGAAGAGAACAAGCATTTATTAAGCACCCACTGTGTGCCAGGCACTGTGCTAAACACTTTCCAAATATCTCATTTAATCATCCTAACAGCCCTGGGAAATAGGTGATATGATCCTAATTTTTCATTTGAGGAAAATAAAGTAGACAGAGGTTAAGTGATTTGCCCTCAGTCATACAGCTAGTAAGTATCTGAAACCAGATCTGAACAGTAGTCTACCTGATTCCAGGCTTAGTGCCCTGTCTACAATGCCACTTAGCTGCTTAAGCTTTCATATTTAGGAACCCACTTGCTTTACTTCCCATGTCAGTGAGTCAGCTTGTGCTTCTCACCAACTTAAAACTATGAACAATAGATTTGCCTTCCATGGCAATCCCGTCTAGATTGAAAGCAAGTGTCATATTCCTACAAAAGCAAATACTTTCTGAAACTTCTGCAGTTATCACCAAGGAAATTATCCCAGGACATCATGAAAGCCACAGAGGATCTCTGGTAGGGTAGGAATCTTTTTTTCTTGCTAACTATTTGAGCTTAGTTGTTTGTTATCTACTTGAAGGACTATAAGTACTGTCAGTGACCTCTAAATTTCAGTACCCCCCCGCCAAAAAAAATTGTAAAAATAAATAAATAAATTTCAGTACCTTAAGAAAAAAATCCAGGAAACCTGGCACAGAGTTACATCTCTGGTTTTAGGAAATCCCTGTTCCCAGCTGGCTGAGGAAAAAGACATGACTCCTTCTTATCCTCTTCTTTCCACTCCATAGTGCTCTATGCTTTAAAAATGCTTTAAGTGGTTATTTATTACAAAACACTACAAGGGAAGTGGGTGGGGTATGTGAAGACAGTAACAGATTAAAAGGGATAACATTTTCTTTAATAAACTAAAATAACTTTTATATGTTGCCTTGGTTCTAATCACAGGACATTTGGCTTACTCTTCTTAACTTTCTCTTAGCATTTGATCAATTCTAGTTTTTGGCAAGGATTTGACTGACCAGATTGTAAGCCCATATCCCCCAGAATCTACTTGTTTAACTCTTAATTACTCATGTGGTGATTTCTGATCTAGGGAGGCATATTTTTCCCAGTAATCTCTCAGTTTACTCATTCTTGGAATAATTCACCTTGACCTATTAGGTCTGGCCTGGGAAAGTTATTCCCATTCCCTTCCCTCCACCCCAACTCAAAGTAAGAAAAAAACTCTCTCGGACTTTTGGTTCAGATGGTGATGTGAAAAGTCCTACATGAGCTTAGTTCTTCCACAAACACCTGAACGAAGTTCTAAAAATATACCTGAAGGAAAAATGAAAGAGAAATAGTAACAGTACTCTTCCATTTACAGGAAAACTTTCAAAAGCCTGTAAGCCTTTTAAATGGCAACCAGGCAAATGAAGAGTTAGGTAAACTGGAGCCTAAAGTCAGAATGATCTCAATCATGACCTGACAGATCAGCAGAAAACAATGCCAACCTATATAGATAACTCCTCAGGGAGACAGAATCAGGTAGTATTCTCTCAGGGTCTTCAAGTAATGGCCCAGAGCCAATACTTCACTTCAGGTCTCCAAGGGGCCTGAAGCCAGTATCTGAAGGCACAACAAGAGTCAACGTTGCTACAGCACTTAATCAACCTCTGCCAAAGCTATAGGAGAGAAGGCTCTCAGGAGATGGGGGCTAGTGCAGCATCCAGGAAATCTGTGAGGCTGCCCTTGTAAGCCTGTGCCAGAGCCACAATAGGAGACAGCGCCAATAGAGCTTCAGTCTAGTACTAACACCAGGACCTATGAGAGGTCTAAAACCAATGCTACTCTTGAAACTACCAAAAAAATCAGGATTAGCACAACAACCAAACATCCCCAACATCAGAGGTCCTCCAGAGGCCCACGTAATCTATGACATCTAACTAGGGGGTCTGTCAGGACCCCAGGGGTGCAAGGGGAAGCAGAGAAAGACAAGCAGAGGCTAAAACGCATTTTGTGCCATTAGGAAACAGACCCAGAAGTAAGGAATTCTGGTAGAGGACAGGACCTAGTCCTACCAACCTGATTTAGAACTGAAAGCAAACCTGATTTAGAACAGGCTATGGAAGGAACAGTATCAAGTAAAATATGATCTACCCCACTGAAGAAACTAAGAGGAAGTAGTCTGGCTCTGGCACAAAGTCCCAATCCAAAAACTGATGCAGGAAATATGAGTAAGCATTAAAATTTGTGACACAAATTGGATTAAGAGAAATCCTTGAGGGAAACTAAGAAGAAACAGTAACTCTACAAGTACAAAGAATGCTCAAAGAAAAGACTACAAGGATTTCATGAGTAACTAGAAGAAAAAAAGTAAAAGATGAAAAGTGAAATTATAAGTAAAGTTGGAGCTTCAGAGAGAAAAAAAATGGAAGAATAAATAGCTTAGAACTGAAAGCAGGAAGCCTTTTCTAAGTAGTAGATTCTGAAAGATAAAATGGAACAAACAGTGAAGGGAACCAGGAGAACAATGTCACAGTAACAGCAATATCGTACAATGACCAACTGTGAATCACTTAGCTACTCTCAGCAATTCAATGATTCAAGACAATTCCAAAGGACTCGTGATAAAAAATCCTTTCTGCTTCCAGAGAAAGGTGGACTCTAAATGCAGATCAAAGCATCTCATATTGCACTTTGTGTTTTTTTTGTGTATTTTTCCTTCTTTGGGTCTGTGTTTTCTTTCACATCATGACTAATACGGTAATTGTGTTTTGCATTCTCAAACATCTATAACCTATATCACCATTACTGACTGTCTCAAGGAAGGGGGGAGGTGAGAAAAGGAGAGGGACAATTTGGGGCTTAAAAACATTTTTTAAATGAATGTTAAAAATTGTCTTTAGGTGTAACTGGGGGAAAATAAAGTATTTTTAAAAAACAAATGCAAAAGTTTGAGTGCAAATATATATGTATATATTTGAAATATTGTTTTTATATTGCCTAGATTTCCCCTTTATTTCCTCTCTTTTTCTGGTTCAGGGAGTCATCTCTTATAGCAATGTTTGTTTGGTTTTTTTAAGTATAAGAGGAAGAGAGCAAAAATTCCTTTCTGAGGATCTTAACTATAAACTTAAACTTCGTATCATCCATCACTTGTTTCTATCACAGTTTTCTGTGCTGAGGCCATAGAGATACAATTCAAAGTTGTTCTTCATTGTTTAGTGTGATATGTGTTTGTGGGATTAAAACTAACTACCCATACCTAGGTACCCTTTTTGTTTCCCTACCCTCAATCCTTCATACATCCTAAGAAGGACTGCTTAACACTAAAACCAAAAAGTAAAATTGTTCTTCAGGAAATTTGGGGTGGAAATATACTTGAAGGATTGGGACCCAAGTTCTCTTAATATTCTGGACTGGACCTGACTTGGACCATTCTCCTGATTGCTTAGGTTCGATTTTGAACCAAAAAGACATACTCATAGATCATGTAACAGCTAACAATGACAACGACAAAAAACTCATTTAACCATAACAGAATAAGAATATTCAACGAGGAGAGACATCAAGGACACCTTGAGTTGATCAATGAGCAAATCTTTGCCTGAGTTACCATTGTGATTCACCAGCCAAGTATTAGAAAACATCTGGAACTACTAGTAGGTGCTTGGTACTCAGGTATCAGGAATGATGTCAACAGTTTGAATCTTTTAGTTCTTTATATATTTGAGATATGAGACCTTTAGATTAGAGAAACTATCTATAAACATTTTCCCCAATTTTCTGCTTTCCTTCATTTAATGTAATCTAAATTATCCATTTTACAGCTCTCTGCTCTCTCTCTTGTTTATTCATCAATTGTTTGCCTATCCATAAGTTTGATATGTTCCATGTTCTTCAAATTTTCTTGTAATCTTTCTTTATATCTAGGTCATATATTCATTTTGACCTTACCTTGATAAATGGTGTAAGATATTGATCTATGCTCAATTTCTGTCATTCTGCTTTCCATTTTTCTCAGTTTTTTAAAACAAATAATAAATTCTTATCCCGAAATCTTAAGTCTTTAAACTTGGCAAATATACCTTTCAGATATGCTAAAATGATTAAAGGGGAAAGGGACAAATGTTAAATGGGATAGGAAAAAGTTGAGACACTAATGCATTGTTGGTGTTGTGAACTGATCCAACCATTCTGGAGAACAATCTGAAATTATGCTCAAGAGTTATTAGACTGCCTATCCCCTTTGACCAAGCAATACCACTACTACATCTATTTCCAAAGAAAAAAGGGAAAAAAAACCCTTTATGTTGTAAAATATTTATATCAGCTCTCTTTGTGATAGCAAAGAAATAGAAATTGTAGGGATACCTGTCAATTGTGAAATAGGTGAACAAGTTGCGGTATATGATTGTGATGGAATATTACTGTGCTATATGAAATGATGAGCTCAGTAATCTTAGAAAAACATGGATAACTTGCATGAAATAATGAAGAGCAAAATGAATAGAACTGAGAAAATGTTATGTACAGTAATAGCAATATTGTTTTAAAAACAACTTTGAGTGCCTAAGTCATTTTGGCTGTTATAAATACTCAAAGTAACTACCTAAATTAACATATAAAGAAAGATGCTATCAGTATCCAGGGAAAGAACTGCTTAACAGAAGTATGTATAGAATGATTTTATATATATACACATACACATACACACACACATACCTATTTGTGTCTAATGGTAACCATCTAGAGCAGGGGGCAGGAGGGAAGAAAAAAAGGGGAAAAAAGATATTTACATAATTTTTTATATATTAAAAAGGAACAGCAAGTTGTACATAATAGATTTGCAGTTTCATGTGTAATCATCTTTTTTATTATATTATGATATGGAAATGCTTGTTTTATTCCATAAATTTAAAATAGAATAACTTTAAAAAGAAAAAAAAAACACTGTGTAAATACTAGTTATTATTTTTAACCTATGGTCACCAAGCCTACAGTCTTGTTCCCTGAGCTTTTTATTATACTTCTGCTGAACTCAAGTGGTGTTTGTAGAGATAATACAGAGGTTATCTGGTAGATGTTTAACAAGGGAGGAACACGGGCACACACACACACGCACTATCAGATTGGCATTTTTGAAGTTTAACCTGCGTTATTAACACTTTATTGTAGGTATGATGTGTCTGTAATTGTGTACAAAGTTCTCTTGGTTCTGCTCTCCTCACTCAGCATCAGCTTATATGTCTCTTCAGGTTATTACGAAGCCCATCTGCTCCTCATTTGTTATAGCAGAATAGTATTCCATTACATTCATATACCACAACTTGTTTAACTATTCCCCAATTGATGGGCATCTCCTTGATTTCAAATTCTTTACCACTACACAAAGAGCTGCTATAAATATTTTTATACATATGGGTCTTCCTCCGTCTTGTATGATCTCTTTGGGATACAGCCCTAGAGAAGTGGTATGGCTGGGTCAAAGGATAAGCACATTTTTAAATAGCCCTTCCAAATTGCTCTCCAGAATGGTTGGATCAGTTCACAACTCCACCAACAATGCATTAGTGTTCCAATTTTCCTGCATCTTCTCCAACATTTATCATTTTCCTATTTTGTTATGTTAGCCAGTCTGACTGGTGAGATTACATAAGAGCTGTTTTGATTTGCATTTCTCTGATCAATAGCGATTTAGAACATTTTTAAATGTAGATATCTTTAATTTCTTCCTCTGAAAACTGCCTGTTCATATCCTCCAGATTTGGAAGATAGAATATCACATGTGATGGCACCTCAGAAATCAACAAATGCCACAAATTACAGCTTGAGATTTAGTCTTCTGTTGATTGTTTAGACTTAAAGTGATGAAGGAAATGTTAATAATTCAAATTAAACTTAAACAGCTATTTCTTCCCCTTTCCGTCCCCCGAGCGCCAACTGACTGTTAAACATCTGCTAGCACCTTCCTTTATGTGTCTCACTAGAGGTCATTACTTGCTGGAGTGGGGTAGGCAAAGCAAGGAGAGTCATTACATGCTTAATCTCAAGCCTGGGTCTAGGACTTGGAAAGTGGTATTGGATTCTGGTTTGCAATCACCCTGGGAGGCTGGCAAGGCTGTGTGGCTTTGACTGATAAGGTGGATTTTTATTTGGAATCATTCCTACATAACCAAGTGCTACAGTGGATCTGGACCTAGACGCTAAGGCTCCAAAACTATTCTAGAATGGCAATAGGGAAGAGGATGAGGCCACAGCCAATAAGTAAAAAGATAGGAAGTCTACACCTTTTATCAAGGTTTCCATAAACAGAAATCAGTTTGTTTTTAATTGCTTCATTTCCACTCAGCCTTGGGGCAACAAGTAGGATGCCTAGTTGTATTTATAAAGTGACATATTCTTATTTTTCACTTTTTTTTCCTTCTTAGGCCCTCTCTCCCCTCCCCGAGTTCTCTGTACCCCATTGCAGCTAGCTCTCCTAAACTCCCAAAGAGTTTTGGTGTTTAGATGTCTATAAATCTCTACTGAGTTGTGATCTGATAAAATTTTAAGATTTACCTGGAATTTATAGAATTTGGGAACTTGATGAACCCTTAGATTTCATTTTAGCTCAACCCCTTCATTTTATTAGTGCAAAAAATGAGGCCTAGAGTGATTGTGACTTGTCCAAAGTGTAACGGCATTTTATAGGGAACTCTTGAAGATAAAAAATGTTTTTCACTCCCAAGGAATGAATCCCTAATAGTGGAATTTCAGACATCACATCAAGTAGCTATTTTTAGAGCAGACAATATATTTTAGGAACTTAAATCATATCATGTAGGTTACTACCTATTTATGAGGTCCATACTGCACAAAGATCATTTATCTCACAACCACACTTTTGGAATTATCTTATGAACTGACATAAGCATTGATGGATTTCCAGTTTTAGAACAACAAAAACTAATATTTATATATGATTCGCTGAGACCGTCACAGCAATTTTGTAAGATAAGCAGTCAATTTATTATAATTTTAGAGATGAAACTGAGGCTGAGGCTTAGAGAGCTTAAGTGAATTGTCTTTGGTCATACAAATATCATATAATTAGCTTAACTTTTAATATTTCTATATTTTTGTTTTGTTTTAGCTATGTGCTAAATCAATAACTTCAATATGTAGTACTGGTGGTGTTTTGGGCTCCAGTCTGAATTTACTTTTAAATTCTTGTCCACAATTTGATTTCCTTTCATTCTGGCCAAGTTTCTAAGCACAAATCAAATACTCAATAGATGATTTTTTGATTAATTATACTCATAGAATATTAAAAGTCAGAAGGAAAATAAATCCCATAAAGGAAACTTATGTAACTAAAGAAACCCTGGATTCCAGGTCCTGGCTGCCTACTTCCCTCATACTATCATGGTATTTGAATAGGATAATACATGCAAAAACCCTTGAAAATTATAAAATGATAAATAATTGCATGTTATTGTTACTTTGATTTCAAGTCCAAGGCTTTTAATTGGCTTTGGGCTACTTTTTAAGGATACTCTGGTAACTGTATCTTTTTTTAAAATTCAACTTTATTTATTTCCAGTTCCAATTCTCTTCCTCCCTTCAACCCTTCCTTCACCCATTGAGAAGGGAAGAAATGCAAAACCCATTCAAATATGAATTCATGCAAAACATACGTCCATATATGCCATGTGTAAGCGTAAGCAAGGTGGGATTTTTGTTGTTTTCTTTTTGAAGTTGAATTTCCAAGGCTCAGGCTGAATTGTAAATATCTGAAGGATCAATCTCCTTTGAACCCTGATAATTCACAGCTATGCTGAGTCATGTAGGTTTTGTGTCTTCTGACTCTGAGTCTATTAGTTGAAAATTATATACACTGGAAGGTTGGTATTTTACTTTGGGGTTCCATTTATTAGAAGGATCTTTTGATTCCTGGACTGGGACTCTGAGTAGCCATTTGTTAAGAGCCCTTCCCCATCCCCACCACACGCATACACATACTGAGAGGTTTGTGCTCTCCTCATCTGGTGGTATATGTAGATGGTTGTATTACTCTGTTCAGACAGTAGAAGCCCTGTCTGTTGAATCTTTGTGCTAATTTCTCTGCTTTTATTTTCTACTTATCTATAATTAAACTAAGATTGTTGACCCCCTTTAAAGTTATCTTTCCTTTAGAAAAGTAGATCAAAGAACCTGTGCTAGCAGGCCAACTTGGGTGTGCTAGGGTGCTTGCTATTACACCATGTTGGGGAGGGAAGAAAAAGATAGAGGAAAAAATATGCTTAGTATTTTCATCTCTGATTTATATATATATCCATATATGTATATATTTATGTATGTTTTCTATTATAAGTTGCTTCAGAGTAAGAGAAAGAAAACCTCCTATTAAAATCACACACTACATAGTTTAGGGAGTGTTTTAATTGATATTCTAATAGCTATGCAAAGTTACATTCCCTTAAATGAGGGCCACCAGCAGCCTAGGGGAGAGTCCCTCTCCAACAAAGACTTCATGCTGTGGGATCAAGTAGAATCTAGAATCAGTCCTGGGGAATTCAGAACCCAAGGAAAACAGATGAGTTTTTTTTTTCTCTTGCATTTTCTGGCTCATACTCCCACCCTGGAGTTTTGGGGAAAATCTCTACAATGAAGCTTAAGTATGGCTTATGTGTAGGGTCTTTAGATATAAATGTGTGCAGGATCCCTTTTAGAAAATATAATTAATATTAAAAGTAGCTAATCCAATATAGGATAGCTATTAATTCTTCTACCACAAAAAATGCTTAAACCACATAAAGTGCACATTAATAGAAACATAAAACATAAAAATATAACCCATTGCTGTAATTACTTTCTCTGAAAAGTAAAGACATTTTGTGGGGTTTTGCAATCAATCTTTTACTATTCTATGTAGTACTCTCTGTGCATCTCACAAGTTTGGATCTTCTGGCAGACCAAGACATGGCTTGAAGCTTTGTTTGTTCTGGCAGTTTTTCCTAGAGATGGTGCATCTTTCTCATCTGAGAAGTGGTATAACTGCAGGAAGTAGTCCTTTCCTCCCACCCATCCCGTCTCCCCATCTTCCTCTTCCCTCCAACCCCCAACCAACTGGCATCGACTCAGTAACTCCCTAACTCACACGAATACCACCAGCCACTGGGACTGGAAATATGTGTCTCTTAAGAATGTTGTTCAGTCAGCTGTGACAAAGGAAAGAGTCATAAAACAAAGGACGCGGTCCAGGGACTTGAGGTCAAATCTCAAGCACTTTCTTTCACTTTCATGTGCCCATAGCTTCTGAGAGAAGAGGGTGGAAAGAGGGTGAAAAGAGAAAAGAGAGAGGCAGCTAGGTAGCGCAGTGAATAGTGCACCAGCCTTGGATTCAGGAGGACCTGAGTTCAAATCTGGCCTCAGACATTTAACATGTACCAGCCTTGTGACCTTGAGCAAGTCACTTAACCCCAATTTCCCTGCCTTCCCCCTCCAAAAAGCAAAAAAAAAAAAGAGAGAGAGAGAAAACAGAGAAATCCCCCACACCCCCAACATAGAAGTACAAGGGGCATCTGACAGAGCAGCACAGTCAGAACATAAGGAGAGAAAGGTGAGAGACAGAAATAGAGATAGAGAGAAAGAGGGGGAGAGAGACACACAGAGATAGAGAGCAACAGAGAAATGAGAGTGGGAGGGAGGGAGAGACAGAGAGGAAGATACAGACACAGGGAGGGAGGAAGAAAGAAAGAGAGGGAGGGAGGGAAGAGGAGAGAGAGGGAGAACAATAATCTGTGAGACATCGTACCCCATAATTATAGAAAGCTTTGTAATTTACTTAGTGCTCTCACATGTGTTATCTCATAACATATTTTAGGCATATTAATTTGAGGCACATAATCCTTGAATACTTGGGGCCACTATGTGACTGAGTGGATGGGGTGCTGGGTCTGGAATCAGGAAAATCTGAGTTCAAAAGTGATCTCAGACACTTATTAGCTATGTGACACTGGGCAAGTCACTTAACCTCTGTTTGCCTTCATCCGCTGAAGAAAGAAATGGTAAACTACTTTAGAATCTTTGCCAAGAAAACCCCCACATGTTGAGGTTTGGGGGTGTAGAGGTGCTTAAGATCCCAAAATACCAACACTCCGGGTCCTGCCAAAGGAATTTGACTCGTTTTCTCTCAGCCAAACAAAAGCAAAGTTTATTAAAGATTCGTCAAAATGGGTAGACTCTTAAGGAGCCTAAGCATTTGTGACACTTGTATTGACAAGCAGGCCAGAGTAATCTGACACAGAATGAGTCTGCACTAGATTAATCTCAGCACCTTCATGGAGGGGAGATGGATTTTGTATACAGAAAGATTGTGGGAAAAATCTAGGGGTGGTGGAGAGGAGGGGTTTGGGTAGGGTCTTGAGGAAGAGCCTAAAGAGGATCTTGAGGAACTGAGCATTCCAGACCCAGCACTCTATCCACTGAATCACATAGCTGTCTCAAGCTCAGTAATGGGATTAAGGGTGGGAAATAGTTGAAGACTACCTGAAGACTAGTCAGACAATGAGGGCTGGGCTAGCTTAAGAGCAACAGATTTGAGTATGGATATTTTGACCCAATCAAAGGTGGGAAGTAGCTGGACAATGGAGGGCTAGTCTAAGTTAAGGGTAACAGAGATTTGGGCCTAGCTCATCAAATGAGAAGATTCAGTCACAGTTCAAAGGGTTTCCCAGAACCTGTGCCCCATCACATGAACCATATTGTCCATGGGGTCTTGACAAGTTGGACTTGACTGAATAATTAAACAATTCTTGTAATACTACACAATCTTCCCTTAAACTTTACATATACTTGCAGCAAGGAATATTTTACTTTGAGGGTATTAAAAAACCATCTGTTATATTTTTGTAGTTGTTTACTTCCTTTATATGCTGAGTAGAAAGGGAATAAGCATTTTATAGTGCTTACTGTGTGCCAGGAACTGTGCTAAGGAGCTTTACAAATACCATCTCCTTTGAGCTTCACAATAACCCTGACAGGTAGGTGTTATTATCCCCATTTTAGAGTTATAGAAACTTGAGACAGATGTTTAGTGACTTGCCCAGGGCCACTCAGCTAGTAGGTGTCTGAGGCTGGATTTGAACTTAAGTCTTCCTGACTCTAGGCCCTGACTCTGTGCCACCTAATACCCAGTAGAATAGTTCAAGGAGAGAATTATTGTAGTCAAATAAGGAAGAAAATTCTATCCTGGCACAATTATTATAAAGATTAGTTTATGTTAAAAATCCTTATCCCACCTCCATTTGTGCTACGCAAGGATTCATTGTGAGCTGTGCATTCATGTCCAAATTCTCTGTGTAGTCTTCTCTCTCAATTATATTCAACTGATGCCAGTTGGACTGCTGGGAACCCCAAAATGTCAGGGTATGGGGGTGGTGTTTTCCTACACTCAAACCTTCTTCCAGTCAGTGTCAAGGTTTACCATAAAGCCAATAGAAGCAGGCAAGATTCTTAGAGAATCTGCAACATCATGGGTGTAAGACTGATGATATTTATGTACAAAAAAAGGACAGTGAAAAGATCCGGCTGGGATTAAGAACATGTAAATAGTCTGGGGTGGGTCAAGAGTGACAGTGAAAGAACAGTCAAGTATCTATCTAGGTGTTCTGGAATGGACCAGATGCCTTGGGTGAGATGCCAGTGATCTGGGCTGCTGAGATGTATGGGAAAATTCAGGGACTGGGTTATTTTAAAAGACATCATCTTTTCTTTTTAAGGGTCCAGATCCCATCACCCCATCACAACCACCAGACACCTGGGTACAAAGACTCTTTCTGTCCTTCCAGAAAACTTCATCTGCTTGAACAAATTTTCTCCCTCTACAAAAGACTCTGTAAGAGTAAGTCAGACAGAACTGCTGCAAATGGTGCCCCCAACGCACACAGACATAGAAGGATACACAGCAGCTGGATGTTAGCTTATAAGAGCTGGAAACTTCAGGTGGGAAATAAATTTTAAAAATCCTACCTACCCTCATACTATAAACAAAACAAGCTGGAAACAGCTGCTCAATGGTAGCACAAAGGTGAAATTTGTTATCTACAATATTTAGTTTCATTTTTTAACTAGATTTCTCTTAGAAGAGATGAAATGCAGCTGTGTTCAGGCAGATGAGCAGGATGTGGCAGCAAAGCAGAAAATCCCCAGTGATTAAAATGATGTGGTGTCTGCATTGAGAGTTCAACCAGTTACCTGAAAGGCTGGTTATGCCATTTAAATCCTGTACTGAATTTGATATCTATGGTAGGTGGGTGGAGGGCTGGAAGTGGTTAGTTTCACAGGAAACTAAAACCCCACCTTTGACAGTAAGTCTTCACCAACCAATCTGAATTCCACAACTGACGGTCTATTAATCCTCACCTGTTTATTCTGTATTTAGCTTGCTTATGTATTTGTTTGCTTGTTGTCTCTATTAGATTGTAAATTCCTTGAGGGCAGGAAGTGTCTTTTGCCTCTTTTTGTATCCCCAGTGATAAGCACAGTGCCTGGCATATAATAGATATTTAATAAAAGTTAATTGATAAATTGATAGCTGCCATCTTCATAAGGGCAGAGACCTTCTTGTCCAACTCTTCCCTTTTAAGACCCTGAATGAAGTGATTCGGTCAGTGTTATGGGAATCTGAAGATCTTCCCTGCCGCTAGTCCCTTTGCTAAAGTGGCGTAAGTGGCTCTGAGAACCTTCCCTGATTTGAAAGTATACTCTGTCCCTAATAGGCTGAATGTGGTCACATGGTGCCTGTGGCGGGAGGCTTGGTTTTTGGGAAAGCCCACGCTTTATTACTTTGTGACTGGGCAGTGGGTCTAGAGGGCTGTGTCATTCTCCGAGCCAGGAGGAGGCTATATATACGCCCTGACGTGACGTTTTGTTTTGGGGTTCACTTTGAGAAGAGTTATGTGATTTAGCCAGATGAGATTCTGGGAAGCTGTTGAGCCCCCGGCTTTGAAAAACCCAGATGTTGGTGCTTCCCTCTCTGGTAACTGAATAGGTATGGATGTAATGGTCAGACGGCTGGAAGCTCTGTCTGCTGATATGTTTCTTTGTCTGCTTGTAACTTCTGCTTGTTAACTTGTGTTTGTATTCTGTTTGCATTCTCTGAACTTCAGGGTGCTGACATTTCCCCCTGAACTAGGTAAGTGATATTTGTTTGATTGATTAAAGTAAGATTGTTAACCCATTTTGAGTTGCTTTCCTTTAGAGAAGCAAATCTAAGAACCTGTGCTAGTAGCCACCCTGGGCATGCTAGGGTGCCTGCTGATACAGTCAGTCAAGACCCCACTCTGACTCAAGGAACAGCTTATCTGTTAGAGAACAATGTGTGGAACGAACCTCTCTGAGGCCCCTACTTCTGTGGGAGTGTCTCCAGCTTAAATCTGCTTATCCAAGACTCAGATATTTTCAAGGGGGGAGACTTTATATTCATCTTGTGCACTGCTTTGGAAAATTTAAAAAATATCTTAATAATCCAAAAGATTCTCATTTAGCTCAGGAGCCCAAGCCAGGCTAGAATTTTGGTGATTTATACAGAAACCTCTATCCCTTTCATACTCTGGCAGTCACCATGGCCAATTCTGTTTTTGTAGAATTTTTGTTGTTGTACTAGTACCATACATGTATTATATTGAAACACAGAACAAAAGCTAGTTAAGATCCATCTTTTATGCAGCAAAAGCTAATTAAACTAATTAAATAGAAATGATAAATATGACTTGGAGAAATGGAAAATTTTTTTTAGCATTTTATATACTTCCTTCTGGCCGGAGAAAGTAAAAGAAAAAGAGAAGGCAGAATATTACCATCCTTATTTGTTCTCTCAAATTGACAGGAAAGGTCAGTACTATCAGACCTACTTCTTATTTCTGCCCCAGAACGAGGCAAGAGAGGACTTCGATCTACAATCCCTACACCCTGCTCCTGTCCCATACTGCTTGCTGTCATCTACATTCGCCTCTCAGATGCCCCAGTTACAATCAAAAACTTATTAGAACTCCAACTTCTTACAATTGCCATGCCATTTCTCAGTCCAGAAATTCTACTGGATCCTAAATCCATCTATTGCAAACAACCCACATAACCACACACACCTCTCTCCTTGTGAAAATCTGACAAATGAGAAGGTTCCATCCCAATCTTCCATTTCTCTGTGTCAGAGAGATATTCAAGGTTATATTTCTCCCCTAGGTTATGAATTTCACAAAAAGACTATGTATCATTAACAGATAAATGTAGCTATAATAATGCATGATACTGGCACAAAAGCAAATAAACATAAAAAACATATAACAGCATACACAAAACTTACGGTAATTACCAAATGTGTCAATGAGCAGGCGCTATTACGTGCCATTCAGACTCCATGGGTAAACATTGGCATTATCATTTAGCTAAATATCTAAGCGGCCCTCCTATTTCCTCTGGAGAACATCCTAAGTTAGTCTCATTGCCATTTGAACAGATCTGGCTCTGCTGTGACCTACTGACTTATCTCTTCTGTCTGCCTTATGACCTGAGCTAGTTGATTTTATGGGCTGATCATAACCCTCATTCGAACTATATTCCTTCCTTGCTCGGCTTGAACTAGCTGGGCAGCTGAACTGACTAGCAGTGTTATTAATCTCTTGTGAGGATGAATGTGTACCCTAGACTATCATCTAGGCAGAAAAAGCGTTGCCCTTGTTGCAAGAAGGAGTTGGGTTCAGTCCTCTCCTGTTGGTGGAACTTGTTGTGAGGTTGTAGGACAGACCTCTTTTGAAATACCAATTTTTTTTATTTCCTTTAAATCTGCCAAGTTAAATGTTCTTTGATCTCTACCTGCTCCTCAGAAAATTGATCCAACTTACCCCCAAAGAGTTTACAGTGTAACTCTTTATAGAGCCCTTACTAGTCTCTGGGGGTATTTTGTCAACCAGAAATTTGCCTAGTCTTCCCACATATAGGCAGAGTGTACATTTCCATCAGTCCGCTAATATGTATGCCCCATGAACATCATGATTTTTTGGCAAAATTCTATTACTTGTTGAAGGCCTTGACAATGAATATGGGTGTCATATCATTCTTTGTGCAATCTTCTGGGCTCAAGTTTCTTTTTTTTTTTCTTTTTTCAGTTTTATTCTACCCTCTGTGAGCCATTTGGAATTTCCCTGGATATGATACTGGAATGGTTTACATTTCCTTCTCCAGCATATTTTGCAGTTGAGGAAACTGAGGCAAACAGGGTTAGGTAACTTGCCCAGGGTCATAAAACTAGTACATTTCTGAGACTGGATTTGAACTCAGGAACAGGATTTTTCCTGACTCCAGATCCAATACTCTATCTACTGTGCCCCCTTGGTAGTATACTTCTTTTTGTTTCTCTTTGAGCCAGAGATGGTTATATCTATAACATCTCTGTTCTCAGAGACTCAAAAGCCCAAGTCAATACATAGGTAGGCTCTTACCTCAAATATCAGTGGGTGGGATGTAAAGTCAATGATATGTGGTGGAATTACACAGCTACATCAAAAAAGCTAGATATTGGCTCCTCTGAGATTTTTGTTTTGGGCTTCATGTTCTTAATATTCTCAAGAGTGTGTGGGTTGAATTGTTCAGCTTCTGGTTCCCATTGAGGGTAGTAAGGTATAGTTCTAGATTTGGTTGGTCCTAGCCAAAGCTATTTGCTTGAGCTGTATGCTTTCAAAGCCTCTCTGCCTTGGTCTGGATACATTCTTGCAGGGAATCTCTATATCGATAAGTGTTAGGTGGCCCTGTGGACCATAGCACACCAAAGCTGTTATGGGGTTTTCTTGGCAACGATACTGGAGTGGTTTGCCTTTTCCTTCTCCAGCGGATTTAGGCAAGCAGGGGCTAAGTGTCTTGCCCAGGGCCTGAGTAAGTATCTGAAGCCAGATAAGAATTCAGGTCTTCCTGACTTTATAGGGCAGCTACGTGGTATAGTGGATAGAGTTCTGGGCCTGGAGTTAAGCAGATCTAAGTTCAGACGCTTACTAGCTGTGCAGGCAAGTCACTTAACCCTGTCAGCCTCAGTTTCTTCATCTGTAAAGTGAGCTGGAAAATGAAAAAACCGCTCTAGTATCTTTGCCAAGAAAACCTTAAATGTGGTCACGAAAAGTAGGACAGGATTACTCTGTCCATCTAACTACCTCTAGGCTATACAATGATGTTTTAACCAGTATAGGTTAACAGATTGGGTTCTTAAGCTTCTCTCTGTGTTCATTCATCAAAGGCAAAAAATTTTTCTTAGATCATTCCTGAGATAGTTGGCAAACAGGATCTTGTGGGTTGCTTCTCAGATATATCTAACATTACACCCATGCAATGAGAAGATGTCTGTTCTTTTGCTGAGCTTCTATGTCGACTGCTTCTTCCATTCTTCTTGTACTACAGAAGTTTGAAATTCACATTTCTGTAAATACACTCCAAAGGTTGAAGAGCTATTGCTTTTTTGATATTCACTCATCACTTGGCTTTACACTTTGGTTTGTCTCCATGGATGGTCAAAGTGTGCAGGTATGGGGTCTCAGCTTGTTGTTCTAATATTCTATTAATATCTTTAACAGATCAGAATTAGTTCCAATTAAATTGAATTCTATTAAAAGATAGACTGAACGTACTAACACCAGAACACCTATTGCTTCATTGACATGAGAAACTTTCTTGGGAAATTTCAAGGCTCCCTTGATGTATCCCAAGTATTGATAATTTGTCACTCAGTCATCTATGGCCAAATTCTCAAGTGATTTTATTTAAAGGTCTCTCATACAATTGCTGTAACATGATAGTTACTTATGACCCACTGCTCCGGTCAGAGGTACAATATATGTTTCCTCAGTCTTCACCATCCCCTTTGTATGAGGCCATTTAAATCCAAATGGAAAAGAATCATAAGAAATAACTCATGAGGTGATACTTAGTACCTATAGAGTACTGGGTTACTTCCTTCACTGGATCCCATTTCCTTTTCCCAGAGATGGTCCAATAGTCCCTAGCTTCTGCATCACCAAAATTGATTTCAACCTTTTATTGAGGGTGGGTAGGTGGTGTTGGACAAAATTCCTTCATGCAAAGAGATTGGGGGCTAAGTAAAAGATTGCAGCAACACGAGTAGTTGAATGTTGAAGGGATTTTTGATGGTGGTTTTACAAATTAAAGATGAGTAGAGATGATAGTTATTCAATATACTGCATGAAGGCATAGGTGGCAGGGTTAAGGGTCATATGAGGGGGAGAGGTGGTGCCATCTGAGCCCACTGATCAATCCATAGCTTGCCAAATTTCAAAAGCAAAAACTCTCTAAAACTCCAGTGGCATATATTTCTGTAACATAATTCAGTCCAGAATGGCAAATATCTCTGTCCAGTCCCTATCTGTTTCACCCATATTCCAGTAAGAGGTTGGTAGACAAGGAGCAGTCAGTACCCCATATAGCCCAGATGTTAAAACAACCGCACTGGAAAGTAATTGGGGGATAGGATTGGAAGCCAGCCAAAGAATTGTGACTGAGAAAAGAGATTGTGTTCTAGTTGACAGAATTTAATTTCCCAGCATTCCAACTTCTCCACAACAGAAAGAGATGCAGCATTACTTGTTGAATGGCATTTGGTAATTAGATGATTTCTGTAGACAGGATTCTGGAACTGAGGCTCTATCTAAAAATGGATATTGATATATGGTTGAAGATATCTGGAAAATTTGAGTTCTCGAACCAGATACTGCATTATTTGGGTATTTCAGTAAAAATTATTTTTCTTCTGGCCTGAATTGCTCAGGAACTTATTTTACCTTTGAATTAGTTGATATTCATAGATAGGTAGATGTGTGTAGATGTTATCTCTTTATGGGAGTTGCAGCTACAATGATGGAAAGGCTATTCTACTTAATAGGAACTCAAAATGAAAAGAAGAATGAAAGTTGAAGGGTTAACCACACAGGAGGTGGCGTCTTGTCAGATCCCATATAACAATAAGGACTAGAAATTCCTGGGTCATATTTCAGGTGCTTAGACTAAGACTTAGACTAAGATTGCCACTGTTCCCTTGCAGACTTCTCTTATCTTCTTTTCCATTCATAGTCTACATGAAGTTCGATATCTAGTCTATGAGACAACTCTGAATTTCTGGATACTAATTCTTTCTGTGGATGCTTTTCTTTGATGACTGGGACCTTTATCTCTGGATTTTTTCTAGCGCTACTATTGTATCATTTGCACTATACAGAACCCTGATTACTCCTTGCTAACTGTTCATTACTAATAGAGGGTGGACACAAAAGCAAGGACCCAACCTGGAGAGACAAATCTTATGCGTGCCATTCCTCTTTCTCATCTCTGAACCCCTCCCCCTGTGTCATCTCCAACACTTCATACCTCAGGCTAACCTCCTCTCCTGCTCTTGGCTCCAAGGATTCAGTCAACTTCAGAAGAGGCAATATGGTGGCACACTAGAGTACTGGGCCTGGAAGAGCTGACTTCAAATACAGCTTTAGAAATTTCCTAGCTACATGACAGTAAGTCACTTAACCCTTTTTTAGCCTTAGTTTCCTCGACTGTAATAGGGGGATAAAAATAGCACCTACACCCTGGGGTTGTTGGGGGGATTCAATTAGAAAATATCTGTAAAGTGCTTAGCACAATGCCTGTCACATAGTAGGTGCTTACAAAACGCTTCTCTTCCCTTTCCCCTCCCCCTTTATGAGTTGAACTAAACCAGTTATGGAGGCCATGTCTCAATGCCTCACCCTCCCCTACCCTGGATTGAACAGAATGATGATGAAAGATTTCACTGTGTGTATGTATAAGTGGGAAATAGTGCTTACATTTTTCTAGGGTTGTATGACAGGGGTGGGGGGAGAGAATGAGAGAGAAAAAGAGAGAGAGAAAGAGAGAGAGAGAAGAGAGAGAGAGAAGAGAGAGAGAAAGAAAAGAGAGAGAGAATGAGAGAGAAAGAGAGGGAGGGAGAGAGAAAAGAGGGAGAGAGAGAGAATGAGAGAGAAAGAGAGAGAGAGAGGAAGGGAGAGAATGAGAGAGAGAATGAGAGAGAAAGAGAGACAGACAGACAGAGAGACAGAGAGAACGAGAGAGAGAGATGGAGGGAGAGAGAGGGAGGGAGAGAGAAAGAGAGAGAGAAAAAGAGAGAGAGGTAGGGAGAGAGAGAGGTAGGGAGAGAGAGAGGGAGAGAGAGAGAGAGATGTTGTTGGGAGTATTTTGACCCACAAAAGACAAAAAGCACAAAAATACTTGAAGATTCTGTAATACAACAATTTCTACTTCCTTATCTTTGATTGGACTTGTTTCAAATTTAATTTAATTTTAATCATCCTTAGCTTATCTAATGAAACTGGACCTTACTGGAAATAAATCAGTAAAATCTGGGTATTTTCTATTTATTTTCTGTTCTCTTCCAGTTTCAATATTTTACTCATGAAGGCAGATAATAGAGAATTTTGTCCGATTTGTTCCCATTATCGGAATACTGTTCCTTATTACTTTGAAGGGAGATAGTTGCTGCTGTTTCTTAACATGTGATAAGGACATTTAATGACACCTGCTGGCTGAAATTCCCCTGTAGCTTCTGCGAGAGGAATACTGTTCATTTTGTCCCAAGCGGGTTCACATTCAAGAACAGATTCTTAAGTGGTTTGGGAGAAAAACAAAACTTAATTTAGCATTAATTAGTTTAATGGGATAATCAGATGAAGAACACTCTTCTCACTCCTCCTCCCAAGTCCCTCATCTGCTAAACTGTGGTATATCCCCTGGAACTGAGTATGGTCCTTGACCTCTTCTGACGGGAAGGACATTTGCTAAAATATATGTGAAACCACTGGTTTCTCGATTTCTTCTATGTGTACCAGTTGTGATCCCACCATCACCCCTTCCCATTCCTATCCCCCACTGCATCAAAGAAGGTTGGCCATGGTTTCAGGAAGTTTTAAGGAGTGACTCCAACCAGCATTGTTTCCCTGAGTTTGTTGAGACTCTTTGAATCTCTCCCTTGAATATTTTGTGGCTAGGGAACAGGAATTTGCACATGCCAACAAGAGAATGTACTATGTAGGTAGGCCTCACACTGGATCCCTATCAACCTTTGCTACTTCGTGTTTCATTTCCTTAGCATAGATGTCTAACAAGAGAATTTGAGAGATGGACTTTTTGAACTCAAGGGCTAATTCTAGAGGTTCTGGGTTCCTGAGTTGGTGATAGCACCAATGTGAGAGGTACTGCAGCTGCAACTTCTTGAAAGAAAAAAATGAACAACAGAAGGAAAATGAACCACTCCTGCCAAGTTAGTCATAAAATAGAGACCTTGTGTGGTTTATTTGGATTGTAGTTCTGAGGCGAAAGGGACATATACAACATGCTGCAGACAGAAGTGCCTAAAGGATAGGTGTGCAGTAATTAGATAGAGCAGCAGACTTAGAATCAGGAAGACATGAGCTCAAATCCTGTCTTAGTTACTATCTGTGTGATTCTGGAGATCAAGTAAATTTTCTGAGCTTCAGCTTCCTTGTTTGATGATAGTAATATACCAACTTTTCAGGCTGTTGTTGCAGAATCAAATGGAATACAATATATAAAGTACTTCACAACTCCTAATGTGCTATATAAAAATGATTATATTAGAAATGCCAGCCTCATCCAGAGAAAGAACTATGGAGTTGGAATGCAGAACAAAACAGACTGTTTTCTTTTTTGTTTTAATTTGTTTTTTTCTTCTTTCAAATGTGTTTAATAGGAATGTATGTGCAGAGCCCATGGAGTGGGGAGAGAGGGAGAGAAAATTTAAAATTTATGGAAGTGAATGTTGAAAACTAAAATTAATAATAATTTAACTTTTAAAAAAGTTGCTATATTAGGTTAGAATGTCCTATGAGTAGAGGTTGGTTCATTCTTTGCATTTAATCTCCAGTTTCTAGGACACTATCTGGCACTTAGTAGGTGTTTAAGAAATATGTGTTGATTGCTTAATATACTTATTATTGGGTACTTGGGAGGCATTTGTTTTTAAGCATTTTCTTTTGTGATAGAAGAAATAGATATCTCTCCAATATTGATCTACTTTGTACAGTAAGTACATTTCTAAAGAGGACCCTACTAATGCCCTTTGGTGAGACCCTAGGTATGAGCCAAACTTAAGCTTTATTTAAGAAAGTAGCATAGGGGCAACTAGGTGGTGCAGTGAATGGAGCACCAGCCCTGGAGTCAGGAGGATCTGGGTTCCAATCCAGCCTCAGACACTTTACACTTACTAGCTGTGTGATCTTGGGCAAGTCACTTAACCCTAATTGCCCTGCCTTCCCCACCTCCAAAAAGACAGAAAAGAAAAAAAAAAGTATCCTAGAGTTCTATTCTTGAGTTGAATATATATTCAGTCAGAGAGCCTGAGAAGAGTCTGACTCCCCTCTTTGGGGCCACAGTCCCCCAAGAAATAAACTCAGTTAGGCCAGAACTAAGTTACTTCAGGAGGAGAGGGTACTGAAGATGTTTGGAGTCTGGTTTTCCTAAAGATTTCAGAGGGCAGAGGTACTCTGAGAAAAGAGAGCTTTATTGTCACTAAAGTAGTGGGCTAGTGCTTCAGAGCATTAGTAACCTGAGAAAGACAGGGCCTTTCATACCCAAATTTTGGGCACTCAGCTAGGCGTTGAGGGTATGCTCCTATGTGGGCAGTTAACCACAGGGAAGGATGTCAGGAAAGGGGAAGAAGGTGTGTAAGGGGAGGCAGGAAAGGGCATGCAGATGCACTGGATACTTTACAAAACAGATCAGGGATGTGGTCACAAAGCAGAGAACTTAACTTACAACAACCAAAGATATGGGCACAGCCATTAGAGATTAGTCACATGAGAAGAAAATAACAAGGTTTCTTGTCGACAGATAGATCCTCCTGCTACTGGACAGATTTATATTTTGGCAAGGCTCTCATTGTGGCTGGGCAGAAGTCAACCACATGCACCCTATCCCCTAGGCCTATGGGATTTTTAAAATAGTACTCCACTTCCTGGAGAGGATCTTAGCAAAGTTTTTATCCCATTCTTTGGAGATAACTGTTAACAATCCTGGCTTTGCTACTTATCACTTCTATTGTTTTGTCAAGTTGCTGGTCTCTCATGGCCTTGGTTTTCTCCTCTGTAAAAAACAGAGAATTTAAGGGCACCTTTACACCTCTAAATCCTATGATTCTCTGACTGTGATGGATGATGGAAATATTAAGGGAGAAGGTCAAACCTTTCTATATGGTTTTACAGTCTAGTTGGAGAGACTTCCTGCCAAGATAGCCTCCTAGATAGAAGGTAGGCTATTAAACTTCCAAATTTCTATAAAAAAAACAGCAACCCTGAAGTCCTCGGCAAACTGAATAATGATCTATAAATGCAATGGAAACCCAGAGCTTCACAAAAAGTAAGCTGGGATTCTGACAAAAAATCCATTCTCCCTAAATCTGATAGGTAAACTATTCCTTGCCCTCCCAGTTTGCTTAAATTATCATATATATATATATATATATATATATATATATATATATATATACATATATATATAATATATATATATATATACATATATATATTATATATATATATATACCCATTTTGACTTTAAGTTGGTATACAGTGTAAGATGTTGGTCTATGTCTAGTTTCTGTCATGCTAGTTTCCAGTTTTCCCGGTTGGACACTATGTTTAAAGAAATCATTAGTGAAAACTCCCCAGATTTATTAGAACCAGAAGACAAAGTAAAGATAGGAAGAGTGTACCAACCACCTCTTGACAGAAATCTGAAAGGGAAAAATCCCAGTGGGACCATAAATGACTAGGGTTAAATGTAACTTACAATGCTGTGGCTAGAGGCATCAAGAGCAGAAGGCTTTGCCGAAAAAGTCTTGGTCAGAAAGTCCCAGGATGAGGTCCTTGGAGCCCTCAGGAAATGGCAGAGGGCATTGACCAGGTTGGTACCTCAATGCTCACAGACAGCACAGGTCAAGGGGCTCCAAAGTCCCTCTGGTGTTTTAGGGTACCAGAGATCCTCTGAATATCTAGAACTCTTAGCCTCAGAGATTCAGTGGGAGCAAGTCCTGGGAAGAGTAGATCAGTAGAAGAGCCCAGGGAGCCCAGAGCAAGGCTAAGAAGAGGCGAACACCCCATCAAGAGCATAATAGGGAATGAAGTCTGCCCTCGCACAAAGTCCTCGTTCAGAAATTAGAGCTGGAGAAAGAGCAAATCAAAGATAACACCATCCAGGGACAAAAATTATGGCAAATCTAATTCCATAGCAATTGCAAGCAGAGTCTTAAAGAGGAAAAAAAAAAAGGTTTTTCCACATGGATTACATGAATACATAGAAGAGATGAAGCAAGAGATAAAAAATGAAACAAAAGCACCCGAGGAAAGAACTGGAAGGAGAATAAGTAGTGTAGAAGAAAAAAATGGTAACCCTTACCCAAGAAATGGAATCCTTGAAAACTAGACCAAACAGAAATCAATGATTGTGAGATAATGAAAAATATTAGAACAAAATAAAAAAAAAATTAAATAAGAAAAAAGTAAAATATCTGACACTTAAAAAATAATAGCACAGAAAATAGGTC
>CM053591.1:36960502-36975852 GCA_028646515.1 Pseudochirops corinnae | reverse complement strand
GTGACATAGGAGAGAATAGACTGGGGGAGAGGGGACACACTGGGATGGCTGTTTTCGGGCAGTGGGTGGGGGAAAGAGGGGGAGAAAATATGTAACTCAAAATCTTGTGGAAATGAATGATGCAAACTATAATAAAATTAAAAAAAAAGACTTGGCAAAGAAAAAAAAAAAAAGAAAGCTTTCTGTATGCCCAGGGACCCATAGTCACAGTTCTAGCCCAAATCATAACCAATTATGCTAAGGAAAAGAAAAAGGGTATGTTAACATAATGTGATGGCAAGCAAAATGGTACTTAACTCCTTGTTTCAGCTCTTCAAGTGTCTTTGGGCCTCACCTGTGATTGTATCAAGTCTTTGTTAGAAACAGAACCTGTGAAGCCCCCAGTGGGAAAAATTTGTCAAAGACTGGAAAAGGAAAGATGTAAGAGGAAGGAATGGAACAGGAAAGATCATGAACTGGGACTGAGCAGAGCTGGTAGGAAGGATGCCTGTGGTGCCAACATTGTATCTGTCTATTCTTTCTGTGCTGTTTTCACAGGCAGAAAGTGAATTGATGATAGTGTTGGCAATGTGTGTGAATATTGTTGTAACTCTGCTAAGCTTGATGTGGAGCTGGACCGGGAGCTGGGAACTGCCAATGTGTGAATCCAGGTGACAGTTGAGTGAATTCAGGCAAGAGCTGGGAGCATGGAAGAGGAGCCATGGAGTTTGGGAGTCAGCTTCTAGTCAAGATAAAAGGACCTCTACTTGGATACTTAGTGCTGACTAACAAGATTAAGATTGTGACCTAGGGGTGGGAGACCTTTGTACTTTGTACTCCTTAAGGATGATTGCTCCTTAAGGATGATAGAGTTAAGGATGATTAGAAACCAGTTTCCAATCAGGATGAAAGAAGACTTTAGATGGGTACTTTATATAGACTGATTCATGTCATGACTTACTGAATGATATCTTTTGTTTAAGAATATGTGCCCACTTCAGTAATGAATTGTTACATTATATAGTTGTGAATGTTGTACTTTGATTTCTGTGAATGTTTCTTTAGTTTGTTGCTGAATAAATAGAGAGTTCACTGTACTTTGCGATCAGAACCTTAAAGTCATTCACTGCAACAGTCCTCAGGAGAGCTGCCTGTGCTTGACTTTACACATAGCTAAGTTGATCTAGCTGGTGGGCATTGGTGCATAAAAGCAATGCTGGACAAGAATCAGTTCAGTTCCAAGGACATTATATACCTAGTTCCTTATGGAAAGTTATAAGGATATTTCTCTCATTCTCTTGTTGATCACTATTTGGTAGGGAATGAAATGACATTCCAGGGATTACTGATTATCTGGGCTAGGGTGAACTGATCTAATGAAAGAAATGTAACTAAGCAATTGGGAGAACACAGCCTCAGAAACCAATGTTGGAAGGAAGAATTATGGCTACTGTTAAGTAATGAAGGGAACTTGATCTCCAGAGAGAAGGGGAGAAAAGTGAGGCTGTATTTTACTTTTATTTTATTTTTATTTTTTGTTCTTTTTGGAGGGGGGAAGGCAAGGCAACTGGGGCTAAGTGACTTGCCGAAGGTCACACAGCTAGTAAGTGTTAAGTGTCAATGGTCCTTGTCCTTCATTCTTGAAGAGGACCAAAATGACATCACTATTTTAGAGTCAAGTTACAGTGTGTAACATGGCTATCAGCTATGGCCTAGAATGCTCTACTATAGGTCAAGCACAAATAGTCCATCTGAACATTTGGGATAGAATCTCTGAATCTGTGCATCTCACATTTCTTTTGAGCTCCTTCATTTCTGCTTTACTCATAGAGCACAGCACCTTCTCCGATGAGAGCATGCCATGCTGGGCAGTCCTGTGTCAGTATCTCCTATGTCACACAATCAATTCAAAAGTTCTTAAGAGAGATCTTGAGAGTGTCCTTGTATTGCTTTTTCTGACCAGCATGAGAGCACTTGCCCTGTCTGAGTAAAGGAGCTAGGAATTCAAGAGAGGAGGACAGTGTAGAGTTGAATTGATTCACCAGGGAGTCAATATAGAGAGAAGAGGAGACAGTGACTAGTACAGGGGAGATGGATTGGAAGAGAACTGAAGGGTAAAGTGATTGGAGGTCATAGTGTGGATAAAGAGTAAAGTTATGTAAGAAAAGGCAGAGGGGTAGGTGAAAAGTCAATAGATCATAGTTGAATAAGGAGATCTGGGAATTATTGAAAACAGACATGAAACATTTCTTGGTATTGGAAAGACCAAAGGTATGATCATTTTTGTGTGCGGCTGAGGTGTGTTGGAGGAGGAGGTCATGAGAAGTTAGTAGGTTGAAGAATTGAGTATTTGGAGTATTTGAGGGAGAATCAATATGTGTGTCTTGAAGTCCTCTACTATGACAGTAGCAATTGGGAAGGAGAGGAAAGTTGTAAGGCAGGTGTCAAACTCATTGAAGAAAGAAAGGCAGTGACCTGAGGGTCTGTAGATAACAGCTACCAAGATTTTGATTTAGTGGTAGATATGAATGGCATGAACCTCAAAGTAAGAGAGTTTATTGAGTGAGAAGTAGTTGAGGAAAGGAGAGACCTTGGAAGTGACAGTGGGGAGTAAGGAGTGTTCTAAGTCTAGTATCTTGCTTCAAAATTTTTCATTTACTATTGCTAATTGTATTTTCCTCCATTCTATGCTTCCCTCTCCCCCACCCCCATTTATTCTATTCTCTCTCTCCCTTCACTCTGTCCCTCCACAAAAGTGTTTTGCTTTTGACTACCCTTTCCCCAATCTGCCTTCCTTTCTATCACCCCCACCCTCTTCTCTTTTCCCCTTCCTCTCTTACTCTGCTTTAGGGTAAGTAAGATAGATATCTGCACCCAATTGAGTATGAATGTTATTTTCTCTTTGAGCCAATTCTGATTAGAATAAGGTTCACTCACTCCTCCTTACCTCCTCCCTCTTCCCCTCCAGTGCAAAAGCTTTTTCTTGCCTTTTTTAATGTGAGATAATTTACCCCATTCTACTTCTCCCTTTCACTTTCTCCTAGTACATTCTTCTCTCACCCCTTAATTTTACTTTTTAGATATCATCCCCTCATATTCAACTCACACCTGTTCCCTCTGTCTATATATGCTCCTTCTAACTACTATAATAATGAGAAAGGTCCTATGAATTACAAATATCATCTTCTTATGTAGGAATGTAAACAATTTAGACTTATTTAGTCCCTTATGATTTCCCTTTCCTGTTTACCTTTTTATCCTTCTTTTGAGTCTTGTATTTGAAAGTCAAGTTTTTTACTTGACTCTGGTGTTTTCGTTAAGAATGCTTGAAAGTCCTCTTTGTTTCCTTGAAGAATTATATTCAGTTTTGCTGGGTAGGTCCAAGTCTCTTGTCTTGACTAGTGGACTGAAGAGAATGAGTGAAGGCACAGCTAGCATTAGAAAGGATAGCCAAGGAGACTATGTCATCAGTGATGAGGTGAAGACTCTGGGAATCCCCTTGAGCTCTCCTTGAATCTTTGAGGTACAGGCTCTGGGAACCCCTCTGAACTCTGATTGAATTTTCCCATTTGACAAGGCATCTGCATGAGGCCATAAGCCTTTCACTGTGGCTCTGCCCAAACCTTTGTTACTAGCTTAGCCCTCCATTGTCCATCTACTTTCCACCCTTGAGCCTATCAAAACATCTGTACCCAAATAAACTGTTCCCTGACCTCGTTAACTCCTCCTGAAGACCCTCCCCAAATTCCTCCCATAGACCACCCCTAGATTCCTCCCACAACCTTTCTGTATATAAGACCCCATCTTGCCTCCATGTGTGTGAGAGTGCCATAGAATGACCTAGCACAGACTTACTCTGTGTCAGATGATTCTGGCCTGTTTGCCCAATGCAAGTGTCACAGATACTGATGCTCCTTAAGAGTCTACCCAATATGACGACCTTTTAATAAACTTTGCTTTACTTTGGCTGAGATAAGACTTGAATCGAATTCATTCAACAGGACCTAGTATGCTGGTATTTTGGGGTCTATACTTCAATATTTTATGGTTAACCTCTTCAATAAGGGAAAGACAGTACGAGCTAGTAAATAGAAGGACTGGGAGAGAAATAGATTTAAGATGAAGGAAGTTTATAGCCATGAAACAGATATTTCAGGGGCATAATGGAAGGGCTGGGGGGGGTTAGGATGAAACTTTGGGATAGGATGATTGAGAGGGATGGGAATGAGGACTTGTTAGGCAGTATGAAATGGGGTTTGGATTATGTTCTACAGGAGTTCAGATTCACAGGAATACGAAGGGTATTACATGTTGTTAGATGGGACAGCTTTGATATTCAGGTTAGATGATTTTAAGGAACACAAAACCTCACATTAAGATGATCTAGTCTTTCGGTATTCCATACAAAATAATGTAGTGGATATACTCTCTCACAGAAAAGGGACACCATATGGAGGTTTTCTTTATCTTATTGCTATCCTCAAATCCCAATTTTGTGCTAGGATATGAATAGTAGAATCTCAGGAATTAAGTTCAGACAAGGCACTATTTGTAGATGTCAGTGTCTGTGAGATTTTATTTTGGGGTTGGCAAAGGGAGATGAAGCCTTTCACAAATAATCAGATTTATGGCAAGTAGATAGGGATACATATAGGATTGGGCAGAATTTCTCTGGAGTCAGGGTCCACCCTCATGGTGATCAGTCAAACTTTACCTGTCTCTAAATACATATCTTTATTCCTTCTTTGGGTCAAAGGTCTAATCTAATGACCATTAATCAAATGCCCATTGAATTATTCTATTGGTATATATACATTAGAAAGCCTTTGAAAATAGGCAGTGAACTGGTCCCAGAATCGGATGGGATGAAGAGATTAATCTGGGGCATCTTTAGGAAATTGTCTAGCAGCTTCCAAAGATCTCTTCTCTGTCAAAACCTAACACAATAATAATAGTACTTATAGATACAAATCATGGAACGCTATAATCTCCAAAGAACAAAAATGGCTGATGGCCCAAAGGTCAGTGGGAAAGATACATTATCAGAATAAATAAATTGCAGTCTATTACCATTGATAACTTGTGTGCACACCAAGTGACATGAACAATATCATGTATGACATATTTGTCCAGAATTTTAGATATGGCCAATGGGGGAAGTTATTTTGCTTGATTAGGGTCTTGTTTTTCTTTCCTTTTAAGTTGAGATGAGAGAGGGAAGGGAAAGAAAATAATTGTTAATTTTAAGAAATAAAATAGAAAAAGAAAAAGGATGTGGGTTGGTCATGTACAGACGTCATAATTTTTCAGGTTCACTTCACTCTAAATCTGCTGTTGTGCCTAACTTCAATTCCACGGAACCAGATGCCCCTCAAATTAGGCTCATCATTGTTATTGTTCAGTTTTGTCAGACTCTTTTTGATCCCATTTGGGGTTTTCTTGGCAAAGATACTGGAGTGGTTTGCCATTTCCTTCTCTAGCTCATTTTACAGATGATGAAACTGAGGCAAACAGGGTTCTATGACTTGTCTAAGGTCACATAGCTTGTAACCTGAGGCTGAATTTGAATTCAAGTCTTCTTGGCTCCACACTCAGCATTCTGTCCACTGTGTTACCTAGCTCCCCCTAGCTAATATCATCACTATTTCAAGTTGTTGCTAATTCAAGTGTGTACTAATTCCACCTTCCTCAGCCTCCTCTTCCCTCTGATTGGAAGGCTAGAGGTAGAGTACCAAACTCCTCCCAATGCCTTCTTTTATGGAGAGCAGTAACAGAACTTTTTGGTCTCATTCCACTTTGCATCTTCTGCTCTGCCTGCTTTCAGCTCCATGGAACAAGATTCTCCCTGCTGTTCCCCATGACCCCAATCTCTCACCCTTTCCTACCTTCTTTTATGTGCTATTTCCCCCCTCCCCCCATTAGATCGTAATATTCTTGAAGCAAGGACTGTCTTTATTAATTGTATCCCCAGTGTTTCGCATAATGCCTGGCACATTGTAGATACTTAGTAAATGTTTATTGGTTTAGATTACTGAAGGAATGAAAAATAATTGACAATCTAATAATTGCACAAAATCCATGAAATATAAAAGCAACCTCTCATGCATTGAATAGATCTACTATGTAGAACTTAGGGAAAGGCATGCACAAGAATTGAGCAGGGTAAGAAGGCATAGATGAAGAGTGATCTATATCTTTAGAGAGAATTCCTACACTTTTAAAAGCTAAATTGAGATTGTTGTTATAAAAACTAAAACAAAAGATTAGTGTAGAAAAGCATCCCCAATTATTATTCTAAAGTAAATAATTTGCTTTATAGAACAGGTTTTCTATGGTTTTGTTGTCATGGTGCTTAAGAATTTTTCCATGAAAAAATCTAAACTTTTGCTACTTTTCTAATATAATTATGTGGTTAATATTAGCTACTTTTAAAAAACAAACAGGAGAACTATAGACATTTAAATTTAAACACACAGATGCAAAAATTATCAGACAATTGCTGTTGAGAATGAATAATAACTAGGCTTAATTTTTATAATAAGTAATGGTGCAAAATTGTTGAGAATTCATGAATTTTGGATCACAATCATTTAGAATCTGAAGGAACCTAACTGATTCTCTCTAATTTTGCAGATAATCTCCTAATTTTGCGTATAGTGGAAAGAACTCCACGTGTAAAAGAAAGCCCTCCATGTGTACAGAGAGTAGGCCCTATGTGTGTAGAGAGGCCTGCCTATGGCAAGTGTTGTTATTATGAGGTTCCAAGAAAGGCAGAATAGACATCTCTAGCCTCTTCTCCCCCAGCCTTTCTCCAAGGGACACTTTCATTCATGCTAGGAGGGGAAGTAGGAAGTTGGGGCTGGAGGTTACTCTGCTTTCCTCAGAGAGAGGGGGTACCAGCCTAGGATTATATCTATCTTCTCCTTAAATATTATTAGTCTAGTGGTTATGATCTAGGGGTTCAATCTAACTTATGATCACCAGCTCCATGTACAAGAGACTCCTTTTCCTTTTCCATCAAAATACCAGTTTCACAATGAACACAAGTAGAGAGCAGGCAAAGAAACCTGTTTTATCCAAATTGGTAGTAAAATAGAAATCAGAGAAGCTATATGTAGGAAAAATGGTAACAGACAATACTGGTAAAAGAGCCCTCCCACTTAGAATGAGTTAACTCAACCAAGAGAATGACCTGGATCTCAACCAATGAGAAACTCCTTGAAGTTTTAGTAGAGCAAGCTGAGAATAAGTACATGGTGGAGATTACCAGTTCTACTCATGTTTTCCCAGTCTTTTTCTTCAGCAGTCTGATGTGAGATTGGTTTCTTCCATCTTTTCTCTCAAAGCTAGAAGTCAGAAGTGCCTAGTGTGACTCAGTGCTTAAAGAGTCTCAAAGAAGACTTCAAACTTGATGAATCCTCAAAGTGAACTTATTCTGAAAAATCCCCAAAGGCACTGATGTAGAGCTGAAGCTCTTCTGCTCTTACCACTCATAGGGCAGGGTATGCATCTCCTCCAAAAAGGAGAGAGTTCCGTTATAATGAACTTTGGGACAAGGGTTACATTACAGATAAGGCACAGAGATGGTAAATTATTTGACCAAATTCACAAAGATGATGGAAAAAGTCAAATTTGGACTCAACTCTTTGTAATTCCAAATATTGTACTCTTTCCAGGGCACTAGTTTTCTAATTTTCTTACAATATAAGTTATGAGAAAACTCACCTTGGTTTTAAATGTGTCAATTTTTAAGGCTCAATGAATTATTAGAAAGAAATAAACATTTGTGTGGCTTCTCAGCTTTCTCTTGTGGAAAAGCAATAAAAATTTGAATTAGGATGAAGTCTGCTAGGTAGATACAATGTTCGAGGATTGTTTAAATCATGCTTCATTTATTAGAGAACAAACCCTTTGGAGAATGACCCATACAACACAACATTTTGGGAGAGCACAGAAAGTTATGAGTAATTCCTGATCTCACCACAGTGTGGAGATATTGCAACACCATTTCATCTGGGTAATGCCTGGATTACCAACCAGATTGGCTCCTTGATTTCCACTGTCTGTACCAATTTTCTTTTCCATTCTATTAATTTTTATCATAAAGAAGTGAGCTAATAAATGTGTATGGCACACATTTTCTTTATTCAGACAGAATGGTTTTGCCATATGACAGTAAAATTCCTGTGCATCCACTATCCTTAGAAACAAAGCCTCATGTTCAAGGGCAGGGTGATCCTTTCAGCTGTCTCTTCTCCCGTTCTAAACATAGGAATAGGTGGCCTTCTAATACCAATGAAACCTTTTTAACATGAAGAGTTATTTCCTATTCTGAAAAGGGTATTGTTCGTGGTGCACATAAAATAACAAAAATCCTTGAACCTCTTTGGACGATGTGGCTGCTAGTGGTATTTGTGTCCTCCTGAGCAGATGTGATATCTTCCTTACTAAATAGGAAATGACACCCAGCACAATAACTTTAGATGCTGTTCGAGCTCTATATTGCTCATCACTTAGAAAACAAGTTGAAAAGTGGCATTTTTGGAAGAGATGCTTTAGCTGAAAGGATATTTTTTGAAAGTTACAAGCTTTTGCTTACCCAGTTAATTAATTGAGTAAATAAATTAGGTTTTGTAAAAAGGATGTTCACATTTGGTACAAATAAATTTAACTTTTGGGGCTTATGCACTTACATCAGGTAATAAAGTGCCTCAGTAGCAACCTCGTGGAAATGGTTTGATGACTGAAAGCTATTTTATTTTGGTTGAAAAGCATTAGTAAGGGGGTAGAAATATATTCCAGTCATTTCCATTATATTCAATCTGGGAAAGGGGGGTCAGGGAAAAGAAGAGAAAAAAAAAGCAGCCCTTTCAATTAGATCTTCAGTATGTGAATTAAGTAGAGTGGAGGCTTTGAGTTCTCTGTTGGCCCTGAGAATTAGGAAGCTTCAGTTCTCTTCTATCAAATGAATTGGTTAAGTGACCTCAGTTAAACTGTTTAACATTTCTATAAGCTTATTCGGGGCTTAACATCTAGCTCTTACCTAAATCACAGAGCTGTTTTGCAAGGCTTAATTAGAGGGTATCTATGATGGGTTCTCAGATCCATGGTGAAGGTAGCAATAGAACGTGCACCCAGAAAATGGGCACCCTTAACATTCATCAGTTATAGAGCTGTCGCATGATGGGGAAAGAAGCATAAAGGTGAAGATGGAGGAAAGGGAGGGGGAGAAAATTTGGAACTCAAAAACTTGTGGAACTGAATGTTGTAAACTAAAAATAAATAAATTTAAAAGAAAAAAACAAAAAAAAGTCTCAGTGCATTTTTAAGCTTTCACATATATACGTATTGTATATATATATATATATATATATATATATATATATAAATACATATATAATATATGTATGTGTATACATATATTTGTATTTTATAAAATATTTTAACATCTGGATAATAATCCTTATTGAGTGAACCAAAAACATTGTTTTCTTTAGAGATTCAAAAAACAGTTTAAATTTGTTTTTGGAACTGAGAAGAAAAAAACTAATTAATACGTACTCAGAAAAAAAAATGAAGATAAAAAAGTAGGAAATTATGAAGCTTTCTCCAACTTATTCCACTCTCAACCTGCCCTCAGGACAGATAATAGACAATTTGCAGATATAGCTGCATGAAAAACTTTACTTCTCTTAAGAAAAAAATCACTGTGGATTTGAGGAATCATTTTGCTTAGAATTTTACAAGAAAATGTCATTTCGTGTGACTATTCAGATTCTTTCACAAATGGGAAATATTAAATTCAAGAGCAATTTGTTATATGTAATCTGACCTACTCTTTACTTTGATTTGGATATATTGTGGGTTGAGTCACATCCTTTAGAAGAGAACAACATATATGAAAAGCTTGATATTATATAGTAACTAAAACAGGTGTTAGTTCTATTGCCCTATTAGTATCATACAGATGTCCCTTATTGAAAAAAAATAGCTGAGAGATTTTCTGCTATCTTTTTGCTTGTGGGTTCTATGTATTCTATGTTATGTTTTAAATGTCTCCTTTGAGGAAAGCATGAAGCCATGTGCTGAAGCAGATACAAAGATAATTGTTTCTCTACCCTCATGGAGAATACATATACACATGTGCAAAATAATTTTTAAAAACATGAACATGCAGCACCAAACAAGTAACATACAATGACTATGATAGTATGGGGAGTGAATAAAATAATATGAAAGGTAACAATGCTCCTAGGATGTTTTTCTTTAAAAATATTGGTTTGCAGGGGAACATTGTACACAGTACAGCAACACTGTGCAGTGATCAACTATGATTGACTAAGCTCTTCTCAGCAATACAGTGATCCAAGACAATTCCAAAAGACAGTTCTGTCCACAACAGAGAAAGTGAATGTGAATGCAGATAGAAGCATATTATTTGCACTTCGGTTTTTTTCTGTTTTTTTTTTCCTTTTGTTCTGTTTCTTCTTTTACAACAACTAATGTAGAAATGTGTTTTACATGATTGCACATGTATAGCTTATATCAGATTGCTTGCCATCTTGGGGAGGAGGAAAGGAAGGGAGGAAAGGAGGGAGGGAGAAAAATTTGGAACTCGAAATCTTATTTTAAAAAATTAATGTTGAAAATGATCTTTATATGTAATTGGAAAAAATAAAATACTATTTCCAAAAATGTGTTGGTTTGCTAGACACTAGATATCTGAATATTGATTTGACTTCTATCTGCCTCCATTCTGGCTGCAAAAGTTCTGTTGGAGCAAATATCCTTTCTTGGCCAGAGGACTGATATGCATGTAGTTTGGTAAGAATTGGTTTTCAATTAACACCTATGCATATATATTGAGGCAGCTAGATGGCTCATTGGATACAGCGCTGGGCCTCGAATCTGGAAGTTTGTTGTTGTTCAGTCATTTTCAGTTATCTGACTCTCTGTGACCCTATTTGGGATTTTCTTGGCGAAGATACCGGAGTAGTTTGTCATTTTCTTCTCCAGATCATTTTACATATGAAAAAACTGAGACAAAGAGTATTAAGTGACTTGTGCAAGGTCACACAGCTAATATATATATATATATATATATATATATATATATATAAAAAACAGACTTGGCCCTGCTAGAATTGCATTGACAGGGAAACGTTGGCAATCCCAGTTGCCTGCCTACTGGTCAGGTTGTTTTTCCCTAGAGTTATAATGGTCTTGCCCTTGCCCTTGAACTGATTTCTGGGAAAAAAGAGAAGCCAGCTTAGGAGGTATGAAGGAAGTGGCTTTGGGGAAAAGCATTGCTTTGGCTGTAAAATCCATGAGGAACCAACAGAAGGCCATGCCAGAGTGAACAATGGCCAGGACCAACAGATGATAGAGACATCCAGGTGGGTCTACCCTACTCTTTATCTGTTACACACAAGCAGTAGCGAAGACTATATTATCTAAAATGATTCTGTATAAATTTTAATAGCCATAGATAATGATTTTGCTAAATTACTGTATGCTCAGCTGGAAAGAGAGAAAGAAGGAATTTCTTTTTTGCAAAGATGAGAGTCAAACTGGGTGAGAGACAAAAAGAGAAACAGAGAGAGACAGAGAGAAACAGAGAGAGGCAAAAAGAACCAGAGATACAGACAGATAAATGGAAGGAGACAGAGACACAGAGAGAAAAAAGTGCAAGACACAGAGAGAAAAAAGTGCAAGACAAAGAGAGACAGACAGATTGACAGAGACAGACAGATTGACAGAGAGAGAGAGAGACAGAGAGAGAAACAGAGAGAGAGACAAAGAGATACAGAGACAGAGAGACAGAGTAGGAGCCCAGAGATAACCTCTAGTAACTGTGAGTTAGAAAACAAGCAAACTAGGCAGAATAGACACGTTTTAACCTGCTAGGCAATAGGTGGCAGGTTCCCTTTTGGGATGCAAAGCTTAAAAGTCTATGACAGTTTAAGGAAGGAAGACTAGACTAAAAATATTAGGCTTCAGAATTTGACGTTGTTAGGTTTAGGGTTGGACGGCCCCTTGCCTAGCTTATGAGCTCCTCTTAGTGGTTAGATATGGATTTACATGTCAGATTTTACAGAAGTTACTTGAGCCCTTCCTGGATGCCTACCACTATTCTCTATATGATGTGCTACCTTTATATGTGAAAGCAATATTATTTACCCAGTACAGGGAGTATATGTAATATTATTGTTTTTGTAGTAATAATAATGGATTTGGACTCGATCCACCCACTTGCTAATATAGTGTCCTTTATGACCAACATATTTTCATCACATCTAGGTGGGATAAGCATGTCATCCTGAAAAACTAGCTTTCTATGTGGAGAGAAATTGGGCTTTGACCAGCCCCCTTTCTGCCCCACACTCCAGTTCAGAAAGTCCATAATGTAATGACAAAGTGTTAATGAGGTGTCAAACTAACTGTAAAAATGCAGCTTTACCTGGTGATACCTTTATGAGGTTCCAACAAGTCCCTTGAGTGAATTAAAAAGGGAGTAATATAATTGTAAGAATAATTGTTAGCCACTCCTCCAGGTGACCATTAAAAGACACGGAAACTGTTAAAGAGGCAATTTATCAGTTCAAGCCAGCAATGGCAAGAGAAGGCAGCTCCTGAGGAGTGGCTATCATTCTTGTAAGGAGGAGACTATTTCTCTCTGCCCCCATCCTGAATCTACCATGTAGCTCTTAAGAGGAATAATTTTTCATTAGGAAATATTGCATCTATGAAGGAGCAGAGAAACACGCCCCAAAGACAGACAGAGTCATCTAAGGAAGAAAGTAATTTCAGAGATCATAACTGTTACTGTTGTTGTCCAGTCATTTCAGTCATTCCCAATTCCTTGTGACCCCCATTCAGGTTTTTCTTGGCAAAGATACTGGAGTGGTTTTCCATTTCTTTTTTCCAGCTCATTTTACAGATGACAAAACTGAGGCAAACAGGGACAAATGACTTGCCCATGATCATACTCTTAGTAAGTGTTTGAAACTGGATTTGAACTCAGATCTTCCAGACTCTAGACCCTATGCTGTATCCACTGCACCCCTTAGCTACCCTAAAGACCATGACTCTAGCAGCAAAAGAGAGTCAGTTATTATCTCAAGAGAAAATTAGCCTTGGGAGTCAAGAACTAGGTTGCAAAGAATAACAGAAGGAGGAAAATACCTTTGAGATCCTGCAGTTCGGGAGTTGTGAGTTGCTTTGGCCATATGTATTTTCTACACATGTGCCTCAATGCCATTGTATTCCAGGCTTGTGCCCACTCTATGTATTTGTGAGAGAATGTACCCCAAGTATACCAGAAATCACATCTATTTGTAGGATAATGAACCCCAGTGGTACATATTTTATATACTCTTCTTACCATGCTTCTTAATCAATGCCTTTGCTAAGAGCCCGTTGGTCTTTTTTCTGTGATTGTTGGCAATCCCATATTGACACTAGATCTCTAGAATGTCAAGTATATGTCCATTGAAGGGGACAGTTACAAACCAAGTGAGTGTGGAGTTGGGAGGTGTAGGAAGAATTTGGAATAGTTCAAGTCCCAGTTCTTCCCCGACTCATTGTGTGATACTGGGTCTTAACCCATCTACATCTCAGCTTTATCATTTTTTAAATTGACCTCTAAATTATAACATTCTATGATTCTGCTTTTCAGCCATACTTTCACTCATAGCTAACACCATTAGCAGAAGCTTCTTTGAACATGAAAGATTGTGATTATTTTTCTTTAACCAAAACATATTTATTGATGGAATATGCTTAAATATACACTATATAGCATTTTATTTTGAATAGAGAAAATATTTTAAAATTTAGATTCTTGCCCTTAATGAAAACCATGAACAATAATGCTGTTGCTTTTGGTTCTCACTTTTATCTTAATTATTTTAATATTTTCTACCTAAAAATATAGTTTTCTTAATACCTCCTGTTTTGGTCTGAGCATGGCCCATTTCAGTTCCCTGATAATTTAGGTTATTCAATAGTTAAGAAAAGGAGGTTCACTTAGCCACAGCAGCAGTAAAAGGATTTTCAACAAAGATCTGCCTTGAGAATAGCCCAATTTGATGAACCACCATTGCCAGACTTGCCCATCATGGTCTGCCAAGCATGAGAGAGTACCTGAATCTCCTCATGGCTTTTTCCAGGGAGCCATGTCAACAACCTGAAACTTTAGTGTTCTAAGTCAATTGGGTCTCAAAAATGGTTTGAATACCTTTTAAGGAAAAACTAGCCTAGCTTGCAAAGGGGTAGAAATTAAGACATTACCCTATTTACCAATTGCTCAAAAATGACTGAAATTCTTTCCCCAAAGTTTTCTAAATATATCCTACATTAAGTTAAGACAAGCTTGGAAAACTTCTGATTAAAGAGACAGATTATATTGCAATTTATTTGTAACATAAGCTACAACAATGATGAAAGGTTTTATGCTTCTTCCAGACTCAGTCCTACCACATGCCCCTTCTCCCTATTCTCTGCTTCTGAATCACTGTGAACTAAATCCTTTAGCCTTTTCCAGTGCCAACCAAGCACCTGTACTGAGGCACTGGGGGACAATTTAGGAGTCCTCTTTTCCAATAATGGTAATTTTTCAAATAAAAGATTTTGTGTAACTAATACATAAGAATCTTCTGTTAAGACTAGGTTTTCATTTTATTTTTTTCAAAGTAGTATTGCTGTTTGTCATGTTGTTCAGTTATTCAATCTGGTCTGACTCTTTCTGACTTTATGGTCCATAGCATGCTTCATGTCCATAGACCCTTCTATCTTACACTGTCTTTTGAAGTCTGTCCAAGTTCATATTTTTTGTTTCTATGATACTATTTATTCATTTTCTGCTCTGTTGTCCCCTTTTCCTTTTGCTTTCAATCTTTCCCAAAGCAGGATCTTTTCCAATGAGTCTTTGTCTCTCATTATGTGGTCAAAGTATTTAAACTTCAGCTTTAGTATTTGACCTTCTAATGAATAGTCTAAATTAATTTCTTTAATTATTGACTAATTTTATCTCCTTGCTATCCAAGGCACTCTCAAAAGTCTTCTCCAGCACCATGTTATAAAAGCATCAATTCTGTGATGCTCACCTTTCCTTATAGTCCAACTCTCATAGCCATCCATTGCTGCTTGTGGTAGAGAACCCCATAGGAAATGAAAAACTGTTGGTTAGTTGGAGAAATATTGACTCCATTTACTGAATAGATGGAATCTTTTTGGTAAATACCAGTTAAGCTATAAATAATTGCATACCCTTTGACCCAGCAATACCACTGTTGGGATTATATCCCAAAGAGATTACAGAAGTGGGAAAAGGTCCCATATGTGCAAAAATATTTATTGCAGCTCTCTTT
>CM053591.1:36934395-36960002 GCA_028646515.1 Pseudochirops corinnae | reverse complement strand
GGGAAGGGAGGGGAGAAAATCTGAAACTCAAGTGATTGTGGAACTGAATCTTGTAAATTAAAAGTAAATGAGTAAATAAATAAAAAAAAAATAAATACCAGTTAAACACATCTGGGAAGACAGAGTACATAAGAGACTACTAACACTCTTTGAAACCAAGTCAAGTTAGAGAGGGTTAGACTAGATTATTTCTAAGGTCACTTTCAACTTGAATATGTCCATTTCAGGGTTACCTGGGCACTTAGACTAGTAACATCACATTGGTTGTTAAAAGGGAGGCTTCAAAAGGCATCGACTATTCTGTATGCTATACTAGGCCCTCCTGCTGGAATCATATGCTTGGTATGTTACCACTCTATTATGGTATGCATTAGAATCTATATAAAGAAATAATATTGAATTCTGTCATTAGGGATATGGATTTTGGTGTAGTATGACATTTGTGGGATCCCAGTTGTGTGGTATATTTATAGGAATCTAAAGAAATAATTTAATGTCTGATGAATTCAAAGCACAAACAACTGTAATGACATAGGTATCATTTTGTATAAACTAGCAGAACAAGTTCAAATGATGCCATCTGTCCTGGGATGATGGATCTTGACCATAGATGATCATACAGTGGCATTGTCACAAAAGTTATTCAGTCTCTAGAGCATCCTGTATCCTTGGGAGCAATAATGTATAAAGAACCATGGGGAAACAAGGGATATAATTAAGAATAAGCCCCAAGAAATAGTTTCCATGTGTTTTTGCAAAGCCCCTGAGCACAGCTGGAAAATTTCAAGCCAAAATATGTTGGAACAATCATTTATAGAGGAAAGTAGCTGGGTTTGTGGTTGTACTTGGAAGTGAAATTTCCTTGTTTGGTCATAATAGCAAGATAGCTGTTGAGCTTGGGGGAACTTCCTATGATATTCCCTGAAGATGTTCTGTGCTCTCTGACTGATTTAGCAAAACAGAGCATATGATTTTTAAGTGAGCATACTATCATAGGATCAATAAGTGTTGTGTGCAGAATTAAATGCCATTTGAGATATATACTACCATAAAAATCATACTTAAATTTCATAATGAATGATAGAGTCCAAGTTACAGAATCTGGGATGGTGGGTGGGCTTAATGTAAAGTTAAGAAATGATTTGATATAGTAAGTTTGCACCTTGTAAATGAATGATTACTACATTTGAATAGTTATGTCAAGTTCTACTAGTATTTTCAAAAGTTGATTTCTTACCACGGTTACAGACCATGTCTTTAAGTTTAGTGCAGTGGTTTTCAAAGTGTGGTCCTGTGACCCATGTGAGTACCTAAAACTCTTTCAAGAGGTCTCTGAGGTCAAAACTATTTCCATAAAAATTCTAAGGCATTTTAATTTCTAATAGTGTAAATATTGATGGATATAACTTCCATAAGCAAAATCTCTTTACACAGAGGTCCTCAGTGATTTTTAAGAATATAAAGGGTCCAGACATACTCAGAAAGTTTGAGAACTACTGACTTATAGTGGTGTTGCTTATGACTATCACTCTTATGTCTGAGGCTTCCATCCATCCTCACTTTGGGGTTCCTCTAACTTCTGTGGCCCAGATTGTCTTGGAAACTCCAGTGGCTGATATGTCTCAGCTCACAGGTTCTCAAGGCTCACAGCATGAACAGGCTGATTTAAGAGTTAATGAATATCAGTAAGACTTGTCAGCACCTATACAAATCAGTAACATCCACCAGTGAGCAACTCTTATCCAAAAGGCCATTATAGTCTCAACCACCTATTATACCACCCTGGATGGGGCTCATGTTGACACTTGTAAAGAGTCAGGAGACTCCCTTCCATAGTTCTTTTGGTGGCTCAGACAGAGATAGCACTTAGAGATACTCTCTGCCATAGTCCCTACTGCTGAATCTCAAGTGAAAGGCTTCATAGAATCTGCATATGATTATGTGTTATATGTATTATATAATATATGTTATTATATACCTGTAATACCCCAAGAAATGACATGACTAGTTTTATTCCATCCCTGACGATGTTTAGGCTAGATCTGTGGCTGACCCTTGACTGGCATTTTGGAGTTTCCAAGAATAGGAGTAATGATGAGTATATAACAAGACCGAAGGATCAGTTGAGGGAGACCTACTGTCTCATAAGAGCATTAGAGAAACCATCAGACTTTGGTACAACAGAAGAAAGTTTAAATAAGCCAGAGGAAAGAAAGAACAGTAACATTGCTAGCTTGGAGTAAAATGGAATTCTTGGCTTAAGAATGGCACCATCTTCTGTAGAGTTGAAGGAGGAATAGCAAAGCAGAACTAAAAGTTCTAAACCTAAGACCCCTGACAGTAGTGGAGGATACCAGCAGCAGAACCATGAAACACTGATGGTAAAAGGGTTAGTCATGAAAGAGTACTGGGGCACAGAAAAAGCCCTGCTCCCTTGGTAGTATTATAAATTATAGGACCCAAATAGCTCTTTGGTATAGAGAATTGTACACTGGAGGAAGGGATCTCCTTACTCTATGGGCCCCAAGAAGATTCCTTTTTCTTTCATTTACTGTGTAATAGAATTGTTCTATATTTTGAAACCTTATGAGCCTGAGTGCTTCTAAGGTGAGCTAGTGGTTACCTTTGGAGGAATGCCAGATATTGAAGCTCCCAAATTCCACTTGGGAGGAAATAATAAGTTAGAAAAGTAAGAGTTCCTAAACTGTATCTATGTTCTTTGGATCAAAAGGGAAGCTCTTACACAAGTATAATATCACTCAGAAGCAAAAAAACAGTTTAAAAGTGGTAAAAAAAAAAAATAGTCATCTGTGGCTTTGTTTTGGCCGCAAATTTAATGAAGATGATGTTGAAATAAATGTCAGAGGCAGATAAGTACATGTTAGATACAGTGGTTCTCAACCTTCCTAATGCCATGATCCTTTAATACTCATATGTGGGCGTATCTGCATGTAGGTGGACCCGCCTGGAGACGAATAGAGGAGCGGTGTTTCCGTTCCTAAGACCATAGGAAATAGGTGTTTTCTGATGGCCTTAGGTGACCCCTGTGAAAGGGTTGTTTGACCCCCAAAGGGGTCCAGACCCACAGGTTGAGAACTGCTGGATTACAGGGACCTAAGACTAGGATCATCTTTTTGGAGGGTTACCAGGACTTTTGCAACTGTTAAAATGCTAAGAAATGTTAATTAAAAACAACACAATTCCTTGTTCAGAGTATGCAACTAATGAATGATTGCTCAGTTGAACTGAATTAGGGAATCAAGAGAGTAGGAATAAACATGCATCTTAAATATTGCAAGCAACTGACATCAACTCTCTTCTATGAATTTTCTATTAATCATGTAAATGCCTTTTGGTGAGTTGGGATATATTTTAAAAACTGAATGGCAGATTGTTGCTAATAAAGTATTGTTATGCTTATAGAAAGGCTTCCAAATAGGGGTAGAGAATATGGCTATCTTTGGAAGATAGCTTTGATTCTTGAAGTGTTCCGTTTCAAAATGACTGTTTTTCTGTGCTCTGACAAACCATTTCCTGCCTTATTATGGCATGGATTCTGAAAAGCTATAGCAGAAAAGTATAAGTTTTGTTTAATCCTACTAAAGATTTCGAGCGCAGGCCTGGTGATAGACTTGATGCCTGGCTTCTACAGGCCAATTTAGTCAAATTTGCAGACTCTTCAACAGAGTTTAGCCAGCAATGAAGGGATGTATATTTTTGGCAATAGATGGCAAGACCATCTGCCAAGGTAGAAATATTGCAATCTTCATCAGTGGTAAGGTTGAATGTTCATACTGATAAAATGCACAATGCAATACATTCATGATAAAATCATGAACTCTTAAAGCAGTAAAATAAATCATTTTAATAGAATATAAGGTTGAGCAATTGTGAGGCAATTTCACTTCAAAATATGTGTACCATAATTTCTTTTCAAACAATAATAATTTACTTTATTATTAGTAGGAGCATGATTAGTGTCGTGTTCAATTTAACTACATTGATATGCAGCCACACTTTGCCACACTTATGTATACCTTTGAGAGGTAACTTTATGAGCTAGATTCTCAGTCATAATTCTAGAATATTTTTTAGTTTTAATATATATACATATGTGTATGTGTGTGTGTATATTTCTATGTGGAAAGACAGGAAAAATCAAGAAGGAAGAATGAGGTATCTAGGGCTATGGAAAGATATGGCAAAATAATAATAATAACTCATGTTGATGAAGTATGTTAAAGTTTGTAATACACCATACATACATTTTCTCATTTAATCATTACAACTATCTTATAAGAGAGGTGCTATTTTCCTTGTTATACAGATGAGGAAACTGAGGTCCATAGAGGTTGAATACCTTGTTCAGGGTTATACAGTCAATGAAGGCAAGCTTCAAACCCAAGTCCTCCTAACTGATCCAGATCTCTGACCACTACTCGGCACTGCCTCTTTTCAAAAACGGTTAGAAAAAAAGTTACTCCTCCTGCAATATTCCCAGGAGCCCTTCTTTCTGTTCCCAGCCTTTCCAATTGGTGCATAGAGGTGATGGAAAGAAAAGGGATTCATAGAAACGCAGAAGATGTGCATCAACTAATGTAGACTGAAGGGAGAACCGGGACACTCATTTATATACTGATTCTGCTAATGCAAAGGAAAATAATTTTGAAAGACTTTAGAACTCTGAGCAATGCTATGACCAATCATGGCTTCAGTAGACTGATGATAAATCATCCTCCCCACCTCTTAGCAGAGAAGAAGGAAGGGAAAGAAGGAAGGAAGAATGGGAAAAAAAATCATTTATTGTGAACTTACTATGTGTTAGGCACAGTGCTAAACACTTTACAAATTCTATCTCATTTGATCCTTACAATAATCCTGGGAGGTAGGTATTATTATTGTGCTCCTTTTACAGTTAAAGATACTGAGGCAGACAGAGGTTTTACCTTCCCCAGGGTCACATTTCTAAGGCTTAAACTCAGATCTTTCTTACTCCACGGGGAGCTAGGTAGCACAGTGGGTAAAGCTCCAGGCCAGGAGTCAGAAAGACTATCAATAAAACATTTTTTAAAAATGCAGAAGAGAGCAAAAGGGAGGTCAGACAGGGATGCAGACAAACAGGATAGTTTTCTTAGCATTCTGCTAAGTTTAACATACATTAAAAATGAAATTATATGTGATAGAAATACAGTTTTTCATATATAATCTTTTACTATTCCAAACAGACTGAAATGTGTTTATTAAGTTCATAAAAAAAGAGAAAATTTACATTTAAGAAGATCATATTAAAACATAATGTAGTTTGTACTGATTCAGAAGGCACTTCATTTTTTTTCAGTTATAAAGTGAATTGAAGGCATCACATCAGTTGTCACATTGCCAAACAAAATCCATTACATAATGCCTTGAATTTAAAGTTAACATGGTATTTAAAAAGTGGTGAAGTTGCTAGTACAAATTTAAGTGATCTCATTTTACAGATGAGAAAATGGCTGCTTAAAGTGGATAACTGAGCTGAAGACAATCTCATTGCTACAGGACACTGAAGCTAGGACTGAACCCAATTCTTTTGTCCTAAGAGAGAGGACAAAGCAGCTGAGATTAGTGCTCTATCTACTAAATTATCACCACTACCTTATTGAGCACCTACTGTGTGTAAGACACTGTGCTTGGGGTAGTCACAGGTTCACAGCTGTTGAGCCTGGATGGACCTCAGAAGCCATCTAAATTTAACCTCTTTGTTTTATAGATAAGGAAAATTAACTGACTTGCCCAAGACACACAATTAGTAAGCATCAGAGATAATATTTGAACCTAGGTTCTCTGATTCTGAAAGAGGTGGCTAAGATGGCACAGTGGATAGAGTGCTAGATCTGGAGTCAGGAAGACCTGAGTTCAAATCTGGCCTCAGACATATAGCTGTGTGACCCTGGGCAAGTCACCTAACCCTGTTTACTTGTTTCCTCTCCTGTAAAACGAGCTGAATAAGGAAATGGCAAACCACTCTAGTATCTTTGCTAAAAAAACACAAACAACCCAAGTGGCGTCTTGAAGAATAGGACACAACTGAACGGGAACAGCACATGTTTAATTTCAGAGTCACTGTTCCTACCTCACCCCAGAAAGGGTGTTCCAAATTGCCTTTTGAGGGCAGAGGTTTTTTGTTTTAACCATCCTTATATCTATAGTATCTAGAACATGGCTTCATGTATAGTATGTATTTTAACAAACTGCTCTCTAATTTAACTGAAAGAGGCACTTGGAAACATGATAGCACAGGAGAATTAGGATTTCTCAGTCAGTTTCTAGAACAGTCCTTTGGAGTCTTATACAGGGTACGTAGGAGAGAGAACCAAAGTCTAGAAACTGAAAATAGCAAGTATCCAAAATAGAAATGACCAGATAGAAAACTGATAAACCATAGACTTCGCCTTCTTGTCAACTTCATTGTATACTAGTGAACAATTCTTATTAATCATTTTTTAAAAGTTTAAGTTTTGATATTTCTTGAATTTAACAAATGATTGGGAAAATAGTCTCTGTTTTTATTAAATAATTCGTTCCTATAAATTTTATGACGTTGTTTGTCTTTGGTTAAGGTTTTCTCCTTTCTGGAGGAAAGAACTGGAATAGATGATGGCTAATTATACAGAAGAAAAAGAACAATACAGAGGTACTATATTATTTCTTGTAATTTTATAGAAATTCAATACAACATTCACAAGTGCTAGGTTAAATTTAATCCTCTACATGAAATGAAGGTAGTCATGTCACAGAAGGATATTACCATATATATCCTTTGGGAATGTTAAAGGGATGCTCCTTCTGGGAGGAAATGTAAAATTAAATTACTAAAAAATTAGTGAATTCTGTTTCCTGTTTATACCATAGTTAGGGATCGACTTTTTTTCCTTAGGAACAAATGAACTCTTATTGCTTTAATAAATTCAGAATTATTGAACCAGATCTCAATTATAACTGTCCAAGCATTCGGTGCACCCTTCTATTGGGAAAGGGACTAGATGCAATATTTTCATGAATGATAGAAATTATTTTATCAGTTGTGAAGTGTGGAGGAGCTTAATTATCCTAGGTGGCATGAAGTATTAATGGTTTTTCAATATGAAGTGACCCAGATTTTAGTCATCTACAATTATCATTCTAGGTATTCCTGTTACCTCACTTATGCACATGTGCACATATATTTTTCTTTTTCAGACACTGATTACATGGATTTTCAACAAACTAATTACATATCATATATGAATCTTGTCCTAAATTGCAGATTGTGAAGAAAGGAAAACACTTTCAAAATTGTAATATTCATAACTTTTTTGAGAGAAAATAATGCCTTGTTCTCATTTTCTCTCTTTTAAAAAATCTATTGTCAAAGAGATAACTTATTACTAAGTATTTTATACCATCACATGTTAGAAGCTTTTGATTTAATAGAGTCAAATTGATGGACTACAGGATTTTTCTTTCAATGTTTTTATAATATTTTTAAAAGAATAAATAAGGTAAAAACTCTTTGATTTGGGCCTGATTCAAATTTTTGTGAGAATTCAACCTGAGGTGCCCTGGGTTGAGCCTTTATTCCGGTTATGAAGAAAAGTTTGCAAAAAAAAATGAATTATATAAACAAACATTATATGGACATAGTGTTGTTCAGTCATATCTGTTATGTCAACTCTCTGTGACCCCATTTTGGGGTTTTCTAGGCAAAGAGGCTGGAGTGATTTCCCATTTCTTTCTCCAGTTCATTTTAAAGATGAGGAACTGAGGCTAACAGAGTTAAGCAAGTTGCCCAGCTTCACATAGCTAGGAAGTGTCTGAGGTCAGATTTGTACTCAGGAATATGAGTCTTCCTAACTCCAGGCCTGGGGTGGGGGGCGAGAGAGAGAGAGAGAAAAAGAGAGAGAGAGAGAGACAGAGAGAGAGAGAGAGAGAGAGACAGAGAGACAGAGAGACAGAGAGAGAGAGAGAGACAGAGACAGACAGAGACAGAGACAGAGAGACAGACAGAGACAGAGACAGAGACAGAGACAGAGAGACAGAGAGAGACAGAGAGAGACAGAGAGAGAGAGAGAGAGAGACAGAGAGATAGAGACAGAGACAGAGACAGAGACAGAGAGACAGAGAGAGAGAAAGAAATTAGCTTGAAGTAAAAGTTTTTTAAAAAATTGATTACAATATTGTTTGGTACAGTGTTGTATAACTTATATCGCATCAATAACACAAGATTTTGGTACTGATAGAAATACCTGTGGGTGTCCTACAGTGCTGAAACTCTTGATATAACATTGACTTATCTAATATTGGGCAAGAAAATATCATGCGTAATATTCAGGAACATATACAAATGGGACAAACTATGGAGTCATGAGGACGCGTACTAGATTTACTTTACTCACCCAGGGAAGTATGATATTATGAGCTGGTTAGGAAGATTTCCATTGTTTCCCAAAACTTCCTGATTGTTTTGTTGAGGATCTATTTATTTGGGTTCATAAGATACCTCTTTAAAAATGCAAACAGGTTAACAGAATAATCACGTTACAGAGTGAATTATTTTTAACAACTTTGTGACAGGTTCAATTTCCTTAGCATAACTAGTTAAGCATACTGTAAGTAATATAACTAGAAATTTTGTTTAGGATAAGTTGTAAGAGTTGTAATGGAAGTGGTAGTATTTGGGTCCATGGTAGCCCTGCCTAAGATGAATGGATTATAGCAGTGGGGGGCATCTGGTAACCAAGAGGAAGGAAGGATGTTGCAAGACCTGAAGACCATGAAGGCATCCACAAACCAAACTTATTTCACCTTTTTTTTTCAATCAGCAAAAATCCACTTTCTTTCCTTCCCTCACATCCCACTCCCACTCCCACCTCACCTCATGGAAAACAAAGAAATAGAAAAAAAAAATCTCTGCTAACAGATATATGTACGGTCAAACAAAACAAATTTCTGCTTTGACTATGTTGAAAAAATATGTCTCATTCTGCACCCTGAATCTATTACCTCCCTGTCAAGGGGTGGTAACTTGTTTTCTCACACTTACCACACAGATTTGCCTAGGGGTGACTCTATACTCAGTTCCATGGCAAGACGATGTATATTTCTACCCCTGTAGGGTAAATCTTACAAGTAACACGGCATAGCAGGAAGATCCTGGGAACCAGAATGAGAAGACCCTGATGCTGGTACTAACTTGATATCTATTAACTATATGACCACAAGCAAGTCACTTCACTTTTCTGACCCTCAATTCTTCCTTCTGTAAAATGGGAACAATAATAGTATCTACCTCACAAGGTTATTGTGAACAACATATTTCACAAATATCAAAATGTCATATAAAAGTGAGTTATTGTTATTCTAGGGTTACATGAATTTATGGTCACTCTGAGTCTAGTTTTAACTGGAATCCTCTACAGTTTGTTACTATGCTTCTTGGGAAACTAACCTTATAATAACAATTCACATTTCTTTAGTCCTTTAACATTTCTGTGAAGTGCTTTCCTTATGATGTAGGTAATGAAAGTTTTATCATCATCCCCATTTTGTGGGTGGGAAGACTTGAAGATCATAGACTTGAAGCAACTTCCCTGTGTCAGTAGCTAGTTAGTTTAATATCTGGGATTAAAGAAAAGTCTACTAACTTCAAGTTAGATGTGTTTTTTTTTTTTCCTACTAAACCATCTCCAAACATATTACTGGTTATTTGGAATTTTACTGGCATACATTCCCATTGGAACATTTAGTGTAACTTTATGAATAAATACTGACCTTTCCTATCCCCCCCTTAAAAAAAAAAAAGCAAAGGAGCATCTATGACTAAATTATAGGTGCTGTGCCATTCAGGTGGGTGTTAGCAGCTTTTGGATATTATTCTGAAACATTATCCTTTATCAGCCCTGAAGGAAATGATACTGGACTGCTACCAAAGCTTAAGCCATGTGTTACACAGAAATATGACTCTCCATTGTGAATTCTTATGACTTTCTCTAAATGGATTGTTTCAATCAAGTGAACAATTATTTGTTAGAGGTGACTATTGATTGAAATGACAGGATATAATTCCTTGAGTAAGTACCAGTTTTCTATACATGGCTTATTCTGCCCAGGGAGCAATGAAGAAACAAACAAATAAAGCAAGAGTTTTCAGTGAAATTGAATATTATTGAAAAACAATGCTCTATGATTTCTACAAACGTATTTGTTAAACTGTAGGAAAATTATTGCATGAAAAGCCTTTTTCAACTTTTACCCAATAAAGAAGTAGTTGGTAAAATCCAGACGGGACAAAATGTCTTGTAACCTTAATTCAAAGAAAAACTGAGCAGTATAGTTATGATTAAGTAACTATAAGTTTCAAGGCACAGTTCCTGATCAATGGTACCTTCTCTTCTATAGGAGTATTTGGTATACCCCATTGGATGGAGACCGAGATGTCTTTTTTTACAGAAATATTTGTAGCTGTTGAGAAGGCCCTAAGAGGAAGTAGAACAATGTGTGAAAGATCCAATTGAAACCAGAGATCAAGGGGATAGGAGAGTATGGAGCAGTAAAAAGTGAAAAAGAAGAATCAGTCAGAGGTCCATTCAGTCAAGAAAATGGGGAGCACTTAAGCGAGACTTGAAACTGAAGTTTTTGTTTCTGGAGTGCTTTGTGAGGAGGATCAAGTGCTGCTGTTTTGAGAATTGAAGGCCACGTGGGGTTCAGGTTTGGCTGACTCTAGGGTAGAATTTGGAAAACTAGATAGATTCTTCTAACCAGAAAAGCCTAGAGAAAAAGCTAAGATCACTGACTAGTAGTAATTACTGACAGGTCTGGTACATTGGTCATGAAATGATCACAGTTGTGAAAGTATATTGAAAATTTCATTAGTTTCTCTAGAAATAGCAAATATTTCTCTGGTCTAAAAAAACCCATTCCAGACTTCCTAACTTGAAGGTGGGCTAGGTTAAAGACAAAAATACTTTTCTTATGAAATATGGATAAAGGGTGATAATCAAGACTTTGAATAAATAGCTCTGATTTTCTTTAGATCACTCCCTTTCTACTGTGACATTCTCCCCTCCCCCCAGTCATTCTGAAAGGAGGATATAGATATTGATTGTAGGAAGGAGGTCTCTTTTATTACTCCAGGAGATTGCTACAGGGGAGTGCTCTTGGAAGGAAATGAGTAGTGACTATTGTTTTGGAATGTTAATCCCAAACTGTATTTTAATATATTAGTATCTTTTCCTTTTTCAAGATTCCTATAAACAATACCTCAAGTTTTCTTGGAGTAGAGGAACACAGTAGAGAGCATGAGGGAACTATGCCATTTTTGACATACAGGCTAGAAAAACTTAGATATTAGCATAAAGTTAATAGTAAAATTGCTTATGCAGACTTGTGCCTCAAACACAGGGTAAAATATTTTTTTCTTTAACAATAGCAAAGAAAGGATCATTGAGTTCACATTTTCTCAGAGAGAGAGTACATCTCCTTTCTGTTTTTCTATCTTTGCATCTCTTGGTCTTTGCCTGTCTCTGTCTTTGTGGCCGTCTATCTGTCCCTCTCTGTATCTTTCTCTATCTCTGTCTCTCCTTTAATTATATGAACCAAGAGCTTATATTTTCTTCATAAGAAGTCATTGTTTTCTGCACAAGATTAGTTATTTGATCAGAAATTTTGCCATGTGATGTTTTATTGACTCTATCATACCTCAGCATCACAAGATTTAGAGATGGAGGTATTTTACAGAGATCATCTAATCCAACTACATTATTCTAAAATAAGCAATCTGAGGCCCAGAGAGGTTATAAGAGAGGTTAAAAAAACCATTCTGATCCTAAGGAGCAGAGCCATCATGCCCAGCTCTTTTTTCTAACTCCCCATCCAGGGCACCTGCTACAACACAGGCACCTCCCATTTATAGATTACAGTTTCTGTAACTGATTTGATAATTGCATATATTTAACTATAGTTATTCTATTCACCCTCCTTATTTCTTTTCAGATTCTTTAGCTACAGTACTTATCTCTTATGCATCATTTTCTCTACTTTCAAAGTTGCTCTTAGGATATTTCAGTTGACTATAGTTTCTCATAAATTTAAAGACTGTGGAAATACCATAGGTAAATCCACAGCTACAGTGCCAAGTATTTATACCTAGGAAGGGGAGAGGACAGTGTACTTTTTACCTATGATGGCCCATAGATCCCTGTGATTTGGCTCTGTTTGGCTCCCTTGAATAAGTTGTCCTTCCTAGTTGTGCACAATAGGGTTGGATATCTTTCCCCCAAAAGGTTATCTCCTTATCCTAGATCAGTAGGGCTCCAGGATTAAAGGCTGGTCATAGTGACATGTATTTTTTTTTTCTTGAGTTGCTGCTTCATCTGGCATAGGGAGTGGCGGCGACTATAACTTGCTACTGTTAGCCCAAAGTGATGTGCTCACCTCTGTTGGCAATGGGTAGGCATAGGCATGTTACCCTGGGCTATCAGTGGCAAGTTATAGTCATTCACTGCCCTGCCCCCCCCACTTCTACTAGACATTCTGATGTAGCAACTCTAAATATACATGTTCCTGTGGCTAGCTTTTGATTCTCCTCAGTTAAATATTAGTGGAACTTCTTAGAGCACAGAATTCTTGCTCTTGTTAAAATAGATCTACTTGGGAAATTACTAAGTACGTTTTATTTTCTCACACATAAGAACCACTCATTGCAACTGAGAACTCTCTTTGTGAATTCCTACGTTTTGTGGCAAAGAACTCTCGAGAAGAGCTTTTATATGATAACTTAATGTCTGTCTTAGAAAATGAAGGAAAAAAGCAGTCATGATGCTTAAATGTCAAAACAAACAAACTAACTAACAATCACTATTAAATGATATTCTGTACAGCCCACTGAGGTATTCAGAAGTCTAGAGAAAATAGTGAGGGGATGGCTAGGTGGCACAGTGAATTGAGCGCTGGCCTCAGAGTCAGGAGGACCTGAGTTCAAATCCGACCTCAGACACTTAACACTTACTAGCTGTGTTGACCTTGGGCAAGTCACTTAACCTCAATTGCCCTGACATCTCCCCTCCAAAAAGCAAAAAAATAAATAAATAGTGAATTAAAAGGTCCTCCTAATCTCCATCCAAATTGGGATTGGTGGTAAGGCTTTCTTGATTTCCATGTTGAGATTGTTGAACAAAGTGCTAGGTAGACAGTTTATGAGAATAATTTTGGGAAAAGGTGGCTACCTTCTCCGTTGGCTTGAGAGTAAAAGCAAAAAACAAGGGACAGTACTTCGAGAATATATGCCAAGTTATATGTGTGGTGAATGAAAATTCCAAGAGATAGAGTTCCAGGTAATGAAAAAAAAATTATTAAGTAGGCCAGCCAATAATTAATAAAATGGTCAGTGATTCTCTCAGTAATCAAAGACTCTAAGGGGGTATCTGAAGCACCTCAAATCACGTGTACCTTCTGACGGGGAACTCCCTTAACAAGTGAAACTCAGCTTGATTGGTGGACATTTATTGAGGAGATAGCCTAAAAGCCTTCATCTTCTCTTGCTGGGAATGCAGCTTAATCTTGAGATTCAGCAGCCTTAAAGTATCTGGGCATGGGAAATCATTTCAATCTGGACCTCTCAGGCTAATTTTCTCCTTCAGAAGTTTAGGATCACCTAATCTCTAATGGAGGGGGTCAATGACAAAAAATCTTTCCTCTTGGGAGAGAACTCACCCAGACTAGATCCTGTTTCTACTATAATAGAAGTCAGGTTTCCCATTTGAGTGGAGTGGTACCCAACCTAGTTACCAAGCACATACGTACATTCCTAGGGGGCTAGGAATAATCATATCACTCAGACTGACTGACTTTTTTGGGAGGGGGAAGGGGGTTCTTACCAAAAATAGGAGGAAAAGAATGGATCACATATTACCATTTATTAACATAATAGTATAGCATTAATGGCTCTCATATGGGGATAAATCTTCCCAGGGAATTCTGTCTGTTAAATTAACTTGCAAATTCCAGAAGGATGGTAGTGGGTTTCTCTCTTAAGTGAGGGGCCAAAAGCCTCATAGATGTGTCCATGCCTCCTTTTCTGTCCTTTGGGATTTTACATGTGAAATACCAGTTCAAATTCTACAAGGGATGCTGTTGATATAAACTTTATATCCTCAAAGATTCTCACATGGAAATAATGAACAGCCTTGTGTGAGATGAAAGTGTTCAGAGTCTGAATCTAAGGTCAGAAAAGGTCTTTATTCTTTCTCATGAGAAAGGACTCTACCCCTGTTGCCCAACATGGTATCTGCAGGGAGAGAGCAACAGGTAGAAGCCAGTCCATGGTTATATGATCTTCCAATGCAGAAACCCAACCCCCGCAACTGGCCTTAACTCTTATTGGTAGGGGGGCTGTCACACAACCTAAGCGTGGGAATCTCTCTGAGACAAAGGACCCAGAAACATGTGGGTGTCCAATGAAAGCAATCTTAACCTTATTTGGCGTAACTTCTGCTGAGTTGGCTCTGGGGGAGGGTCTCCATTGCTCTAAGCCCCAGATTGCTTGAAGGTCAGGTGACCTAACCCTAGGCCTAGTGAATGTTGAAGCTATTCTAGATTTGATTTTTCAGAATGGTGAAACTTCACTATAAATTATCCCTCACAGCCTTATGCCTAACTATGAATATATGTGTACATACATGTAGCAAGCAATACATTTACATTTCACAGAGTGAAGGAGGTTAGTGCTTGCAGTCATAAAATTCTAGGAAATAAAACCATAACCTTATTCACAAAATAAGAAGGGGGTCAGAGAAATCATAATTCACACAATAAAGAAAGAATCATGGCAGTCGTAGTTTAACAAGTCCGACGATATCTTTTGAGTTTTTTCTTGAAGAGCTGCTATTATCATTTCTTAGTAAAACTTTGAAGAGTAATCTATGTTACTTCACAACAGTTGTTATTGTCATCTCTAATTTCGCCCCCCCCCCCCCATTCCTTAGTCCAATCACTGCCTCTGTGATTAGATAGTAAGCCTGGGAGATTTACTTTTTTATTTAAAAAAAAAAAACAACTTTACAACATTTAAAGTGATTTCACTGCTTCCTAAGGCACAGGAATCATTGCAAGGTTGGTTTCAAGGATAAAAAGTAAATTGGAGAGTCCTTAACTTGAAAAGCTATCCCGTTGAGATAGAATATAAATTCACTTGGAAACAGAGGAGAGCTCACTGACTATTTAATGGAGTCTATATTTCTGTTTTTGTTGATTCCTTAGTTAAATTTTAGGAATTCCATAATATTGTTGCTTTATTTAGAAGTAACTAAAAAAAGAACTTTTTATAAGAATAAAGTGGATATCGTTGATCCATACTTCCTGTCCTTTCATTGTGTGTCTACCATAGCCTGAATGATCTCCTTTCACTTCTGTCTCCTGGTGTCCCCAGCTTCCTTCAAGTCCCACCTAAAATCCCACCTTCTACAAGAAGCCTTTCCCAATTCTCCTTAATTCTAGTGCCTTCTCTGTGTTGATTATTTCCGGTTTATCTTGGATATAGCTTATTTGTATATATCCGCGTACATTTTGCATTAGCCTGTGAGCTCCTTGGGAACAAGGTCTCTTTTTTGCCTTTCTCTGAACTTAGCGTACATGCTTGCTTGGCCCACAGTAGGGGCTCAATAAATGTTTTTTGATGGACTGCTGGCTGTCTTGGGTCCTCTGTTCTTCTCCCTCTCTACATATTCCATGATTTTTCTCATAAAGTTTGATACTTGAGGGCAGTGATGTTTGTTTTTTATTTTCTAATTGTTTTTTATTAATTTTTTTTTCTATCTAAAGACTTTTGGTCCCCTTTTCTACCACCAATGTACTCAGTGCCCTTGATCAAGTCACTTCAATTCTCTGGACATCATTTATTTCAAACGTAAAACAAAAGATTTGAATTAGATTATTTCTCTGGTCAATTTGATTGTAAATCCTCTAATTTTACCTCAGACTTAACAGAAGTAGGACCATTTGTCTTCCTGTTCTAATCTCTCTACCTCATGTCTGCAATATTAAGATGCTATTTTTGCTTCAAACGTTCAGTGTTCTGCCTCACTGCCAGTCAGGTTCAGTGCTCAAAAAATAAAATGCTATTGGCTGACTGTCTGCTTCCAGCAATTGTTCCCTATCACCATTTCAGAAACAAATTAATTTCCCTTCTTTCCTTTGCCTTAGAAGTATATAAATCAGAATAAAGTAATGGAACAATAACTTCCTCCTTATCTTAGCCATTGACAGTTTCATGCAATTTGATTCTTCTTATTTTAAGATGGAATCATTAAATGTATTAACATTCCAGTGTTAACTGTAAGAGATCTTTGACATTATCTAGTTAAAGCTCCTTATTTTACAGCTAGCAACTTTGCAGCCAAGAGACTTGTCTAAATTCACACCACTAGTTGGTGATTGAGCTGGGATTAGCACCAAAGGTGTCCTGACTCCTAGTTCTGCCTTCCATACTTATTTGGATGAAATTCTTCTATTAGGTATCTTCACAAATTGTTTTAAAAAAACGCTTTTATACAACTGAAAGAATGGTCAGCAAGTGAATCAGAGCACTACAAGTTTCATACACAGACTATAAGCTCTGAGAGAAGGTAACCTTCTTAAAGGGAGGAATCTATATTCTTTTTTTTTATATGGCCAGCACTTGGCACATAGTAGGTATTTATCTGCTTGTTGATTTATTGGTTGGTGAATGGGATATGTATCCATTACAATGTTGCAAAGACAAAAAGTTGTGCTGTATTACCAATTAGAATAACCTTAAATGACTAACCTGGTTTTTGTTTCCTTTTTAAAGGAAGAAGATGGAAAAACTGGATGTCATAACAGAAAATACTCCTATCAAGGAAACTTGCTTACTTTCTAACTCACAAAATTGAAATGCTCATGTCCAGAAATGAGACTTTGTTGTAAATGTTTACAATTGAGACCAACATGTCGATAAATGGGATATATTAGTATTTCTTAATTTAATTTGACTATAAAGCATTTAAGGTTGGAAATACATTTATGGAACTCACAAGCAATTGTCCAAGAATCTTGAAGGTTATCAAATGCCCCTAGGATAAAGAGAGTATGGGAGGAGAGGGAGGTCAGAGAAGTTTTGGAAGAAAATAGAGAAAAACAAGTGTATTTTTATTCCCCAAATAGTTCCATGTAATCGATTTTTTTTATACATGTAATTTTTTGTATTGAGAGGAAAAATATTGCTGATATAGATGTTTTCTTATGGAATTGCCATTATGAGTGGGTAGAACACCAGGGTTCTTACAGAGTCATATTTGGGAAACTCTGAGGTGGTTCCTACTTAATTTGTTGTGAACATGGATGAAAACAGTTGCTTGGAAGAGTAAAACACATGGGTAACTTGACCTTTTGGGTAGATGTTTCCAGCCTTTGAAATAAACAGGGAGGAAACCCCTACCAATTTAGACCAGACCATGCTCTGTAAACTTGCAAAAGGAAAATTTGCAAAGGCTACCCCCAGCATACTATATTTCCTTTCCCAGCTCCCAAGTCTTGCTGCTCTCCCCTTGCTATTTGATCTGGTTTAGTCTGGCATGTTGTATGTGTTTATATAATGTAATAAGACATCTGTTGCCCACCAGAACTCATCATGCTCACTGGTGCTTTGCAGCTGACGGCTATTCTATTTATATTAATTGAACAAGCCATATTCTGCATACACCACTGATTACCCTCATTTATTTCAGTTCCTAAAGACCCAGAATTTTACTGCCTGCCCTTACTGCATTGTTCTACTCATTTGGCTCCAATTAGCCTCAGCTAACGAAAATACATTACGCCAAGTCTCTTGTTAGCCGTTGCTGTTTCTAATGACATAATTTGTGAGTTTTGAGTCCTTCAAAGTAAAGACATTGGGAATTAAGTTACAGTATCTTCAGTGGGGCTGAGAAATATTAATTGCAGGCATCTGGGTTCATTTCCTTAAAGAAGATTTGTGATTTTTATTTAAGTAATAAACATTGACATAACCACAGAACTATCAGCACTATATGTGGTGCTTTCCCAGGAAGAGCTGGTACAAAGAAAGCCTTGCTTGGTTTGATGAAGGACACACTTGTGTTGGATAGATTCATTCATGGTCAGATAAATTTAATTTACTTTTTTTTTCTCTGTACAGCAAACTTTTTAATTTTAGTATCCTCTTGGCTAGCTCCATTTCTTCTTTTTTCTTATGTTATGGAATCTCTTAGGAGAATTGGACATTGTATATTTAAAAGATAGTCTCAACAATACTATGTTTTGACAAGCAAAAAAGACTTTAAAAATAATCATCCTGTAACCATGGTATAGTATTTTAAAGATTTTTTGAAAACAAAAAGTTGTTGAAGATGCTTATCCTATGAAGAGATACTTGGAAATTAAGAGTTTCATATTAGATTTTTTTTCAGAGATTCTATGTCTTTTAACTATAATTCTATGTTTACTCAAAGCTCAAAACCAAAAAGTTCAGATATTTCCATTCTTCTCTTCTAGGTGTTTGCACATCACATAACTGTCCTCCACAGACTTATGTGGATTTTGATCTGTTTTGATATATAATCAATTATCATATATGAAACGGAGGAAATTTCATTGTCAAATTATGGCCCCAAGCAAAAATTCTTTCTATCTTTCTTTGGAAAGTTTTGACCTTTCTATGCTATTCTTATTTTATTTCACATTATTTCCCATCTAAAAATTGAAAAGATGAGGAGGCATAGTCAAATACCGTAAAAGTTCTGTGCCTATGATTTTTATGTAGACTTAATAAAATAAATTAGATGCAGCTGTGCATTACAGGAAATAACTTCACTGAAGGGTTCTGGTGATACTGTGAACCATGAGTGTGAAGCTGGAGTCACAAGAAATCCTCAATGGAATTACTGTTCTATAAATCAAAAATTTTGGTTTTCACTTTCTACATTATATAGTTTTTATATAGTCTTGCTTATTCTTTCTGACTTCCCCATTGCCATACTTTTCCTTTTTTAAAAAATTATCATGAAGGCTCTTGCTTTCTTACTAACTCTAGCTCAGTCTAAGAATTATTTCTGCCGCATATTTTATTGCAGGGGGACATAAGCATTTTTGGTCTTTGTACTGTGGTGGACCCATATGCCCCATGGACCACTTGATCTTCCCTTTTTTACTTGCTACTGAGGCAGGAAAGAAGGAAGGAAGATGGAAAAAAGGAAGTAGAAAGGAAAGATGGAAGGAAGGAAAGCATTAAAGAGGGAAAGATAGGAGGAAGAAAATATCTTAATGACGTTTATGGACTAGAAACCAGAAACTGATGGAAAAAATGGAGAGCTTATGTAGAAAGTTCTGAGTCCTATATAAGGGAAGGCTTTGGAGAGACTTTATTTTTCTACCCTCCAGCCCTACATCATAGGAGAGAGGCACTTAAAGGTATTGAGAATGTGGTGAGTAGCAAAAAACTGAGTCAATCTGCAGGATAATGAGATTTCAGGTCATGAGCTTATTCAGGAGGAGGCATGGTTTTTGTGGAGTCAAAACCAAGCAGAGCAGCTGATGGAAAATGAAGGGTACTCTAAGGATCTCATCTTCTTCAAATCAGACCAAACCGTGCCTTTCCCTCATCCTTTCCTAAACAAACATCACAAATGATAAACACCAAACAAAGTATAAATATAAATTTGACTTTGCTGTTAGTTTTGTTGCCTAATTACGTGTGACTCTTCATGACCCCATTTGGGTTTTTCTTGGCAAGGATACTGGAGTGATTTGTCATTTCCTTCTCCCAGTTATTTTATAGATGAGGAATTGAGGCAAACAGGATTATGTGGCTTGTCCAGTGTCTGAGGGCCGGATTTGAATGCAGAAAGATGAATCTTCTTGACTGAAGGCAGAGTACTCCTTCCATTGTGCCACCTGGCTGGGCACATTTGTTGTTACAACTTTAAGTTGGAGGTTTGTTTGTCTCTATGTCCTATACGACGTTCTGTGCCAATGTGCCTTCCTGGAGGGCTGGAGCCACTCTATTTTATTTGTCAACAATCACCATAGCCTCATTTTCAGATCAACATTTAGATATCAGATAATTATGGCACAGATTTCATGGTGTGAATTTTTGGTACTGGTAAAGAAAGTTTATGTTATGGAGTTTACCCCATTTGTCTCTGAAAGGAAATTATGATTAGCTTCTGCACCCCCATCTGTTACCTAGACTTCCTACCAAGGACAAAGAACACATCCCTCTTTTGTTTGTAAAAGAAAAGATTTTTCATATTTATACTTCTAAATTAGCCCCACTAAAAGAGACAAAGAAGGACATCAGGAAGAAAAAGAGGAGAGGAAGGGGGAGAAAATAGTAATATAATTTTTTTTCAGAGCTGGTGTTTTGTTTATTTGTTTGTTCTCATTTATTTTTTCATCATGTACTTAAGAAGGCTCAACAAACATGATGATTTCAGCATACAACAAAGAATAAAAAGCTAGTACTGAATATGAAGCTAAACTTCTGTGACAGAAAATTTGTCTGATTTTAAGTATCTTGAGTTTGTCTGACAGTAACAATAATGTTCTGCTTCTCTGCATTTCCCTCCTTCTCTCTTCTTTATATTAAAAAAATTTTTTTATTTATTTACTTTTAGTTTACAACATTTAATTCCATAATCCCTTTAGTTCCAAATCCCCCGATTTGCCTGCCCCCACCTACCCCCACATGATGGCATGCAATTCGATATAGGTTCTACAAATACACTAAACATTAGTCAAGTTGTAAAGAAGAATTATAACCAATGGAATGAACAATGAGAAAGAAGGAAGAAAACAAGATGAAAAAGAGAGAGAGCGCAAGTAATTTGCTTCAATCTACATTCAGACTCTGTAGTTCTTCCTCTGGATGTTCATAGGCCTTTCCATCATGAGTTCCTTGGAGTTCTCTTAAAACCTCGTATTGCTGAAAGAAGCCCAGTCTATCAAAATTAGTCATCACAGATACAATGTGTCTGTAATTTTGTACAAAGTTCTCCTGGTTCTGTTCTCTTCACTCAGCATCAGTTTATATAAGTCTCTCCAGGTTACTATGAAGTTCATCAGCTCTTCATTTCTTATAGCATAATAGTATTCCATTATATTCATATACCACAACTTGTTCAACCATTCCCCAGTTGATAGTGATCCCCTTGATTTCCAATTCTTTGCCACCAAAAAAAGAGCTGCTATAAATATTTTTGCACATATGGGTCCTTTTCTCACTTGTATGATCTCTTTTAGGATACAGCCCTCGAAGTGGTATTGCTGGGTCAAAGGGTATGCAATTATTTATAGCCCTTTGGGCATAGTTCCAGATTGCTCTCCAGAATGGTTGGATAAGTTCACAACTCCACCAATAATGCATTCGTATTCCAATTTTTCTACATCCTTTTCAGCATTTATCATTTTCCTGTTTTGTCTTGTTAACCAATCTGACCATTGAGATGTGGTACCTCAGAGTTGTTTTGATTTGCATTTCTTTAATCAATAGTGATTTAGAGCATTTTTTCATATGCTTATAGATATCTTTAATTTCTTCCTCTGAAAACTGCCTGTTCATATCCTTTGACCATTTATCAATTGGGGAATGACTTGTATTCTTAAAATTTGATTCAGTTCTCTGTATATTTTAGAAACCTTTATAAGAGACACTGGTTGTAAAAATTCCTTCCCAATTTTCCACTTCCCTCCTAATTTTGGTTACATTGGCTTTATTTGTACAAAAACTTTTCAGTTTAATGTAATCAAAGTTATTCATTTTGCATTTCGTAATGCTCTCTATCTTGTTCTGTCATACATTCTTCCCTTCTCCATAAATCTGACAGGTAAACTATTCTTTGTTTTCCCAGGTTGCTTACAGTCTCAGGCTTTATATCTAGATTGTGCACCCATTTAGACTTTATTTTGGTATATGGTGTAAGATATTGGTCTGTGCCCAGTTTCTGCCTTATTATTTTCCAGTTTTCCCATCAGTTTTTGTCAAATAGTGAGTTCTGAAAATAGTGATAATGTGGAAGCAAAAAATTTCAAAATAGAAGGTGTTTTCCCTGTTTGTCTTTTCAGAAATTTGGTTTTATCATTGGAATAGTTTATATGTATGTAATGATTTGAAAATCTTCTAGGGAAGCTCCTTTCTGTTTGTGAATTTGCTTTTTAGAGCTGTTTCCCCTGACCATATCTGCCTTTACTGCTCTCTTTTCTGAACTCCTATCAGATATATGTATATATTCTATATTACCAGGTTTATCAATTAATATGTCACTTCATTTCATTATTATTTCATTTGGGCCTTATTATAACTTGGGATTGTGTGGCAGTGTCAGACCAGTGAAGCCCATTTGGGGGATCTGCATAAGCCAGTGTGAGAGTAGGCCTGGGATTCCGAACATGGGTCTAAGCCTAGGACTAATCTATTCTAAGGACATAAGAACATCATTCCTTAGGGTACTTGAAAGCTCAGACCACCTAGGAAATGATAGGTAGGGTGACATTAGTAAAGGTTCAAACCAAGTTTAATATTTGGAGTTTCTATCTAAGTATGGGAAAATAATTTGTTAAAGGTCTAAAATTTGTTTTAGAGCTTTAGACCTAAAAGGTCTACAATTTTATTTGTTAAAGTAATAAAAGGCAATTTGTAGTAGTCCAGGTGAATGGTATAGAGGAAACAGTAGGCCTGCTAGTAGGGAAGTATTTGATGACAGATTTAGGGACACTGAGATGTAAAAACAGGAAACTCAAGTCCTGTTGGTGTGGAGGGAGGAATCTAAGAAATGAATTCAGTCATTGTATCACCAAGGCAATATTCACAGCACCAACAGTGACTATGAATATACCAGCATAATATACCATGAATATACCATGAATATACCACAAAATATAATTGACTCTCCATATAGAAGACAGAAGCAGAACATTTATTCAGGCATCAGAAAGCCAAATCCCAACACCAGAAAACCAAATGCATCATAGTAACAAAGAAGATAATAAATATTATCACTGCAGGGAAAAACACTATCCCAAAGCCTTCCCTCTACTTGGGCCTTCCCACAAACAAACACTCACAACACTAACTTTCTACTTGCCTGCATCCGCTCTCTCTCTCTGCTCTAACTGCTCTGACTTATTTCAAGCTCCAGCCCTACCTGCTCCTCCCTTTCAGCAAACTCATCCCACCACAGGCTCCATAAGACTACATTCAGCCTATTAAGGGACAGGGAAGATCTTCAAAATCTCATTACCATCACAGTCTTTGAGGAGCCAGAGGATAGAAAATTGTTAATACCAAATGTAATATTAACAGACGCTCTCCTTTAATCATCCTAGCAATGTCATGAATTCTAGTAATGCCCTTACAGTACATTTCCATACTTAAGATAAATGCCCATTTATTAGATTGAGCTGAAACAAACTAAGTTTCACTCTGAGATTTTGCCTTGTAAAGGAACCCAGCTTGGCCTGAATCTAAGCCTCTTCCATCTAATGCTCCCTTCCATTGGAATTCATGCCATGAAGGGTAAAACAGCCAGAATGAAGTATTTTTTCTTGTTTGGATTACTGAGGGTGACTGGGATCTCATGATCATGCATTGGTATCTTGTACTACCTTCTTCCCCTCTTCTCCTAATGATATGAGAAGCTTTTTTGTGGGTCTTGGAGTTGGGAACCCCATTGTGCTTTGTACTTGTGGCATATCTCCCAGGGTGGCAGGTTTGCTACCCTGTTATTTCAATTAAAGATGCTTTACTCCTCAATTCATGGCTTTGATTTCTTTCAGACTTGATACAAGGGCATAAGATAAAATACACGTGGTATAGATGGAGTACAAGGCAAAGACGCTAGCTAGTAGGAAACTAGAATAAGAGAGAGGGAGCCAATTAAGAGGTCTCGGAACACAAAGTAGGGATTCAGAGAATACTTTTTTTAAAACATGCGTTATTTTGTCAGAGTGGGCTCCCTTTACAAATATAAGTGGCAACTACTCTATGTCTTCATAGATAGGACAAAAAACACTGCTACACTTGCTATTTGTTTTTGAATTTACAATCTTTTATTTGTTTATTTTTAGTTTTCTACATTCATTTCCACAAGATTTTGGGTTACAAATTGTCTCCCCATCTTTCCCATAGCACCCACCTCAAAATAGTGAGCCTACTAGGTACCCCTTCCCACAATCTGCTCTCTCTTATATCCTCCCCCATCCCCCTCTAACTTTCTAGCAAGATGGATTTCTATACCCAAATGCCTGTATATCTTATTTCCTAGTTGCAGGTAAAAAAACAATTTTTTTTTAACATTTGTTTTTAAAACTTTGATTTCCAGATTCCTTTCCTTTTTCCCTCTTCACCCATCCTCACTGGGAAGATAAGCAATCCAATATAGGTTGAACATGTATAGTTACAGAAAACGCTTCCATAGTAGATATATAGTAAAAGACTAACTATATTTTCTACCATCCTATCCCACCCCCTCCTATTCTATTTTCTTTTTTGACCTTGTCCCTTTTCAAAAGTGTGTGCCTCTAACTACCCTGTCCCCCAATCATCCTTTTCTTCTCTCATCCCTTCTCTTATTCCCTTCTCCCCTACTTTCTTGTAGGATAAGATACCCAATTGAATGTGTGTTATTCCATCCTTAAGCCAAATTCAATGAGAGTAAGGTTGACCCATTCCCTTTCACCTTGCTGTTCTTCCCCTCCATTGTAACAGTTTTTTCTTCCCTTATATGAGATAATTTACCCTATTCTACCTCTCCCTTTCTCCTTCTCTCATTATATTCCTCCCTCACCTATTAATTTTATTTTTAGATATCATCACTTCCTGTTCAACTGATCCTGTGCCCTCTATGTACACAAGTACACACATATACACACACACTCACATATGTATTTATAAACACATACACCCTAATACACACACACGCACACATTTCCTTCAACTATCCTCATACTGAAAAAAGTCTCATGAGTTACAATTATAGTTTTTCCATGGAGGAAAGTAAATAGTTCAACTTTAATAAGTTCCTCATGATTTCTTTTTCTTCTTTACTATCTCATTCTTCTCTTGCTTCTTGTATTTGAAAGTCAAATTTCCTATTCAGCTCTGGTTTTTTCATCAAGAATACTTGAAAGTCCTCCATTTCATTGAATGACCATATTCTCGTGAAGCATTATACTCAGTTCTGCTGGGTAGGTGATTCTTGGTTTTAATCCTAGTACCTTTGACCTCTGGAATATCATATTCCAAATCCTTCAGTCCCTTAGAGTAGAAGCTCCTAGATCTTGTGTTATCCTGATTGTGTTAGCACAATACTCAAATTGTTCCTTCCTGACAGTTTGCAATATTTTCTCCTTGACCTGGGAACTCTGAAATTTGGCTATAATATTCCTAGGAGTTTTCTTTTTGCTATCTTTTTCAAGAGGTGATTGGTGAATTCTTTCAATTTCTATTTTGTCCTCTGGTTCTAGAATATCAGGGCAATTTTTCTTGAGAATTTCTTGAAGGATGATTTCTAGGCTCTTTTTTTTTTTATCATGGCTTTCAGGTAGTCCAATAATTTTAA
>CM053591.1:36908350-36933895 GCA_028646515.1 Pseudochirops corinnae | reverse complement strand
GGGGGGGGAAGAGGGGGAGAAAATATGTAACTCAAAATCTTGTGGAAATGAATGATGCAAAATATAATAAAATTAAATATTAAAAAAAAATAGAATCAACCAAAACAATTCCAATGAACTTGCGGTGAAAAATGCTATTCACTTCCAGATAGATGAACTCTGTGTGCAGATTGAAGCATTCTTTTTAAACTTTCTTTATTTTTTTTGTGTGTATATGTATGTTTTCTTTTGTAAGATGGCTAATATGGAAATATGTTCTGCATCATTTCACATGCATAATTTACACCATATTACTTGACTTCTCAAGAAGTGGGGGAAGGCAGGAAGGAGAGAAGGAAAGAATTAGGAACTCAAAATAAAAAAATGAATGTGAAAAATTTTTTAAGTTTAATTGGGAGATATTTAATGAAATAAATATATATTTTAAAAGAATATGTAACTTATGAATGAACTTAGCATATAATTTATCATATCGAATTAGATAAATATAGAGTGATACAAAATTCATATTAACTTTTGATAAAAAGATGTTACTCACTGCCCATGCCAAGCTGGTGGAGTGAGGAAGGAACCCTCTCAAGCCCTCCCAAATCCCCTCCCAAACAACTAGAAAACTGCCTCAGAATTGATCTAGGAGCAAGGATGCAGCTTGCCAGCCCAACAGGGAAGGTCTGTTTCACTGTGGTGAGAGGGGAGTGAGGTCTAAGAGCAGCAGCAGCAGCCAGCCTCATAGGAGGGGGTCTGAGCAAGGCTCCAAGTCTGGGACAATTCAGCTAGGCCACCCCACCATCCTTCAAGCCAGCAGCAACCTAGACAAGTAAGCAGTCTATGCAGCACAGTAAGATCCCTTCCTCTCACCTCCACCCTCCTGAGACTCTACCCCTAAAACAATCCATCAGCAAGGCCTTGATCCTATTGCTAACTGTATCAGCAAGCACCCTAGCATACCCAGGATGGCTGCTAGCGCAGATTCTTAGATCTGCTTTTCTAAAGGAAAGCAACTCAAAATGGTTTAACAATCTTAAATTAATCAATCAAACAAGTATCATTTTCTTGGTTCAGGGAGAAAGGTCAACACTCTGAACTTCAGAGAATACAAACAAAGTTACAAGCAGAAGTTATAAGCAGACAAAAAAACAGACCAGCAGACAGGGCTTCCAGCTGTGTGACCATTACATCCATACCTAGTTAGTTACCAGAGAGGGAAGCACCAACACCTGGGTTTTCAAAGGGGGAGGGTAGGGGGGGGCTCAATGGCTTCCCAGAGTCTCCTTTGGCCAAATCATACAACTTCCCAAAGTGAGCCTCAAAGCAAAAACTCACCTCAGAGATATATACAGCCTTTTCCAGGGTCAGAGAACATCACAACCCTGTGACCCACTGCCTAATTGCAAAGTAACAATGTGTGGGCATTTCTGGAAAACAAGACTCCCCTAAGCAAGCTTCTCCTGTTGGGCTCTGCTCCACCCTTTAGCAAACTCCTCTTATCACAGACTCCATGTGACCACATTCAGCCTATTAGGGGGCAGAGTATATTTTCAAACCAGGGAAGGTCCTCAAATTACCTTAGGCCTATTAAGGGGCAGGGAAGGTCTTCAAATTCCCTTACCATTACAAAAGGAGAACCTAGAATAGATAGATTGGAAGTTTTGATTACATGAAGGAAAGTTGTGGGGGATCAGAGAAAATGCATATTTCTCAATCTTTTTGCTTGCATGATCACAGCCATTTCTGCTTTGCATTTAAAGCTCACATAAACTGCCTAGATCCTACTTTTCCAGTCTTCTTAACCTTTACTCCTTTCCATTCAGTCTATGTCCAGCAACAATGGTCTCTTTACTGTTTCTTGAATATGACACTCCATCTCTGATCTCCATACCATTTTTCCGACTGTCCTCCATCCCTGGAATGCTTCCCCTGTTCACTTTTGCATCTTAGCTGCCCTGTTTTCTTTTAGAAGATAGTTCATACCTATCCTTCTGTAGATGACTTTCCCGGTCCCAGAGATTCCTAGTACCTTCTTCTCTTTGATTACTTTCCATCTTCTCTGTTTATCTTGTGTGTACTTAATTATTTACATGCTACCTCTTCCTTTACAATGTGAGCTCCTTGAAAACAAGAACTATTTTTACCTTTCTTTTTATCTCAATCATTTAGAACAGCATGTGGCACAGATACTCTGTTTATTGATGACAAAGGCATTTGAACTGGGCTTTAAGAAGGGGTCACTTTTTGTTTTAAGTTTTATTGATTCCCTTTGTTTTTACATCACAATCATTTCCAGATATAGCTCATTTCTTCTTACCAGAGAACCTTCCTCTGTGACATTAAAAAAAACCAAACAAACAAGCAATTAAGAGAAACTGTCCAACAATTGCCATTTGTGGGAACATATGTGATATTCTGTGCCTGTAGTTCCCACTTCTAAAAATAAGGAGGTTCATTTTCTTATCAATTTTTGGGGGCCAAAATTGATCATTACTCCTACAGAGCATTCAATTTTGTTTTATTGTTCTTTCTTTTATATTATTGTAGTTATTGTATGCGTCGTTTCCTTGATTCAACCTTACTGAATCAGTTAATAAAAATCTTTGTTGGTTAGGGATTTGACACGAAAGGCAGGGTACGTAGGGGAGCTATTCTAGAAAGTATATAGAAACATAACACATTTTCTTTACAGTAAACAGATTAATTTAATCTACAAAGAGAGAAGCTACATTAGAATATGTATACATATATTTTTTGTGTAAAATGTATTATTTTTTAAAATAAAATTCATTATAAAAAGTATATATAATCTGTAAAGAAAAGAGCTACCTTAGAATACACAAATTACATATAAATTATATAATCTATACAATCTATAAAATATAATATTCTTTGTATTGTATGTCCAAATTCTTTTGTATGTACAAAAGAAATCCTTGCATAGAATTTATTATTCTTTGTATACAAAGTACATATAATTTACAAAGACAGGAAGAGGCTACGTTAGGATACATATACACATATGCATTATATATTAATAAGTAAGTAATAGAGAAAAACTTCAAATTGTTGTGAGCAAAGGGAAACTCTCAGGCAGCTGTTGGGTTGAACCTAGCAATTATGTGGTTTCCGTGGACACAGAAATGAGACTGAGAAAAATACCAAGCACACTGATGCTAAACATTTAAAGATAGCCACAGTGAAAATGAATTAGATTTATAGGTAAAAGTAGGAAAAATATTCAAATAAACATTATTTTTACTTAACATTTATATACCATATGACTGAAAAAATAGCTTATTAAAAAAGGTAACATAATCCTGACTTTCATGTTGAGTGGTCAATGTTATTTTATTGAAAGACCAAGCCAGTATGCATGGAAAATCACTTTAAGCCATTTTGGGAACTACAATTATTCTCCTAAGTAAAACCTTTGCAATTTGCACTAATTAGGGGTCAGGCTGGCTAGTTGACATTATTGAAAAGCCTGAATTACTAGGTATGTATGACTGCTCTCTGAGGCCCAGTCGTTTCGAGAAATGAGTCATGTGAAGTTTTCTTATCAGTAATGTTAGGTATTTAAAAAGGAAAAAAAAAAGCTGTTTATTATTTTCTATCACTCTAGCCAGAATAACATTGTTGCCCAGGAAAAGTCCTTAGAAAATTATATGTTTTGTTGAAGAAATAAAAGTGATTCAAAATTGACATATTCAAAGTTCGTGTGTGAATGAACAATAAAATATTTGTGTTTTAAAAGACATAACTGGAATCAATCAACGGTTAGACAGTTTACAAATAATAATTCTGAAGTTGATACCTTAAATGTGAAATCCAATGACTAATGAGCTAACAAAAGGCCACAAGAACTGAACTATATCTATGTTGCTATTTTTACAGAAGAGGGAATCAGAAGACCTTTACGGAAGCCTAATAGCTAAATGGAAGGATGAAACATAAGACTACCTCAGGATGGTGTTTAAATGAGTTGGCTGAATTGGTTTTGTAATTCCCCGGAAGACAACACAAAGCTTTGTTTCACCAGTACCTAATTGTGTCAGTTTATAGGGTGTTAGTATAAGGGAAATAATCACTATGAAGGTAAATATACCTCATGTGCTAACCTCTGTTGTGAAAGATGAAGTAGGGAAATTTTATAAAGAATTTGACAAGATCTTCCAAACCAAATCAAAAGAGGAGGAGGAGGAAGGAGGAGAAAGGAAAGGAAGAGAAGGAAGATGGAGAGGAGGAGAAAGAAGATGGAGAGGAGGAGGAAAAATAAGAAAGCAAGCAAGCATTTACTAAGCACTATGTGCCAGGCACTGTGCTAAAAGCCAGAAATACAAAAAAAGGTAAAATCCAGTCCCTACCCTCACAATCTAATAGGAGAGACAACATGTATGCAACTACCTACATACGAGATATCTACAGAGTAAATTGGAGATAATCAACACAGGGAAGGCATATGGGGCAACCTGAAAGATTTCTTTCAGAAAGGAGGATTTTAGTTAAGATTTAAAGGAAGCCAGGGAAACCAGGAGGCAGAAGTAATGAGGGAGAACGTTATGGGCATGGGGGATAGTTGGTGAGAATGTACAATTGGGAGATGGGAGTGTCCTTTGTGAAAAACAACAAGAAATCCAGTGTCACTGGATTGAAGAGTATATGGAGGGGAGTAAGGTATAAGAAGATTAGAAATAAAGGAAAAAGTCAGGTTATGAAGGACTTTAAAAGCCAAATGGAAGATTTTATTTTGGATCCTAGAGGTGATAAGGAGTCATTAGAGTTTATTGAAAGAGGAAGGTCAGGAATTACATCATCAGATCTCCTCTTTTGGAGGATTGCTTTGCTAGATGAGTGGAAGTTGAAGCAGCTTTTCTAGCAACTGACTCATGTGGAGAAAACTCTTTGCATATAATTATAACTCAAAAACATATCTCTTATCAAAAACATAACATATGATCTTCATGGGTTCTGCCTTTGCATGCAAGATATCTCCAGAAGTTATAGAAACCCTTTTTTCTTTGCACTTCACAAGTGAGTTTGTTTCATTTCTGGGAAGACTGATAGTGCCTTAATACCATTTCCTCCTCTACTGCCAACAATTGATTATCATGACTCCTGCTCCCATAGGTATTGCTAAAAGAGAAACTGGCCCATGTCTACCTGGTATGGATCTAAACTGTCTTCTAGATATCTCAGACTAGATGTCCTACAGATATCATAAACTTGTCCAAAATTGAATTAACTTTTCTCCCAAACAATTCCCTCTTCCTCACTCCCCTATTAATGTTGATGTTACCACCATCCTTCCAATCGCTCATTCTCCATATCTAATAACTTGCAAAATACTGTCATTTATAACTTTATAACATCTCTCATATGGCTTCTTCCCTCCTCTGACACTGCAACTCCCCTGCTGCAGGCCTTCATCCCCTCAAGCCTCTACTATTGCAACAGCCCACTGTTTGGTCTCCATGTTTCAAATCTCTTCCCACTCCAATTCATCTTTCACTCATCTGTCAAACTGATCTTCCTCTAATGTAAGCTTGACACCCCTCCCCCATTCAATAAATTCCAATAGCTTGCTATTGCCTTTAGAGTCAAATATAAAATCTGGTTTTCAAGGTCCTTCATATAATATTGTCTTTTCCTACCTTCCCAGTCTTCTTACACTTTATTCCCCTCCACAGATCTGAAATCCAGTGACATGCCTCCTTGCTGTTCCTCACAGAAGACAATCTATCTCCTGGCTATAAGAGTTTTCTCTGGTTTTCCACCATGCCTGGAACTTTCTTCTTTCTCATCTCCTCCTCCTAGGTTCTCTGGATTACCGTAAGTCTTAGTTAAAGTCCTATTTTCTACAAAAAAGCCTTTTCTAGCTGTTCTTACTATTAGTGACTTCTTTCTGAGATTACCCCAAATTTGTCCATATGTATGTGTGTATAGCTAAGGTGAAGCAGCCTTTTTAGCAACTGACTCATTTGGAGAAATGGAAATTGGATAAAAATAAATATTTGTTTTGTACCTTGTTGTTTGAATCTTTTCCACCCTTTTAAACTTGAGAGTAGGAATTGTCTTTTATCTTTCCTTTATATCCCCAGTGCTTAGCACTGTGTCTGGCACAGAGTAAGTAGGTACTTAATAAATCCATGTTTTAGAGAGAGGAAGAGATCAATAGTGCCTACTATAGCTAGCTTCACTACTTTTGTCTGTGGAATCCCTTACTCTCAAGTCTTCTGATTTCCCAAAATTTGGGTCTTAAAATTAGGAAAACTCTTCTTTTTTCTTTTGCCTCTTTTAGCTAATCTAGTTTATCAGTTCAGCAGTTCATCTGGAGGGAACATCATATAGTGGATGCTGTATTAGCCTTGGAGTTAGTTAGGCCTGGTTGTTTCTGGTTATGCAAACTTAGAAAAGACACAATGTCTTTGAACCTTAATTTTCTCATTTGTAAAACAAAGCCATTGAACTTAATGATCTCTGAGGTACTTTCTAGCTTTTAATCCATGATTCTATGAACCCTCTTCTTTATTCCTATTGCTACCACCACCTTATGGCACTTCATTATTACCTACCTAGATGATTTCAACAGTCCTCCAGTAGGTCTTCCCATCTCCACTCTCTACTCTCTGACGTGGCTTTCATGCTGTTAGCAGAATAGTTTTTCTGATTCAATGATTCATACTGCTTTTCTTACACATAGATCTTGTTACCCTTCTCTTCAAAAATCCTCAGAGGCTCCTTATTATCTACCCAATACAATTCAAACTCTCAGCATTCAAAATCTTCCACACTCTCTATGACCCTATGGTTCCAACTTCATCTCCTATTATTTCCCTCTATCGATTCTATGCTTTAGCCAAAATGGTCTGTGCTTTCTCTGGAAGTTACACTTCACTCTCTTACCTCTATGTCTTTTCTTGAGCTGTTTCCAATGCCTAAAAGGTTCTGTCTCCATTTCTTAGCTTGTTGAATACCTGATCCTTTTTTAAAACCCACCTAAAATGTTACCTCTTCAATGAAGTGTTTTTATATCTTCCTCATTTGGTAGAGCTCTTCCCATTCAGATCTCACATGAAACTTTGTTTTGCAATTTGAGTTACCAACATTTATCTTCATAGATAATATCATGGAATAGATGGAGTATTGGGACTGAAGTTGAGTTTCCTCAGTCATCTTCTTGACATCTACCCTCCCTTGGCATCTGTTGGGCCACCAGATCTCTAGAGATCATGCCCTGTGGTACTCAAACCACTCAGTTCTAGAATTATAATGATTTTGTGAGTGAGAGGAAGGAAGCCAAAGTGGTTTATAGATTATTAAGAAGCACCATAACTTTATATTATGAATATTTTCTTCAAGAAAAGTAAAGGTGTGTGGGCAGCTAAGTGGTACAGTGAATAGAGCACTGGCCCTGGAGTCAGGAGAAGCTGAGTTCAAATCTGGCCTCAGACACTTGACATATTTACTAGCCATGTGACTTTGGGCAAGTCACTTAACCCCAATTGCCCTTCAAAAAAAAAAAGAAAAGTAAAGGTGCTAGACTAGCAAACATAAAACAACATTACAAAAACAAAACCAACTCAATTTTAATACACAGAAAATGGCTGTCTAATGATATAGAAGGATATATATATATATGTATATATATATATATATATATATATAGTTAGTTAGTTAGTTAGTTTATCACTGTATGATTAGAGCAATGGTAATAAACATCAACTTAAAGGAAAATATGAAAATAAGAAAATTTTGTGTGTAGTTATAACAGTTTCAAACTGAAACAAGTTGTTGACTCTGAAAAATGGAAATTGGATGAAAATAAATAACTTGGCTCATGATGTTAGGGCAATTTTGCTAATATAAAACAATTACCATATAAGGACAGAAAGCCCAGAAGCCATCTCAATCAGAAAATCCTTGAGAGGCATGGAGGCTAAGTAAGGGCAATTCTAGTTTAGAGGACAAACTCATTTTAAAAAAACATCATGGAGAAGGATGATGGAAGATTATGAGTGATATTGCCTCTCAAACAGTGAAAAGCAGTGGTGGGGAAAATGAGACTGAAGAAGATTTAGTATGAGACTCAGCAAACTCACATCATCCTGAGACCATTTATTGATGAAAGTGGAAGGAATATAACAAAAAGCCATGAAATGCAACCAATTTGACAGAATTTCTAGTGATATATTCTTATTATTACTGACAATGGAGCTTTTATAAGGAAAAGTTGAAATGGCTGTGTCATCTGCTGGCCTTTGCATGTCACCTGTGTGTGGTTTCTACAAAACTAAAAAAAATTATATTTAATTTCTTATGCCAACCCACAGTATATTGAAACTGCAGTAGAGAAAGTCATGATATGGAAGAGATAACTGTACTCAGTTGAACTAAGTAGGTCCTTCTTGGTTGTAATCTTAAATCCTTTGATCTCTAGGATATCACATTCCAAGTCCTCTGATTCTTTAATGTGGAAACTGATTAGTCTTGCACTCTCCTGACAGTGGCGCCATAATAGATGAATTGCTTCCTTTTTGACTGCTTGCAATATTTTGTCTTTGAACCAAGGGCTCTAGAATTTGGCTATAATCTTCAGGGGAGTTTTCATTTTGGGATCTCTTTCAGGAGGTGATTGGTGTATTCCTTTAATTTCTATTTTACCCTTTGGTTCTGGAATATCAAAACAGTTTTCCTTGATAATTTCTTGAAAGATGATGTCTGGGTTCTTTACTTTTTATCATGGCTTTCAGGAATTTCAATAATTCTTAAATGATCTCTCCTGGATCTACTTTCCAGATCAGTTGTTTTTCCAATGAGCTATTTCACATTTTCTTCTATTTTTGATTATGTTTTATTGTTTTCTGATAAAGTCATTATCTTTCACTTTTCCAATTCTAATTTTTAAGCAATTACTTTCAGTAGTGAGTTTTTCTGCCTCTTTTTCCATTTGACCAGTTCTTTTTAAAAAGTTTTTTTTTTCAGTGAATTTTTGAGCCTTTCCCCCCACATTTGGCTGATTCTGCTTTCTAAGCTGTCATTTTATTTAGTATTTTTTTGTGCCTCTTTTACCAAGCTGTTGACTCTTTTTTCATGATTTTCTTGCCTCAGTCTCATTTCTCTTCCCAATTTTCATTCTACCTTTCTTACTTCATTTTCAAAATCCTTTTTGAGTTCTTCCATGGCTTGATGCCAATTTGTATTTTTCTTTGAAGTTTTGGATGTAAGAGTTTTGACTTTGTTTTCTTCTTCTGAGTGTGTGTTTTGATCTTCCCTGTCCCATAGTAACTTTTTGTAGTTAGCATCTTTTTCTGCTGTTTTCTCATTTTTCAGCCTATTTCTTGCCTTTAACTCTATGCTAAGGTGGGGTTCTGCTTCCAAAGTGGAGGGGGTACTGTCCCAAACTTTAGGCTTTTTTGTGGAATTGTTTGCAGAGGTAATTCTGGGGACCTTTAAGTTTTTGTTTCTGGCAAGGTGGTATGCTCCAGGGAGAGGTGTCTTTGCTACTCTCCTGTTCTATGCTCTAGTCTGTGAGCAACCACAAGCATTCTTTTCTACCCTGGAACTACGACTAGCATTCCTGCTTCCCCTGGGTTCCAAGCCATAATATGCTAATATTCCTCCTCGCCCTGGGAATGAGATCCAGGACTGCAACTCAGATCCAAGTATAAGCAATGTAATAGTGTCCTGCCCCTGGTGCCACCCACGGGACCCCTGTAATCTCCTTCTGACCAGTTGTCTGACTCCTTACTGTCTGTGGGCTGAGAAATCCGGAAATGGCTACTGCTGTCACAGATTTAGTGCTGCCCTGCTTCCCTGCTCCCCCAAAACCTTCTTCTGTTTTTCTGGGGCATGGCCTGTGCTGGAGTGAGCTCCACTCTCTCCTTGGTGCAACAAACCTTTCCTGCTGACCTTCCAAATTGTCCTGGGCTAGAAAATTGTTTCATTTCACCCTTTTGTGGGTTCTGCTACTCTAGAATTTGTTTGGAGTCATTATTTAGAAAGTATTTGGAGAGAATTTTAGGGAGAATTCAGGCAAGTCCCTGACTTTTCTCCACCATCTTGTTTTCTGCCCTACCTTTTGAATATTATTTTTAACTGTAGAGTATATTACAAATGTAGCAATGCTAAGTGTTGAAACTGCTTATTTGAAGAGGAGAATTTTTTCTTTCTCTGACCTCCCACCCTTATGTAGGTAGAGTCACTCTTTCCCATTAGCTAGCATGACTTTTCCTTTGTCAACTCATTCACCCTGTCACTAGAGGGAAGAAGAGTTGCTCTGTGACAGCCGGAAGAGGAGACAATAAAGAGGAGATTTTTGTGATTTGCCTCTGAGGAGTCTTCTTCCCCTTGTATTCACAAAACCTCTTTCCATTTGTGAAAAACTGTCTATTTGTGGCTCAGACTTTCTCTATGGTCACATATCTAGATTTATTTAATTTATTTAATATTTGGAGAAGTCATGTAATCTAAACCAAGATTTCTTTCATTTATTTCCAGAAATTCTAGAAAGATGGTCTAGTTTCTCTTTTCTCTCTCTTTTTTTTTTTTTGGTATAAATTGCTATTTCCTATGTCCCCTCACCCTCAAAACCCCATTCTCAAGAATGAAATAATACACATCACAAATTATTACGATCACAACACTTTTATGCTAGCTTTTAATACTAACTGAATGGGAACGCAAACAAACTTTAAAGAACAGGTAAGCTTCGGATTTAATATATATTACTTCCAGACAGGAAGGGAGGGGAGAAAAAAAATCAATTATCTGTTATCAGTTTTCCCTAATAGAAAGTTCAGATGTGGAAAGCTCAAATGCATCCTACTAAACACAAATAAGGAATCATTATTCAATACATTTTTGTGACTTCCATAAGATTTATTTGACCTTTAAGTGGAATAAGAAGCAAAATGGTAAGAGAAAATGCTAGGTTAAGCATCCTCAACTTGCCCTTCATTGTCCCCACTCCTGATCTTGACCCCTCTCTTTGTTTCAGTTCAATTTGTTTTTCCCAGGATTTCACAGCTGGGATTGTTTCTATCACTATCCCTCCAGGCTTCTCAAAGTGCTCTGTTCCCTTATAGATGTTTGGGTCAAGGTCTAGAAAAGCTCTTAGTCTAATAAAATGGATTTTTCCCAGGCATGTATAGAAGAAGATTCAGACTTGAGCATGTAGTACTCATGATATTTTCCAAGTATGAATTAAAAACTGGAAATGAAAAATTCTGGATTTATGATGAGGGATGTCCTCATTTGTGGGTAAAGTGGACTGCTGCTTACATGTAGGGATGTGCTAGAGACAGCTCTAATTTGCTTGTGAGAGCCAACTGTTAAATTTTAAATGTGAACATTTGGAGTCATATGACAAATAAAGTACCTACTATGTTCCAGGAACTGTGTTAAGTACTAGGGATACAAAGGAAGGTATAAGACAGTCCCTGCCCTGAAGAAGTCTGCAATTAAATTGTATGGATGACACATGAAAAGAAGCTAAAAAGCAGTGATGGGGACTAAAAGAGGAGGTTACCCAGTTCAGTGGCATGATGAAATTATGCAGCTAGAGTGGCAAATTATCTGAGGAGGTATGAGTTTCCCAGTTGATTTCACCTTGCAGAATAATGAGTTCAAAAGAGTTATTGGGTAGGAAATAATGAGAATTCCCTGCATGTTATCTCTAAAGAGTAGAGGAACTGGGAGGAGCTAGCCAATATCTGTTCTCTATCCTCTCCAATCAGAGGCAAGGAGGTACTTCAGGGGTAGAGGGTGCTGAGGAAGTATGAGTTTTGGAGTTGATTCCTCCTTGCAGAGTGGTGTTTTGGAAGATGATTAAGTCCAGGAAAGCAGCCCGGTGGGAAATAATGAGAATTCCCTTAGTGCTCTCCTTAAATGGTGGCAGATCAAGGAGGAGCTCCTAGATATTCATACCCTTACATCTCAAAAGTTGGCAATCTTTACAAATCAGGATTTGATTTATTGTTTTGTTGATGGTCTAAGCTTAAGAAAGTGGTAATAATGAAGATTTAACTTTAAAATGTGTATGTAAATACATTTCTCTCCCCCTCCCCCAGAGCCTGGTTGTTAAGCATTTAAGCAGCACACTCCTGTATTGCTCTAATAATATTGCCTGAGTTTAGCAGGAGTGCAGTAGAAGGCTCAGGAAATGAATCTCAGACTGGAGACCTGGTGGCTATAGGCTAATAATAATAATAATACTAATAATTGGCATTTATATAGCTTCATTTGAGCCTCCCAATACCGCTGACTACATGGTGTGATTTCAGAAGGGCTGAGAAGCTTGCACTGTTGCAAAATATTTTCCATACCTGTTCCAATGTCCCTTTTAGACAGTTCTCATGCTAAGGTATAAATAATAGATAACAGAACCTTTCTTTAGAGCAGATTTTGATAGCCTCTCAAAGGTCTGAAAAGGAGAATGGAGTCATGTGGTCATTTTTATATCCTGCTTAAATCTCACATACAATCTTGGTTAGAAAAATAAGTTTTCATACCAGCTAGAATTGTATTTTGGCTACCAGATCCCAGGTAAAAGTGGTGGGACTAATTTGTAGGACTAATGAATAAAATACAGCAATTTCAGTGTTGTTTCCTCCACTTTCAATATAGATGAAGTACAAAAAAGATCAAAAGCCAGTTTTTTTTTTCATTGAACTTTATGAGAGTACCCTACTGTCCGGGAGGTGGTGGTGGTGATGGTGATGGTGAAATGGACTGAAGGAGAAGAAAGAGGGCAGAAAAACAGATGTTGAGAAGATAGTCCAAGAAAATAAGTCTTTCTGACTGCAAGATCAGTAGTCTATTTACAATATCAGATCATGTCTGAGGGAAAATATTGATAATAGCAACACACAATATCACCTGATAAGTATATTATAGAATTCCAAAATAAAATTCTGCATGAGATCTGAATGGGACAGACTTTATGATATTGGGAAGATACAAGGAAGGCTTCACTGAAGAGGAAATATTTCAACCAGATTTTAAAAGATGGATAGAAATCCAAAAGGTTAAGAAAGGAAGGCACAAGAAATAGCCTGATCAAAGAAGTCAAAGTGAGAGCATACAGCACAGATTCAGAGAAGAGAGTAGCTCATATTTGCTGGAGCAAAGAGTACGTGGAGGGAATGAAGGCTCTAGTGATTGATGTATCTTGAAGGTAGCCTGAGCATAAAAGCAGACAGGACAAGAGGAACTTGAATTCTTCCCTTAGGTTTATGACTAAATACTGGCAGTGTGACCAATACTGAGGCAGTTCAGCGGATACAACACTGAACCTGGAGTTAGGAAGATCTGAGTTCAAGTTCAGCCTCAGACACTTACTAGCTGTGTGACCTGGGCAAATCACTTACCCTCTGTTTTACCTTAATCCATTGGAGAAGGAAATGGCATGCCACTCCAGCATCTTTGTAGATGGAAAGGACCTAATGTGAGAGTGAGGCTACTGGATAAGTGAGATATAAGATGACTGTTGGAGAAAGATCCTGGAAGAATATGGAGCGAACAGGATCAAGGGTATAGGTAAGAGAATTAGACTCAGGCACTTTGTGACTAGAGTGAAAGAGAAAAGAATGGGTAATGATTTTGATAGGTTTGAAAAAATAAAGTGGTCAGGCTAAGGAATTAAAGATGGCCTTAATTTTTAAAATAAATTAGGTAGAATGGGCATCATCTATAAGTACATTTGGGGAGTAGAAAGGCAGAGGAGTGGAAAAAATATGGATCATAATGGAGTATTTTGGGGGAAAATGGTTGTTCTGTCTTAGAATTTGTGATAGACAAAGAGAAAAAAACCTGGAAATAGCTTAACATAAACAAATAGCATTTTGGAGAAATAAAAAGTTGAAAGTCTCAGAAAGGATAGACAGATTCTACAGGGAAAGGCAGCATGGAGAGGCTATGAAAATATTAAAGATGAAATTCTGAAGACAAAATGATAAACAATTTTGATGAGGAGGAGAAAGGGGAATTGTTTATAGAGATCAATGTGGATGCACAGGGAACTCACGGTTAAACTTAAGTTTTAAAGAAACTGCAATGAATAGGGAAAGTGAGGTCATGCTTTAGTCCTATAAAAATAGTGTTAGGAAGGCTAAGGCTTAGAATAAGCTGAGGCTCACAAGAGAAAGTAAGCATCCTAATACAGTGATACCTCGACTTATGAGTTTAATTCATTCTGTTACTGAGCTCAGTAACTCAATTTGCTCATATATCAAATCAATTTTCCCTATTGAAATTAATTGAAATGCCATTAATTTATTCTAGCCCCCAAAATGTCACCCCAGTTTTTTTTGTTATGTGTTTTTAAATAAGAAAAAGTATTTATAAATAATAAATATTGTATAAAAACATAATAAAAGAGAATGTAAAGAAATAAATTGGTTTTATAAAGTGTATATTTACCTTGGATATCAGACAACTTGAGCTAACAGAAGATACTGGCAGAGGTGGAGGGTGGAGGAGATAGATGGAGGAGGTTAGAGGAGTTTTGTTTCGTGCTCTTTCAGTCACTTTCGTTCACTTACTCGTTACACTCTTAATGCTACACTTTATCCCTGAACTTAATTGCTACAATATCTTTTTTACTTTCCCTTAACTTAATTTTCTTCACCAGTGAGGTAAACACGTGGACTGAACGAGTGAGGCAGGGGGATGCTGGGCGGGCATTGGGTTGTGGTGTTTGCTGTGCCAACTAGTAGTGGCTCAAACCTCAAATTCTGGCTCGCAATTCAAAGCAAAAAATCAACCAAGTGACAACTCGTGTCTCGGAAATCTCATAAGTTGGTGCACTCATACCACTGTACTGTGATTGCTTTCTCCCTAATGATCTTTCAAAAATTGATGACACTCAGTAATTATATCTTCCAGTTTTTTTCAGTGCTCTAGGACATAGTTCATCTGAATATGACACCTTGAACTCATTAAAGGCAACCAGATGCTCTATTAGTACATCCTTACTTTTCTTGGGTATGAGTTCCTTACTAGAGTTTTCCTGCATTTTCCATTCCTGAGATTATCCTCCTTGGTAGAATTCACAAATGCAAAATGAGAGTTGAACAGTTCTCTCTCCCATCATCAGTTATCCTTGTTATATCCCAAGCAGCAATCTTACCTATTCCTCTTTTGGTCCAACTTTCCCCTGATATGTATAGATTTTTTTAAAATGCTCTTTGTTATCCTTAATTTTTCTAGTCTAGTAAGGAGCTGATACCCTAAAAAAGTAAGTATGTACTAAGAAAGCATCTGGTTGCCTTTAATGAGTTCAAGACTTGATGTTCAGATAAACTACATCCTAGGATGCTGGAAAAACTGGGAGATATAATTACTGAGTCTCTGCATTCAATTTTTGAAAGATCATGAAGGAGAAAGCAGTCACAGTATTGGGGTAGATGTTCTAATTTTAAAACAAAAAGAAAGAGAATGGTGTCTACAAATTATAGGATACTAAGCTTGGCTTTGATTACTAGGGAAATTACAGATTGCATCATTAAAGCAATGAAAGAGGAGAAAAATTGGTAATGTCTTAGAAAAAAATCAAGATAATACGCTTATTAAATTTGCAAATGGCACAAGGCTGGGAGGAATACACTGGATGAAAAAATCATGATAAAAATACTTCAATGGGTCAAATCTAATAAGATTATATGTAATAAGGATAAACGTAAAATCTAAAGCTTGAGTTCAAAAGATCGACTTTGCTAGGGTAAGATGTGGCAAGTATTTAGCAGTATTTTAGCAGTTTGATCTGAAAAAGCTCTCAGATTTTAGTAGACTATGAGCTCAGTATGAGTCAGCAGTGTGATATAACAACTAAGAAAGTTAATTCTGTTTTAGAATGCATTCAGTGTTGGAGGAAACCTCAACCCAGAGGTCCTCAGGTCCTTTTGGAGAGTAATTCCTCTCACCTTGGTCTGTTTGACTGGAGGGTCAAGCAGCCCTGGAAGATAAAAAGTAGTGATATATAGAACAGAGGGACATACTCACATATACAGAATTTTACATAACCTTAGAGCGAAGTTACTGTTTGTAACTGAAGCCTATGAGGTAAGGCTGCTCATCCATTTTCCTTATTTAGGAGGTTGAATAATAAGGACAAGATGTCAGGTGATTTTGGGAAGGGGGTGTTCACCTTGGGGTCTCAGGAGTTGCATGGATCAGGTTTGTTCCAGTGTAATGATGCATTTCTCTGAGGATAGTCTTATCAGAATATTTTAGGGCAGGGAATCTCTAAAGTAATGGAGGCCTCTTTTAGAATAGAAATTAGTAAGACTCATCCTTGACACCTGAGTATCTGTCTCTATTTGCAAAATCCCATAGCTCAGCTTTTTTGACCTCTCAGGCAGTGGTTCTCAATCTTCCTAATGCTGTGACCCTTTAAAACTCATGTGGGCGTATCTGCATGTGGGCGGACCCGCCTGGAAACAGATAGAGGAGCCTGTAACAATACTGGGATTTGAAGATCTTCCATGCCCCTTGAACTTGCTGACGTAGCAGGAAGGGGTGGAGCAAGAGAACACCGGAACCAAGCTAGTCTCCCTACGGTGCTGATTGGCTGTGGTGGCAGTGGCGGCAGCAGTTGCCATGCGAACTCCTTCTTCTTTGAGCTGGCCAGAATCTCTGCTAAGGACTCCTGCTGAGGACTGCCTGGGGCGGGAACTGCCAGGGGAGGGGCTGCTGGGAGCGAGCTGCCGGGACCCTGAGCAGTTGCCTGTGTGAGGAAAGGAGGATCTTTGCCTGAGGTATCCTGTCCTGTTTTGAAGGCTTGAGAATGTGGGTGTTTACTACTTTAACTACATGTGCCAACTTCATAACTACTGTGTTGGCTTTGACTTTCTGGTTTTGGGACTCAGTTTTCTGGTATTTAAATGAGTGCTCTAGTTATATTTCTTATGTAGAGAGCCTGTTACATTTCGTGATTAATAACCATATCAGCATATTTATAGTTACTGTAGGCATTGTGAATACTGCATTGCTGATACAGAGCCATGTCTCAGTTCCTAAGACCATCAAAAGTATGTGTTTTCTGATGGTCTAAGGCAACCCTTGGGACCCCTGTGAAAGAGTCATTCGACCCCTAAAAGCTACTTTTTCTGGAGAAAAATGCTTCCTCCAAAACTCACACCACACAGGTTTTATCTCCTTTCTCCACAACAGAATATCTAGGTAGAGTACAGCTTCATTGTACTCTACCATAATCAGAATACATCTTGATTATTGTGTTTGGTTCTGGTTCTAAAATTTATCATAATTTTAGAAAGGATATTGGTAAAATGGAGAATGCCCAAGGGAAGACAACTACGATGACAAAGAGCCTCTAGTCTAGTTCATGTGATGTGAGGGACTTCGGGGTGATTAGACTGAAAAGACTTAAGTTGAACATGAGATGTCAAGTATTTGACAGACTATTACATGTAGAAGGGATTATCCTTGACTCTAGAAGGAGGAATTATGAACAATGTATAGATTTTGAAAAGATTTAAATTTAGAACTGATATAAGGAAAAACTTCCTAATCCAAAAGTGGAGTAGCCTACCCAGGGGTATGCTGGCAAATGTTTAACAAACAGCTTGCTGGAAAAAAATGCATCCTAACACATTTTTAAGATTAATTGGTGTTATTAATATTTGTTTAGTCTATATAATCAACAAAACAATAAATAAAACCCTTATTTGTTGCATTTGCCAATTTCTGAAGTGCAAATACTTACACTGAAACATTAACAATTAGTTTTTTCTAGTTTGAGCTAGCTCTGGTATGTCTCTATGGCTAAATCAAGGGGTAGTAGGTTCACCCTCATTTAAGGTATTCCCTTTTATTATTGGGTTAGATCACATGGTTACTGAGGGCTATTCCATCTCAGAGATAATAACATCAGACATTTAGAGCTAGAAGGAATCTCAGAGGTTACCTTGATTAAATCCCTTATTTCATAAATCAGGAATTTTAGGACCAGGGAGGTCACAAAGGTAGTGTCAGAAGCAGTATTTGAACCCCAGTCCTATATTTACAGAGAGTGAGGATTCTTTCCATTCCATATCACATGGCCTTTGCCAGCTTCATTGATTATCTGTGTTTGCAAGAGTAGGGTAAAAAGATTGTTGAATAGCAATAAAGACCTGGTTGTGATGATGTTACATAAATTTGTGATGAGTGAAATTGAGTTGATTGTATGATTTTTTTTCTCCATTGAAGTCCAGCAATTCTGGAACAAAATCTGAAATTTGAAGGTGGAATTAATTCAGGGATGAGGTTTGCAGCTCAAGAATGATGGGCCAGTGATGTCAGGGATTCTAGGTAAAATGGGAAAGGAGTTAACCAAATCAATTGGAGACAAGTGAAATCAGATGGTGGATATGTACTGGAAGAAGGCAGCTGGGTCAAGAAACAGGAAGTAATGATCAGGTGGAAAGTTTGGTATTGAAAGTTTGGGATTTAATGATGAGATAAATGGGATGATAAACGATTTTGGTCAATTCAAAGTTCTAAGTTTTAGAGGTGATACAATTCCTAGATATTACAAATTTCAATATGTGACCATGCTTGCCATGTGGTGTAAGTGGAGTCAGTGGAGTTCAAGAGGTTAACAAAATTTTTGTCAAGATTGTTAGTGGGCTCATCACCATGAATAATGAAATTCCTAAGGATTATGGTAGGGGATGGGGGGGAAAGACAGCTTGTAAAACAGGTAGAGGTCTTCGAAAACTCTAGATGATGACAACAAAAGTTGGGAGAACATGTTTTAGACACTGAGAGGAGAAAAGGCATTATATGTAATTTAAAAGAGGAAAGGTTAATGGAACTTGGAACTAGACCAACTGTCAACAAGTTTCAGTGGCATTCAATGAATCTGTCCACCTTTCTACTTTACCTTATGAGTACAGCAAAGGGGGTGGGGTGGGGAGGAGGGAAGGGAGAGGGGGGCAGAAAAATCATTGTGCTCTAGTAGAGAAGGTTTCAAGTTTAGCTCAGGTGTGGCACTTGCCTCAACTCTCCCAAGACTCTTTCTCTCTCTGAGGTAGGGATGTTTTATATCCTACCTATAAACATTTTGTTAGGTTGGGGTAGTGTCCCAGAGGGAAGGTTACATGGATAATATTCACTCTCAGAATCCTAAGGGTAGCCTTAGCAAGAGGAGGAATACTTGCTTACTACTTGCCACTAGAGTTCTTGAACCGCCCACTGTTGAACTTGCCATTTACACAAAATCAGTCACAATGACACTACTAATTTTTTAAAATTAAAAAAAAATAATTAATTTTTAGTTTTCAACATTCATTTCTACAAGATTTTGAGTTCTGAATTTCCTCCCCATTTCTCCCCTCCCCAACCCCAAGATGGTGTATATTCTGACTACCCCTTCTCCCAATCTGCCTTCCTTTTTATCATACTCCTCTTTCATCCCCTTCCCCCTTATTTTCTTATATGGCAAGATTTCTCTACCCCATTGCCTGTATGTCTTATATTCCAGTTGCATGCAAAAACAATTTTTACATTTGTTTTTTAAAACTTTGAATTACAAATTCTCTCCCTTCTTCCTTCCTTGCCCACTCTTATTGAGAAGCAATTCAATATAAGTTATACTTTGTGTAGTTATGCAAAACACTTACATAATAATCATGTTGTGAAAGACTAACTGTATTTTCCTCTATCCTATACCACCCCCACATATTCTATTTTCTTCTTTGACCCTGTCCCTTTTCTTTTTTTTTTTGGAGGACAACTGGGGTTAAGTGACTTGCCCAAAGTCACACGGCTAGTAAGTATGTCAAGTGTCTGAGGCCAGATTTGAACTCAGGTCCTCCTGACTCCAGAGTTGGTGCTCTATTCACTGTGCCACCTAGCCAACCCTGATCCTGTCCCTTTTCAAAGAAGTGTTTGCTTCTGACTATTCCCCCTCCCCCAACCTACCCTCCCTTCCACCATCCCCCTCCCATTTATTTCCTTCCCCCCTTACTTTCCTATAGGTAAGATACCCAACTGAGTGTGTATGTTATTCCCTCCTTAAGCCAAATCTGATATGAGTAAGCCAGAGCTGCTGATAGAAAGACTGCTGAGGGCCAGTTGGAGCTGCCCAAGACTTTTTAGAACTGAGGAGGCATGGCTGTGATGCCAGTATTTTGTCTGTCTGTTTTGATGTTGTTTTGCCAGATTTGTCGGCTGGTGAGGGACAGTGCTGCTGTTGTAGAGGTCCTGGAACCTTGCTGTTGGTTCAGAAGCCTTGAAGGAGAATTTTCTTGTTGTTTGTTTACAGAAATCCTGGAAGAGGGCCTGGCTGATGTTTTCAGGGGTTCTGGGACTGTTCTGCAGGCAGAGAGTGACTTGATGAGGACACTGACAATGTGTGTTGTGGCTTTGCCTCCCCAGGAACTGGGACTGCTGAGTACTTGCCTCGGGTCAAGACAAAGACAGGACCTCTCCTTGGGCATTGAATGCTGTGATGATATTTTAACCTTGTTGTAGCTTAAGGATGGATGGCCTTTCCTGCTCTCCTGCCCCTTTTGAGAAAGTGCTTGGTGTAAATGGATGGTATTGTAATTCAATTGTGATCCAGGGGTGGGAAACCTTTGACTTTTTGTACTCTGTGATTGACCAAATGAATCTACTGTGTTTATGATTGGGAACTAATCTCCATTTGAGCAGAAAGACTTTGACTGACTACATGAATGTATCATTGCTTTCAGGTAGTCCAGTAATTTTTAAATGATCTCTCCTGGATCTGTTTTTCCAGGTCAGTGGTTTTTCCAATGAGGTATTTCACATTGTCTTCTATTTTTTCATTTTTTTGGTTCTGTTTTATAATTTTTTGATTTCTTATAAAGTCATTAGCTTCCATGTGCTCCATTCTAATTTCAAAGGAATTATTTTATTCAGTGAGCTTTTGGACTTCCTTTTCCATTTGGCCAATTTGACTTTTTAAGGCATTCTTCTCCTCATTGGCTTTTTGTACCTCTTTTGGTATTTGGGTTAGTTCATTTTTTAAGTTGTGATTTTCTTCAGTATTTTTTTGGGTCTCCTTTAGCAGACTGTTGACTTGTTTTTCATGATTTTCTTCGATCACTCTCATTTCTCTTCCCAATTTCTCCTCTCCTTCTCTTACTTGATCTTCAAAATCCTTTTTGAGTTCTTCCTTGGCCTGAGACAAATTCATATTTTTCTTGGAGACGGTTGATGTAGGAGCTTTGACTTTGTCTTCTGGTTGTATGTTTTGTTCTTCTTTGTGACCAAAGTAAGATTCCATATTCTGCCTTTTTTTTTTTTTACACTGCTTATTCATCTTCCCAGCCAAATACTTGATTATCTAACTCCTTGTTAAGGCAGGACTCTGCTTCCAGTGGGGGTGGCAGTGGGGATGGGTATATTGTCCTCAGCTTCTGGGGTTTTGTATCAACAGCTGGATCTCCCAGCATCTGTGGTCCCAGAGCACCAGAAGCAGCCACTGCTGTTGCTACTGCTACTGCTGCAGCCACCTCTGCCTCTCCAGGGCTGGGGCTGGACCACATGCTCTTCTTTCATCCAGGTCCCACAGAGTTCCCCCCTGACCTTCCACACTGTTCTCTGCATTTGAGAAGTCTAGAAATCACCAAAGCTGCCAATGATTTAGTTCCATGAGGGCTGCTCTGGCCTCATTGCACCTGGCACAGTCCATGCCAGAATGTGCTCCACTCCCAGTCCGGTGCGTTATACCTTTCCTGTGTGTTTTTGAGGCTGATGGATTGGAGATGTGTTTCACTGCCATTTTGTGGGTTCTGCAACTCTAGAATTTGTTTAGAGTCATTTTTCACGGGTATTTAGAAGGGTTTGGGGACAAGCTCAGGCAAGTCCCTGCTTTTAGTCTGCCCTCTTGGCTCTACCCCTCTGATACTACTAATCCTTAAACGTGAAACATTTAACATAAGATGGGAAAAGCAGGAATAATCAAAGCATTACAACCACTCATAAATTTGGATCATGTTCACCCATCAATGTACATAGTGTCTATAGAGGAAAGTAAGTTCACACTTATAGAAACTTAACAGTAAACCACAGGGGTTGGAAAACCCACGTGTCTGGGGCAACTTATGAGTGTACTACAGGCTTGGATGCCAGAGTTTCTCTCTTAGGTAAGATTCTTTTACTACTCATTACTTGCTTTTCTTCTAAGCTTCCCCACTCTCCTTTTAGACAAAGCTGCTTCTCTGCTACTTTTGACCTCTGGACAAGGGTTCAGCTCAGTCAGTGAAGCAACAACATTATATTCTTTCAAGAAAGTAGTATCCCTAAGCCCAAGTTTTAAAGTCTGTTTTCCTTGGCTAGTTGCTAAAGCTTGTTAAGTTTTTCAGTGATAAGCAGTTCTCCTATGCCAGAGAACTGTGAAGATCCTCATATCTGCAGGAGTTTCTGAGGAGTTTTCTTCCTTTCAAGTCAGAGCAGTAGGAAGCAATGCAGACAAACCCTTTCAGGGGCTGATTCTAAGATGGTGCTAAAGGGCAGCAATCCCAGCCAACATTTCACAAAAGCAACATTCTTCTTTCTTCCTAGCAGCAACCAGTGTCACATCTTCTGGATGGTCAACTCTCAAGTTCCAGATGGTGTTAAAGAGCAATAAACCAAGCTATTTATACAACAGGAGGATATGACTCTTTCCATTTAGCTTCCAACAGATATTGAGTCTGGATCACCCCAGAGAGGTCCTTCAGCTGACTCAATCAGAAGCAGCTGCTCATATCTTCTGATGCTCCTTCACTGATTTTTTAAAGCAGTGGGGGAGAGGGAAGGAGAGACATCAGCTTCTCTCTTTTGGCAGGAACTATTTTCTATTCTGATCTCTGGCTATCCATCTTCTAGATTTCTATGTTCATCTTCTATAGTTCATCATTTGGCTTCTAATGCTTCAGAACATTCCCAATTCAGGTAGAAAAACTCAGAGTCAACAGATCTATCATGTATAATACAAACAATATAAAATTTCCCACTGTCCCCAAGCAGCGCTGTGATTTATAGTCTCTCAGCTATATTATTAAAAACTTGGGAAAATTATATGTAAGTGAGCCAATGGGCAACAATGCACGGCATCCATCCTTCAGCCATTTTTGAGCTATGTTCAAACAGTTATCTAGTACTACTTTTTTTTTTTCAGGTTCTTGGAACTGTCTCAAGAGATTTTCCTCAATGAACATCCATTTTCTGCCCCTTTTGGCAGACAAAGCATATAAAAAGAGCAGTACCTTACATAAATGTATTCTGTGACTCTGGGTTCCCTCAGCTCTGAACCAGGTTCAGTCTTGGAGACTGACCCAAGAAGGACGTATTCTCTTTGGCTTGTTGTGTCGCTGTTCTCTGGGAAATCTTCAAATATAGCTCATGTCTAGGTTTCCACAAATGGTGGAAACTCAAGGCACTCAAGATTGCAAGTGTATATTGAATAAAAGATAGCTTATATTTTACACTAAAGAGAATGCATCAAGCACAAAGGACTTACAGAAGCCCACAAACAGAAAGAAAACAAAACGTTTATAATAATTTCTTTTGGAAGTGAAGTAACTTGGAATTGTTCGAAGGGCAATATCCTGGCATTTCACTCAAATACTTCTCTCCCACAGGGTTCTGTGCAGTTTCTCTCAGACTTGTAACGCCACCTTGTGGTTTGGCCTCTCCCCCAGAAAGCGAAGCTATTTTGGGGTTTCTGGAGAAATAATTTCCTTTTAAGACCTATACTTTTTGAATCACTTATGGTTAAAGTGAGAGTAAAGATTTTCTTCACATTATTTCCTGGAGTAGGAAAGTCCACTCTCAGATATCTACTCTCTGATCTGTGAGAAATACCCTTCTTTCCCACTCAAAACATATTTACACTCAGGAAGAGTGTACTTTCTGCCTGCTCTCATATAGACCAGATCAGAGTAGTGTCTCCTCCAAGAATAAAAAGTCATCCTAAGAGTTTCAACTAACCAAATCATTTTGGGGGTAGCTTTGCCCATAGAAACTTAATCAGGAGTTATGTCCTTTTGGCAAGATGGCATCAGGAATGGCCTCTCTAGAGGGAGAGAAGTTTGGGAAATCTAAATTGTTAAACAAAGACTTACCTTTCAGAAAGCACATCACACTGTTTTGGGAAATCATCTGACCAATCTTTTTTACAAAAGGCATATGAGATCTCCAGAGCAGTGCCCAGTTTTTGCCCTAAAAATGTCCAGTAACCAATTCAGAAGGGTGTTTGCAAAGATTCTGGTAAGAACAGAGAGCACTAAATGTAAGAATACTTCCCATGTTTACTCGCCCCACACCATCTTTCTTAAAAAAAAATTCCTGATTGTTCAGTGATGATTTTTCTTTAAGAGACATCATGGTTTGAGATATGGAGTGCCAGGCTTGAAGTGAAGAAGACCTGGTTATCAATCTCACCTCCTGACACTAGTTGTGACTCTGGACACAGGTTTTTTCTTTCTTTTTTTAACATCTGGTAATTCCCCAAGTCATTAATGGGATTTGATGAGAGGAAGGTATATTTATATTTTTCCTTTATTTTTTCAAATGAGAACATTTCTTATGCTTTTTAGGTAAAGGATAAATTATTGTAAACATATTGTAAACATATAAAGTGCCTTTAAAATATATAGAATTTTTCAGAAATTTATAGAATTTTTCAGACTTCTCCCCATAGAAATTATTTTCTATGTAGTTTTGTTTTTGTACTTGTTCTTTCAAGTCGTCCTAGATGTAGATGTCAGGCAGAATTATGATTATTCACATGTATGGTCAACTTGGAGGAAGAACATGAGAACATTTAATTTTTTTGAATGTATATAATAAGCATCCCCAAATCTTCTGTTATCAGGACTCGTTCATTTCACATGATTAAGCAATTTTATCTTCTACCAGCAAGGGGCAGCAAACAACTACATTTAGGTAGAACAACCTCCCTTTCTCCAAGTTTCATTTACGACTTTTCAAAGATCTGTTATTCATGATAAAGTTCTCCTTCCTTTTCCCTCCTGTCCTGGGGTAAAAATAGTGTTTCAGAAAGAAAAAGCTAAGAATCGAGGTTGGGTGTCAAAGAGGGAGGGGATGAAACAGAACTCTTGATATAGTAAAAGGAATAGGGGATATGAAGCACTTTCTTAAGTAAAGAAACACATTTTTTTAAAAAAAGGGTGATTTTTACTTTTTGATCTTCTTTTGTAATTTGGAAGTGAGGTCCTGTTATGGGAATCTAAAGATCTTCCCTGCCCCTAGGCCCTTTGCTGAAGTGGCTACGTGACTTTGAGGACCCTTGGATATTTGAAAGTATACTCTGTTCCCTAATAGGCTGAATGTGGTCAAGTGGAGCCTGTGGCACCAGGCTTGTTTTCCAGGAATGCCCATGCCTTGTAGCTTTGTGATTGGGCAGTGGCTCTAGAGGGCTGTGACATTCTCCAAGCCAGGAGAAGGCTATATATACGCCCTGATGTGAGGTTTTGGTTTGGGGCTCACTTTGAGAAGAGTTGTGTGATTTGGCCAGAAGAGACTCTGGGCAGCCGTTGAGCCCCCCGGCTTTGAAAAACCCAGATGTTGGTGCTTCCC
>CM053591.1:36883581-36907850 GCA_028646515.1 Pseudochirops corinnae | reverse complement strand
TCCCCCTGAACTAGGTAAATGATATGTTTGATTAAAGTAAGATTGTTAACCCATTTTGAGTTGCTTTCCTTTAGAAAAGCAGATCTAAGAACCTGTGCTAGTAGCTGCCCTAGGCATGCTAGGGTGCTTGCTGTTACAGGTCCATACCGTGTGTATAAAATTTCCACCAATTCTCCTCCCCCAGCTCTTGGTTTTTGCTAGTTTTAGAAATGATCAGGCTCTCTTTGGAGATATAATCTGTTTTTCTAAGGTAGAGGCAGACGTTCACAGTGTGGGGGTAATCCTGGGTTTCTGAGGGCTGTACTACTGCAACATAATTTCAGTCAGGGTCTACAAATTTGGATAGGCTTTGAGTATGGATCTGTAACCAACTGAATATCTGTTTTCTGAGGACCAACCTTATCACCACAAGGCTAATCACCAAGTGCTGAAATTTTTGGTCATAGCAATTCATGAAGATTGTCTATGAAGATGAGGGGACAGAGTGTCCTCACAAGAAAGTATCAGTGGAAGAACTCTGGCATGAAAGGACTTGATTTTTAAATACTAATATTGAAATTTCATGCCTATGACATTTGTGAAATATTTTACTCCTCAGGGTCTCTATTTCCTTATTTGTAAAATTATAAAGTTAGACAAGAATTCTGGGGGAGGGGGAGACAGAATTGTGGGCCTTGAGACCACATGTGACCTTCTAGGTCCTTGGGTGTAGCCTTTTGACTGAGTCCGAGTGTTACATAACAAATCCTTTTATTAAGGGGATTTGTTCTGTGAAGTATGGATTCAGTCAAAGGGCTGCACTTGAGGATCTAGATAGAGGGTTACATGTGTCCTTGAGGTGGCAGGTTCCCCACCCCTGGACTAGATGATCTCAAAGGTCCCTTCCAACCCTAAAACTTATGACCTTTGGAAAATGAATTTTTAAAGAAGAGGCTGGGTATGGATGAGGAGAATTAATGGCAAAAATAGAGACATTCTGAAGAAGCAGGTAGTATGATAAGAAGAATAAGGCAGTACTAATGACCATATCCAGCTCAATGCTTTAGACTGTGAGATTCTCCAAGTATCTTATAAATGAGAGCACCATATGCCATCCAACAGCTTGAGAAATAGTAGCATAGGATGTGGACTGAACAATTAACATAGTCCCTGGCACATAGTAGGTCCTTAATAAATGCTCCTTCCCCTTACCTCTCTCACCATCAACCACCTCCTACCCCCTTTAGTGCTTAAAAATGTCTGGGTCTGGTAAAATAAATATCAAACCATGAACATTAAAAATCAAAACCTAAATTATAAGGTGCTTTTTTCTTTTCTGCCTCATATAGTGCTTCCTCAAAGTAGGCACTCAAATAATTATTGATTGATTAAAAATGATTATGGAGGTAGTTTAGTAAATTAGGAAGAAAACTAGAATTTAAGTCAGTAGTTTTGGATTTAAATATAGGCTGCTCTTATGACCTTGGGCAAATAGACTAACCTCTTCAAGCTTCAGTTTCTTAAAATACTATATAAGTGTGAACTATTGTTAACATAAAGTTAATTGGAAGACCATGGAAATGATGAAGATTTTCTGAAATGGAAGCCAAAAGTTTTGGAGTAAATAAAGTAAAATATAAACTAAAATTAAGGTAATATATTACCTTTTAAAGAAAGAATGCAAGTTCTAACCAAATTGATTATAGTGGTATTTATATGGTACTTCTAAGTTTGAAAAGAACTTTAGTAATGTATAATTTTATCCTTGCAACAACCTTACAGATGAGAAAACTGGAGTAGACAGAGGTTGATTTGAATTCAGATTTTCCTTAATCCAAGATAAGATCTCTATATACACTGCTCCATCTGGATTAAGTTTTATTATTATTATTGTTTTTAGCACCTAGAACAGAGTTGGTCACATAGTGGTTTCTCAGTGTAGATACTATGTGTGTATATATATGTATGTATGTATGTGTTATATCTGTATATACATACACACATTATATATTCATACTAATGTTTAACTCAACTTTAAAATGTAAATTCAGGAGTCTTAAGAAAATAATTGTTTAAATTTGATCTTTTTCTTGGTATTGGAGAAAACTAGTTTGTAATTTCTAGATAAGCCTGTAGGGGGAAGCAAATAGTAATTCAAGTGTATTATAGGCGGGTTCTTACTCCTTCCACCTCTCTGCTCTCAGCAATGTCAATTTGATTCCCCAAACAAGCTCACATTTAAACAAACTGTTCAGGTAGCTGGACAATTGATCAAATTCAGGAAAGACATGAAGTTTCTAGAATAGATATGGTATAGTTCAGGAGATAGTTTTAAAAAGACTTTAAATATTCCCTCCCAACCCTTTTTATTCCAGTGGCACTGTCAGCAATTAATTTAAAAACTTCTTTCTCTTAAAGTTAAATGTCATTGTAAGAGCATAATCCCTGCCTCAATGTAAAGCATCCTTTTCTAGGACTTTTTTTTTTTTAATTTTGGATCAGCTATGTGGTGAAGTGGATAGAACACTGAACCCAGATTCAGGAGGTCTAAGTTTAAATTCAATTTAGATACTTATTAGTTGTGTGACCTTGGGCAAGCCACTTAACCTCTGTTTGGCTTAATTTTCTCATCTGTAAAATGGGGATAATAATAGCATTTACTTCCCAGGGTTGTTGTGAGAATCAAAAGCACTTGGTACTTGGCACATAGTAGATACTATATAAATGTTAACTATTATTATTATTGAAAGGAAGAAATAGGGAGAAAAAAGAGGAAAGAAAGAAAAAGACAAAGAAAAGAAAAAGAAAGAAAAAAGAAGAAAGGCTTCTGTCAGTGGGGTCATTTACCGTAGTGGACATGTCTGAGGCATTTTAAGAATATGTTGAGACATGACATGAGTATCTATATCCCTGGGTAGTGAAACTGTGTTCCTGCTATTGTGCTAATATCACCGAATTAAGTTCGGATGAGTTAAACTTACAAAGCACAGGAGACAGTTTGTATAGATGCCCTGCAGACTGCACACATATCTCCACTGTGCACAAAAATAGTTACCAGCGAGCTATGCAGTGGCACAAAAAACCCCCACAAATTCACTTTTTTTATGTAGTCAAGTTAGTTCTGCATGAACAATACCGCTGATTGTACGGGCCATAGGTCAACGTACTCACAGTCAAGCCCTAGATGGAAGTAGATTAACACAGCTGGGTTCTTTTGACTGAGCATGCTCCAAATCAGTGGTACCTCGTAAATATGGGCCAACTTTCTCACTCAGATATTAGGAGACAGGTGTGATTTTATGTACTACCCAAAGCAAGGAGATTTATCTCTGTAGGTGGAAGAAAAAGAGACTTTTGGCTTCTGAGTTCCATTTAGCTCCCCACCTGTTAAACCACAAAAACTCAGAAAGACTCCATTATCCAAGTTAGAGGACTACATACTAAACCAAGTGGTTTTTTTTTTTAAAGAGAAGAAAAAAAAAATCCCCAGGAAATATAGAACAATTTATCCAGCAGCAAATACCTGGCAATAGTTTGCAACATATTTTCAATTTGTGTCCTTCCAGTATAGTTTCCTTTAAACAAACAAAAAATGGAGATGTCTCTTTTATGATGGGAGAAATGCAAGCACAATCCATGTATTGATTTACTTTGTGTTATGATCTTTCCCCATGATTGTCTTCTCTTTCACACACAAGATCTGAAGATTTATTTTGAAGGGAAAAAAATACAAGTCAATCTGTTTTTTCAATGTCTGGCACCTAATTCAAAACAATTCAGCTCAAAATTATTATAGAGCTCAGAAAAGAGTAAGTGGGAAGAATGAGTTATAAAGGAAGAGAATTCTGATTTTTCTTCTCCATTTGCAGTTTAAAGTGGTTCACTGACAGAACATTTCAGTAACCACTTTTTACTGATTGCTCATTGAGGGAAATAAAGTGAATTGTTTTTGTTCTAAATTGACTTGTATGCAATTATCAAGTTCTTGAATTGAGTTATGTGAGATGAAGAACCATAGGTTAGCTTTAATATGAACTTTATGCTCTCTGTGACACATCTGAGGGCCTAATTTATGGAAACAGAAGAAACCTATGTCTGTGGCTAACTCTTACTCATTTTGTTACTTTTTTCTCTAAAATGTATCCTTAATAAAATCATCCAGTGAGACACAACTTGTCATTTGAAAAATGTTTTATTTCACATTACCTTGTTTTGCCAAAAAGTAAGATTACAGTTCATTTTAAACTCATGTATCACTACATGAGGCAAATCTTATTATTCAGAGATTATAAATAACATATGTTGAACATATTCTTTTGGTTGGATGGAGGATCTTTAATATTCCTGAAGCCAACTTAAACAGGTGGTTTTTTAAATGTCTCCACAAAAAGCAAACACTATATTGTTCTTCATTATTGGAAAGTTTTAATGCTGGTAAGAAATAAAATGAATTTTCTTTTTTTTTCTTTGCTGCTTTCTTTACAGGCATACATATAAGCAGCAGCACAGACCCTAATCGATGGAAAGGAAAAGCTTGAGGAGCAACTAATCAACTTAGATCCTCCAAATGTTTTTCACACAGGACATACTGCATATTTCCGAAATGGATGAAGAGAAGACAAATTCTTAATATAGAGGTAGGTATCAGGCATGCATTAGGGTTCCCTTATTGAGAACTTCTTTGTTTTAGAAATTGAACATGTAGTATCTTAAATCTATTGTTTAATATGATGTCATAATAGAAATACTGACCTGAGCACACAAACAGCCATTTATGAGTTTAAATTCCACATCCTGTAACATCAAAATAAATAGCATAATGAAACTCTAAAGCAGTTTTGCAAGACTCCTTTTTTCATAGAGTGGAAAGAACATTGGATTTGTAGTCAAATTCAAATTCTGGCTCTGTCACTAATTAACTGATTAAGATGATCTTTTCTAGTTTTTTATTTCTGTATCTATAAAATAAGAGCTTTAGCCTAAATAATTTTTAAGTTTCTTCTCTAATCTAAATCCTATTATCTCAATTCACCCCTCATTCAGTTGTTCTTATGTATCTATAGATAGCACCTGGATGTGTGGATGTGAAGGCCACATAGCCTAGATCAGCATTTGGTTTTCCCCCCAAATACTGTGATCACCAGGTGTTTTTTGGAGATCCTATAAGTTTTCAAGAGTTGACTTGCCTAAATCTGTTTACTCTCATTTTAGCAAAGAGGGAAGATAAATGTTTTCGTGCAGCCTATATTGGGCTAATTCTTTCTATATTATAGCTATCACTTTAAAGTTAGCATGACCATAAATGAACTATGACACCAGGGGAAACATAGGAAACATCTCCAATTTCTAGGATCACAGAATGATTAATCTTTGACATCAGGTCACAGATGTCCAGCGAATCTTTGCCTACTGTTTCCCCCATCTTCTACTTTTCAATTTTTGGTACATAGTAATGATTCAAGTTGGGGAAGAGGAAATAAAAACGACATTTTATTTTTGGTGGGCTAGAAAATAGCAACTAAGTTTTGGCACAAATAAGTTCTTTTATTAAAAGTGTCTGTTCTAAAATATTAAACAAAGCACTATCCTTGGTTAAGGTAAATGGAAAAAAAAAACCTGGCTTTATTGCATGTACATCTATCAATTCACTGTTTAAAAAAAAAGGCTTATTTGCCATTCATTACTATTAACCATAGCTAAAATTTTCTCGAATGTTTAAAGGTGATTGCTTTTCCATTTAAATCAGTAGCATGCAGACCCTAAAATGTACCATTTAAATTTAATTTTATGACCAAAGTAAAAACAGGTCTATTTACATAGAACACAGCTGTACTATATGTGTGCTTATATGGATAAATTATGCCCAGTGTAGATACTATTAAGTGTTATGGGGGATACAAAAGAGGTACAAGACATATTCAGGTAGTTTATAATTACCATCTAATGGGATCACAATATCAACCCACATGAAATAATGAGAGAGCAACTGAAGGCTCAGCTGTGTGGTATTGCCTGAGTGATTGAGTGATGTAGGATTCATAAAAGGAAGAAATCAATGATAGTCTGGAATAATTTGGGAAGACTTCATGGAGGAGGTGAGACTTAACATGAGCTGTGAAAGACATGAAGGGTTTGGATAGAGATGAAGAAGGCAGAGACAATGGTAGACCAAAGAAATCAGCATAAGAAAAATCAGGGATAAGTAGGAGTGGTGTTAGGGACAGTGAGGTTATTGAGATGACTGGAGGGAATAGTGAGAAATTAGAAGGTGGGATCAGGTTATTGAGAACCTTAGAAATCTTGCAAAAGAGTTTGGTCTTGATATAGTGGGCGTTGTACACTACTTTTCTGAAATGTTACACAGAAGTAGCAAATAAAGTTCTGGATTTGGATTCTGATGAAGTTGTGCTTGTGAAATTTGCTACTTTGGGCCTTAGTTTCCTCATCTACAAAATGAAGGCCTTAGACTAGATGGCCAATATCCCTTTCAGCTCTAAATCAATGATCATGTCTAAGTCATAGTGATAGGGATGTTTTCTTTCAAAAATAAGTTTAAATGCAGGCATTTTAGGATTGTGGGGCAGCTAGGTGGTATAGTGGATAGAATGCTGGATCTAGAGTCAGAAGGATTTACCTCCCTTATTTCAAATCTGGCCTCAGACACTTACTAGCTGCATGACCCTGGGCAAATCACTAAACCCTGCTTACCTCAGTTTCCTCATTTGTAAAATGAACTGGGGAAAGAAATGGCAAACCACTCCATTATCTTTGCCCAGAAAACCCTTTGGGGTTCACGAAGCTTTGGATGTAAATGAAATGACTGAATAACAACATTTTTAGGATGCTAGGACTATATCAAGCACAAACTAGCTGATTTAAATGTTGTCAGTTAAAGATGTTTGCAGTATAAACCACTGACAAAATGAGCTGATTTTTTCCCCTATTTTTGTAATAGATTTAGAAAAATATAGCTGGTTTGGTTATTTTATCTTGTACATCTAGGTCAGAGGAATAGGCCTTCAAAAACACATGAAAAAATTTGTCCTTCCCTAGGAAGACTGGAATTTCACCATTACTCCACTTTTAAGGTATTCAGGGAGTAAACCAAAGATATTCCCCAGGAATTCTTTGTTTAACAGCATGACTCTTGTGGGCACACCTATATGTCTTTTAAAGGATCCCAGGGACATATTTAACCTGGAAGATGTGAATAGAGTCATATTTTAACTATATCAAAATTTTCTGCTTGGATACATGGAAAAATCCAGTCTAACTAGTGAATATGGGAAAGGGTCCATTTTTTTTCCCCCAAGGGGTCATGAGTTCTCTGGGGAATAGCTTCTAATTATATTTTCATGTAAGAGGTACTTCATAAGTATTCAATTGAGTTTAGCTTGTTGACTAATTCACACATGGAAAATATAATGATGAGACTAGCCACAGAGTCGAATTCTTAGACCATTTACAGATATCTTTCTGCTTTGTTCCAGTTCAAGCAACCAAGTAGAAATTTGGGGAGAACCCATTTCCAACCATAGGTGACTAAGGGACTAGCACTACATCAAAAACTGGCTGAGGAGTCAGAAGAATCAATGAATGACTAAGGAGGTACGAAGGTAAAATTGAGCTCATATGAAAAAGGAATAATGTACCTATCTCTCTCTTTTCCTTCTTGGAAGCAAATGAAACAAGAACTCTTCTGAGCTTTCGAGGACTGATGAATGGTGGGGGTGGATACCCTTCCTCACACTTGGCTATCATGTATTCATGAGCGCATAGCACTTTTGCTTTGCTTGGTTTTGTTTTTTGGTACTTCTTCTACCTTAATCTTAACAATAAATATGCAGAAACAGAATTGACCTGGTTATAACTTTGTGTACTTCAAGAGTTAAGAATTATTAACAGAGGTTTCACCAGCAACTGGAGTTAGTAGCAAGAATTATTAATTTTTCTGACTCCAAACCTAATAAGACTACACTTCCATGCTTCTAGTTCTGTTATCCGGAAATTAATCAGTCTTGTGATTTATATATTTTTTCTTACTTCAGGGTGCCACTTTTAAGTATGTTTAACATATATGTACTCTTCACTGAACTCAGATCTTTTAATTTTGTTTTAATTTCTACTTTGCTTACAAGAAGATGGAAAAGTAATTATTGTTCCAGATATCTTGTTTTGGGTCATGCGGACATTCTGCATTTTGAGAATGAACTTGATTTTAGGTTCTGGAAAAAAGAAAAAGCATTTTGAGATGTATACCATGTCTTTCATGTATTTATAAAGTAATGACAAAGTGGGCATTATTAAAACCCTTGATAATATATAATGATATTAAAGTGATTCACGGTCCTCTTCCTATTCTCCCAAGGGATGTCATTATCTGTACACGCAAAATAGGGAGAAATGATAGGTGAAATGACAGTTAACATTATGTCATAGTCCCATGGGATGGAAAACCTGACTTTCTATATAGAGAAATAATGAACTCAAATCACTGCTAAGCACTTAGAGATGGGAATAAAAACACTCTCAAACACCTTCCTTGAAACTTCATTTCCCCTCCTTGGATTTTGTTTAGGTTTAGCTTATGGCTGTACTTCAGCCACAAAAAGCCAATCTCTTTGGGATTTCAAGGGCATCACCAAAGGATTCTTTGACTTGAAAATCTCTCTCCCACTGGTTTGCCCCAAATACTATTATTTGAGACTTAGTTTTTTCTCCTCCCATAGATATGTCCACTTTAAGTTTCAACGGGGCAATGTGAATTTATTTTATCATTTTGATTTAATATCTATTAAGGCTCAGAGGGAATGTGGATGCCTTGGCATGGGAAAGGAGAAAAGGAATATCTAGGTCATAAAGATCTGTTTAGGGGAAATGGGACATTATGATAGACAAACCTGTGCTGGAGGAGGAGAATATGATGGCCATGGAATCCAGGAGTGTGGAGGAGTTGGAGAAAAGGAGAGGTCACACAGTGGAGATGTTCTGTGTAATTACACATGTACAGCCTGTATTGAATTGCTTGTCCTTGCAAAAGGGGTGGGTGATGAGGGAGGAAGAGAAAGAATCTAGAATTTAAAGTTCTATAATGAAATGTTAAAAATATATATATATGTATATACATATATATTATTATTTTTATTAACTACATGCAGCTGGGAATTAAGATATACAGGCACTGGAGAGACCTATCCTGCCCTACAGGAAAGTCAGAGGGACGATGGGGGAGGACATAGGAGAGAGCACATTGGGGGAGGGGTTATACAGTGGGATCACTGTTTTAGGGTGTTGGGTAGGGGAAAGATGGGGAGAAAATTTGTAACTCAAAATCTCGTGGAAATGAGTGATGTAAACAAGAAAATAAATAAATTAATTTAAAAAAAAGAAAAAGAGAGATCGCAGAAGAGGAGGTGATAGAGCATCAAACAAAAACCTCTCTTACTTCCCAATTTTGCCTTGGACCAGCCTAGAACAATAGTTTGTCTTTACTTTCTCTGACATCTATTTTCCAAAGGCATATGCAGTACATAGGGATTATCAATTTTAGGGATCATCATTCCGATCTTGAAAAAATTCTTTCACTATGTCATATATCATAAAAGTAGAGCTAAGAGGAGCCTCAGGCTCTAGTCCGATGCCTTAATTTTATAAAGAAGGAATCTGAGGTCGACAGAATGTAAGTGATTTGCCCAGCATCACATAGGTAGTTAGTTACAGAGCTGGGACCCAAATACAGAGCCAACATCCTTTTATAGAAAGTGAAACCTTTATTTATTTTTTATTTTATTTTATTTTATTTATTTTATTATTTAAAGTTAAATAGGTTGTCAAAAGGTCTTCCGACGTGTTGTAGCAGCACTAATTCCTAAAAGAGCAGATATTATATATTTTAAAATACCCATTAAATGTCTAATTTGGGCATTGTATCCATTTGTGTACATACTTCCTACAGTAACAGCCAGTTTTAATCCCTCCATAGCTTCTCATACTGTGCAATTCTTTTACAAAAACTTTTCCATAGAAGATAGAATGAATGTACTAGAGATCTTCCTCTGGTTTTTCTGGGATCTTGGGATTACCAATTTACTACTGAAGCCATTCATTGGTCATTTTTCATTCTTTTTGTTGGTTGGCTGACACGTCTTGTCCCCCTCACCCCCAAACCCACCTTTCCAATCCTGTATGTCTTTCATCAATTCCGTCTTGCTACTACTTTACTTTGGCCACTAGGTGGTTCAGTGGATAGAACACTGGACCTTAAGGCAGTAAGACCTGATTTGAAACAGCCTCACACCATTACTAGCTATGTGGCCCTGGGCAAGTCACTTAACCTTTTTCTCCCTCAGTTTTCTTAAATGTAAGTAGAAAATGGAGATAATGATAATGCCTACATCCTAGGATTATTGTGAGGATCAAATGAGATAATATTTATAAAGTGCATAGCATAGTGCCTGGCACTGAGTAGGCACTTAATAAATACTTATTTCCTTCCTTCTTTCCTTTTCATATTTAAGTCATTAATGGCTACATGCTATTTATATCCATCTTGTGCCTTTGCCTTGCCATTTGGGTTACTTGAAATTATGATTCTTGTGAATAATGAAATACAATGATGGCAGAATCATATAGCACCACTGGAAGAATATAATTCTTAAAGGAATGGTCTTTTATAACAGTGAGCAGTTTATGATCATTGAAATTACTGAAGAATTTTATAATATAATGCAGCCTGAATCTCTACATTCTGGACCCATTTCACTATTGTTGGTGATTGCCCAAAGTTATAAACGTGTGTTTGTGTATACTATGTATCACATATTACAAATACATTGATCATTATATATTATATGTATATAATAGTTACTTTTTTTTTTAACTAGATCTGTGATTTCATCACTACAGGGGAGCTTCTAATGAGAAATTCTTCCTACCAATTCAGATTAGTACTTTCTCTGTAACTTTTAGTCTTAGAATGTTGCCAGGGACATTGAGAGGTTAAATGAGTTGCCTAGGGTCAAACAGCTAGTAGGTGTCAGAAATGAGATTTAAAGACAAGTTTTTCTGACTTTAAGATCATCTCTCTATCCTCTATATCAACTGTATATGTATTTATATACACTGATTTGATAGGCTGTCCATTCATTGGAATATGCATACCATAATATGGAGAATATATGTTTTTCATCTGTTCTGTTTTTCCAGTGTATATGTTTACAGTATTTGCTTTAAGGCTGCACATTTCACTGAAGAGACTCAGTACATAATAGACAGTTGAGTTATATCTTCTGTGGATATGAAATTCTAAATTCAGCATATACAGTGAAAATAAGATAGAACTTAAAATTCATTAAATTTCCTTTAAAATACCCAAATAGTATCTTTAAACAATTGCATCTAGAAGTGGGTTTGGGTCTTTCAAATAATTCAGTATGAATCAGAGCAGATGGATCTAAAATGGTTACTATGCAAACAATTGAATGTGAACTTTATTTTTCAAAACTTGAAGTTAAGTGGTTGCTCTACTGCTAGGTAAAGAGAAGACAACAAAGTGGTGTGGAATATTTTACATTTTATAACAGAGGATCAGTATCAATGCTAGTGGTATGTAGAACACTCCAAATGTGGAGTAAATAGTTAAAATGATATGGTCATGTTTGACTATGCATTCATCTTCTTTGCTGGTTCCTGGGTATCTCCAGAATAGAGGTGGCATAGAGATGAAAACTGAAATAGTCCACACCACAGGAAGGAAAATTGAAAATTAAAGGTAAAATATTCCTAGAATACTACTTTCACTGTGAAAGTTAGGCAACTTTTCAAGAGTCTATTTTTCTCAATGATAATGTCTGTATCTCACAAGTTTCTGAAGTGCTTTCTTAGTCCTCATTGAAGTTTGTGTAGTTCAATGGATTTATAAAAGAACTGAAATAACCAAGCTATGTAAAAAAAAAAATTGACAGTTCTTTTGAAACAAGTTCTTTCTCAGAAATATTGACAACTACCACCTTGACAAAAAAAAAAGGAAGCCTGCAGATCACAAATGCACCTAGGATTAATCTTGAAGTAGTGACTGTCTTCCTCTTTCTCTTGTTCCAGAAATCTTTCACACTACCTAATTGTTTCTTTTTCTTTGTTCACTAACATGGGATTATGGAAAAAGCACTGGCTCTGGAGTCCAAGAACCTAGGTTCAAATCCCACCTCTGATGTTATCTACAGGAGTTTAGAGGAGTCAATTGCTTTGGTTTCCTTATCTAAAAAATGAAAGGTATGGACTTAATGGCTTCTGAGGTCTAGCTTTAAATATGTGATCCTATGAGTCAAAGGGGGTCCAGCAAGGATACTTGCTGAACATTTTTTTTCCCTTTTTAATACCCTCTTTGCTGCCAACCAATACTTAGCAGATTGTCAAACAACATTCTTAGCAAATTTCTAATAGGAATTAAAAAAAAAATCCTTCTGCTGGTGTTTGTGCAGAAGGAGCTTATAGGAGAAAAATCTCCACTATGGCACAGTGAGCTAAATATAGAGAATGGACACAGAATTTTGGGAATGATATCATTTTAATGAGTTTCAGATGAATATCTCTCAGAGGCAGGTAGGTGGTGTTGATAAAGGACTGGTCCTGAAATCAGGAGGACTGAGTTCAAATATGGCCTCAGACTCTTACTAGCTGTGTGACTCTGGGCAAGTCATTTAATTGCAATTGCCTCAGGAAAAAGAAGCACATATGAATATTTTTGTGAATTTTTATCAACTTGAAAACCATACAGCCTGCTAAGACAAATATCGAGAGTTCTATACAGATTGTCAAATAAATATTGTTCATCACAAAATCACATATTTGTTAATGCTAAAGTGTAAAATATTCCTTCATGTTCAATTAACACTGGGTCCTGTCAACATGATCAGTAATGATATACTTTTTCTCCTTTAGAAAATGTGTCAAATAATAAAGTAGTTGTGTTGAGTCATTTTGGATTTCTAAGACTTTGCAAAAGTATTTATAGTTAACCAAGGATCATATATGAATTCTTCTTGACTTATTACTAGGATAGTTCTTTCATTTTAGACCACAAGTTATGAGTAATATATTCTTGATGGGATTTTAAATAAGGGTAATAAAATTTTTTTATGAATATCAAACAAGAATTCAAATTTAAGACAACACCCACCATTTTCCTTTTATGGTTCTTTACTACACGAGAAAGACAAAGTTCAATGATAAATTCTAATTCTCTTGATCAATAAAGTTATTCTTCTACTTTCATTTTGGTCAAATGAAGTGGAGCTTCTTGGGATCAGGTGTTGGAGAGACAGTGAACTGAGAGAGCATGTTATGTTTTATGAATGAATTACATCTTCCTGTTAGAAATGAAGCAATTTGTAAAGTCATCTTTTAAACACTTTCTGACTTGGAGATTAAGAAGTTTGAAAGTTTCCTTCCACTACCGTCATCAACAAAATAGATTTGTCCCATTAACATTTTAAAAAAATGAATAGGAAAATTTAATACTGCTTTCATTCTGCATAAAATTATTCTTTGATTCATAATACCCCACAATGATGGTCAAATAAAACTGTCTTTAAACAGTAAACATTCTGGTCAATATAAAATTTAAAATGCAAAGCCATCTTAAAATATTTCCTTTTCCCACAAAATTTCAACATATTTAAATGCACACACACATATAGATATAAATATATACAAAAACAACTTTTAATACTATATTATTCTAAAGGTAATGTCTGCATCTCACAAGTTTCTGAAATGCTTTCTTGAAGTCTTCATTGAAGATTGTGTAGATCAATGGATTTATAAGAGAATTGAGATAGCCAAGCCATGTCAAAAAATTAGAGAGTTCTTCTGAAATTTGACATTTCTCACATATGTTGACAATTACCTCCTTGACAAAAAAGGGAAGCCAGCAGATCACAAATGCACCTAGGATTAATCCCAATGTAGTGGCTGCTTTGCGTTCTCTTGTTCCAGAAATCTTTTGCCTCCTCCAAGATTTTTCTGACCTTAATTCTGATTTGGCACTCTTTACAGTGCTTTGTATTTTATCAAAGTCAGCTGATGGGTCAGATAAAGACTTCTCTTGCACATATGGTGTAGAGACCAGGTGAATGTTTCGCTCACCACTTTCCAAGAGTACCTGACCATTTGGCTCTCCTTTGGCAACCCTACTAGCATTTCTCTTATGGTACAATGTCTTTGCTGCCCTGTATATTTTATAATAGAGGATCAGTATCAATGCTAGTGGTATGTAGAATGCTCCAAATGTAGAGTAAATAGTGAAAACAATATGGTCATGTTTGATTATGCATTCATCTTCTTTGCTGGTTCCTTGGTGTCTCCAGAATAGAGGTGGCATGGAGATGAAAACTGAAATAGTCCACACCACAGTGATCATAATCCCAGCCTGCTTAGGTGTCCTTTTCCTGGCATACTCAACAGCATCTGTGATTGCCCGATACCTATCCAAAGCTATAGCTGAGAGGTGCAAGATGGAACATGTACAGCAGGTAATGTCAACACTTAGCCAGATGTCACATACTACTTGACCCATGAGCCAAGTTTCTTTCACAATATACACAATGCTGAAGGGCATCACAAGGACTGCCACTAGGAAATCAGTAACTGCAAGGGAGCAGATTAAATAGTTGGCAGGGTGATGTAGCTTCCGGGTAACAATTATTGCAGTGATCACAAGAGAGTTGATAGCAGTGGTCATCAGTGCCAATAATGACAGAGTAAGTGAAACCAGAATCTTAGATGGCATTCGATTGAATGTTTCTTCTGAAGTAAAGTTTTGATCTGTCAAGTTTAAAAAATCCATTATTTCCTTAAAAGGTGAATTTACTTGAGTAAATGGATACCTGCAGTAAAAGAATAAAAATTAAAAAAAAAAGTAGTTCAGTCAATGCACAAATGTCTTCTCTCCTTTTACAAATAAATACAGGATGTCCCCAAATACTTTTTTAGGTTAAATGATTTGGGACACCCTTGTATGAGGTTGTTGATTTTTGTTTTATTTTGTTAAATTTTCAACATAACCGTCAATAAAGACAAACATGCACATATGCAAAGAACGATGTGAAAATCAATCAATGAGAATTTATTAATTACTTACTATGTACTGAACACTATGTTAAGCACTGAAGATACAAATATGATGAATGAAATGCAAAAAACTTGCATTCTCATGTGGGAGACAGCAAAGATATATACAAACAAATACAAAAACAATGAATATAAGCTAGTTGAATGCAAGTTTGTAAGGGACGAAACTAAGCAGTCCAGGGGATTTAAAAAGATGCCATGTGAATTAGGTAATCCTTGACCTGCGTTTTTGGGGATGTGCTTTGTTTTTAGACTACAAATATTTACAGATTACTCCCATTTTGTGAAGCCTCTTGTAACAAAATAAAACGGTTAAATAAAATGAATACTATAGTGGCCTCATCTGAAAGTACATACAACATTGCACAACAGTAATACCCTCTGCCTCCATTTCTCTCTCTCTTACCTCTGTCTCAGTAAAAAAACAAAAAAGAAAGATTCCTTTTAACAAAAGTCCATATCCAAGCAAAACCAATTCCCTCAATGGTTCAAATATATGTGTGTGAGTGTGTATATATATATATATATATATATATATATATATATATATATATATATACACAAATCAGAGACATAGGGGACAGAATGAATCACACACATATGTATGTATATATGTAAACATATAAACATGTAGAGGCCATAGATTTGGGGTGCAAAATCACATACACCCATATCCACCACTACTCCTACCGCATACACACACTTTTGTGTATCTATACCTATATATGTATATATACACACACACAGAAACATATACATCAACATATACATCGGTACTGTTGTTTCCTGGAGCACAGGGTATGGGAAGGTTCTAGTCATTGATGTAGTACATATATTTGCACATAGCTATTGAGGGAATTGGTTTTACTTAGATACTCATATTTATTACAAGGAATATTTCTTTTTTCTTTTTTTCTTCACTGAGGTAGAAGTAGGAGGGAGAGAAATAGAGGCAGAGGTAATATGAAATGTTGCATGTACTTTCAGATGAGGTTATTATATTATTAGTTTTATTTAACAGTTTTTTATATGTGTATATATATATATGCATATACACACATATATGTATATATTTATATGTGTGTATGTATGTATGTATGTATTTTGCACTCTAAATCTATGATTTCTGTGAATCTTGAAGGAAAAGAGGGATCCCATGAGGTGGAGATAAGGAAAATCTGCATTCCAGGCAATAGGAAGCCATTATAGTTTATTGAGTTGAGGAGTGACATGGTCAGATTTAATACTTAAGAATTGTTGGTTTAACAGCAATATGTGGAGTGCACTGAAGTAGGGAAAAACTCGAAGCATGAAGACCAGTTAGGAGGTTTTTGCAATATATTAGGTCTCATCTAGATTGGGGTGGTAGTTTTGTGTGAAGGCATTAAATGCAAATGTTGCATACATAGAAAAAACAAGATCTGGCAATCATGATTGGCTACATAGGATGAGAGAGAATGAGGCATCAAGGCTAAAGACAAGGCTTTGATCCTAGTAGACTGGAAATTCAGTGACAGATATAGTCTATATGGATATAGAAAAGTTTGGTACAGAGGTGAGTTTAAGGGCAAAGGATGACTTCTCTTTTGGTTATGTTGAGTTTGAAATGTCTCTAGGATATCTAATTTGAAATACTCGATAGTCAAATGGTAAAAGAAAACTATATGAAACCATAAGCCACTAGTTGCTATTGTTATTGTTCCTGAGTATTAATAGTTATATAAAACAATATGTAGCATTCAGAGCATAGGTTATTACTTTTTCTTAGACATGTAATTTTAGTATTTTAAAGAGAGTAGCAATAAGCATTGACTTTGGGGATACTTTTAAGTTTCTAATAGTAAGAAACAACACTTTATCAACTCAAAATAATCTTTATACCTTAGAAGAATAGTTTATAGTAAGTTGAAATTAAGCGTGGCATAGTGGATAGTGATCTGGCCTTGGAGTCAGTAAGATCTGGGTTCAAGTATTGTTTTTGACAAATACTAGCGGTGTGACCATGGATAGGATATTTAAAATCTTGATGTTCTAGGCCAGCATTTCTCAAACTGTGGGTCACGACCACTTCATAGCAGCCTTTGTTCTGAACTTTTGTACTGTGCGTGCCCTCAGGCCATGCCACACCAAGGAATGCTGCCCAACTCAAAAAGGGATTGGGAGTGGAAAATGTTGAAGAAGCCCTTCCCTAGGCTATGCTCTAGAAAATGAGTTTTAGAGAATGTGCTTTCCTCTACTGGTAGAGCAAGTTTCTTTACCTGGGAGTTACCATAACAATGTAATCACAGATCCAGTCCCTGTGCTCAAAGTCTATTCGTGTTGTTATATAAAATCCTTGTTCTTTTAGAATCATTATCTCCTTAAGTTGGTTCATTTCCTCTATTCACAGATAAGAAGGAAAAGTTAAGTATGTCATTAAAATACATTTGAGTGCAATTTAAAATGATTTAAGGGTTGTTGAATGCCTTAAAAGAGGCAATGTGAATATAGTGGATAGAGTTATGTGAGTTTAAACTACATTCAGTCTATTTTCTGTTTAGAATGTACTTTAATATTTGAAAGCTCTGTGATTTTACCTGTGTGGCTATTTCCTCTACCCATGAGACTTGAAACCCTTCAAACATGAGTGAATAGCTAAGAGTATCTGGGAATTACAGCTCTAGCACGTAAGGGGCTTCATGGACCATCCATTCCAAATCCCTCAACTTATGAGAAGTGAAAATTCAGACCTAGAGAGGTGAAGAGATTTGTCCAACAAGTAATAATAAGTGGGAAAGCTAGGATTGATGGGGTGCTTGGGTGCCTGTGCTTGGTACCACAGTTTGTAAAATCACATCAGTTTGCAAAATCACATTTCTCCCTAGCCTCAAATCTCCTCAGTCTCAGAGCATTATCTCTGCCCCTTTCTCCTTGCCAGTACTCTGCCTAGCAACCATTCATGATCAGACCTCAGACAAATGTTTATTTCCCCTTAGTATAATAACCAGCTGCACCTATGAATCCTTCACTAGAACTATTTATAAATAGTTAGCCTATTATGCACATCCTGGATCCCTTGTTAGCTTGGGACATATGTATACTCCCAACATCCCTCTTGTCAAACAGGACATTGATGGGTAGCAGACTGGGTACTTCTCAGTCCGCCCTGATCGCTAGTTGACTTAATGATGTTTTTTTCGAGCCTAAAGCCACACCTCCATGAAGCCCTGACCACTCCTTAACTCCTCCATAATCCCACTCTTACTCACCTAGTTAGCATAATTGGCACAGGTTATACTATGGATTATCCTATAAAAACTTTAACTCTACCCATTTAAGGATTCAGGTTCCCTAAGACCTGCCCGCTACACAGCGTAACTATAAACTTTTACCAACTTGACTCAGAATGCTTGAGCCTGTGAATTCATTCCAGATTACCCACTCAGGAACTCTGGTTATTGGGGTTCCTAGATTCCTGAAACACATACATGCCCACATCAGGATGGGACCCCAGATCCCATGCCTTGAAGTCACCAGCAGTCTCTTCACTGTATCAAGCTGTTAGGTAATGAGCTGCTCTGAATTTAGCTAACCTGGTCATGAGACAGCAGACACACAGTAAAGTGTTAGACTTGAACATGAAGCCTGTCTGTTATGGTAGAACTTGGCAGAGCTGGCACTCCACTGGTACAACATGCAGAAACTTGAGACTTCATATCACTGCATGCGCCTGGAGTAGGAATTTGGTGGAGCTGTTGAGCCCATGGTATAGGTGACACAGTCAAAACATAGTGCATACAAAGAAACGGTTCACAATCAGATCCCATTTCAGGGTATCTCTAGTATCCCAAGACTTTATGAAACAATTCTTATTGTTACTATTATTATTAATAGCATTAGCTTTTAATCCATCTATAAATTTGATTTATTAATTATTCATTGTAATGATTGTAAAATTATTTTTATAGTCACAATATTTATAACATAATAATTTACAGTAATAATAATAATAATAGCATTCATTTAGCACTTTGTAAAGCACTTTTAATATGTTATCACGTTGGCTCCTCAGAACAACCATGTAAGCTAGGTGCTTATCATCCCCATTTTACACATGAAGAAACAGGCTGAAATAGGTTGTCCAGAGCCATGTAACTAGTGAATGTAGGAGACAGAATTTGAAATGAGGTATTCAGAATTCCAAGTCCAGTGTGCTATCCCCTAAGTTACTTTGCTGATAAGATGTATATCACAAATTTTTGAGGGGATGTGTATAGCATACATGTTATTTTTAAAAACTCAAACAAGTTTAATTGGCTGGATTTAAAACATACATTTCTGTTGAAGCAATTTAGCTTGTCAGAAAGGGAAACACTGACAGGCAGGGCTCACAAAGGCCCTTATTATAAACAAGGTTTTATTTTACAAGTCAAGTTGATATTGAGCAACTACCCTCACCTCCCCGAGTGTGACTCTCCACACATGCTTAATTGCCTTATAATTTCTGCTTCATTGGATATTACTGCATAATTACAAGTCAGCTAAAAGCAATTGGGATGTAATGAAATATGATTAATATATTTTGAAAGGTATGGTTTTCTTTTTGTTTGAGCCTTGGGCTTCAGACTCTACATAATTAAAACGAGACTGATTTAGACAGATTTGTAAGAATCTTGTGTTTGTTAGGGCTACCTTGAGGGGACAGTTGGAATGAATTTTCTTGTCTTGCACCAAGAATCCATTTTATGTCCTCTCAGTATCAGGATGTTTCCTTAGCAAATACACATTACTTACTGATATCATTCATCAGAAGTGGTTGGATCTTTAGTCATGATAACATGTTTCCTTATCTTCTATACCCCCTTCAGACTGTGCACATAGTTGTCACAAAATATATGCTTAATTAATGCTTGTTTACTAATAAATGCTTGTTACTTAACTGACAACACAGAACAAAGACCAGAGATTTCATAATGAGTTTTGCTCTCTTTGGAAAATCTGCATATTGACATGTACTAACTGATATACTAACTGATCATCCCTGCCTTAGCCCCAGAGATTAGTAAGCAGCCTCTGGGTCTACTTACTAGAAATGTGTCCACTAACCTGTACATAAGGGTATAGGCCATATATTGACTAAATATTAACATCATCTGTTCTATTGCATTTTTACTTATTTTGTTAAACATTTCCCAATTGTGTTTTAATCTGGTTTGGAGCACACTTGGAAGAGTTGTGGCCAGTAGGCTGTATATTTGATACTACTGATCTAAGAGATAACCAGCAACTGGGGCAACAGTGAAATGCTGGAAGTTGAAGCATTCCAAGTTCCCAACTCTGAATACCAAGAGATTCTAGGGCATTGGCACCTGGCAGTTGCATATGTTATCATAGGAGCATAGACCTTGAGAGTTGGAAGGGATTTCAGTGACCATCTAGTTCAACTTATACACAAAAGAGAATTCCCATTATCATATATCTGACAAGTGGTCATCCAGCCTGTACCTGAAGACCTCCAAGTAGAAGGAGCCCATCAGTTTTAGAGAGAATCTATTCTTTTGGACAGGTCTTTTTTCTGCCTGACATCAAGCCTAAATCTGCACCACTACAACTTCAACCCACTGCTCCTGGTTCTACCTTTTGGTCCAGGGGTAGGGAACCTGTAGCCTCAGGCCACATGTGGCCTTCTAGGTCTTTGGGTACAGCCTTTTGTCTGAGTCCAAGTTTTATGGAACAAATCATTTTATATAAAAATCTGCATGGGGAGAGTTGTGATATAGAAAGGACGAATAACTATATATACTTTGTACATATCTGTTTGCATGTTGTTTCTACCATTAGATTGTGAGATCCTTGAGGGCAGGGACTGTCTTTTGCCTCTTTTTGTAACTACAGAGCTTAGCACAGTGCTTGACACATAGTAGGTACTCAGTAAATGTTTATTGACTGACTGGCACTCTAACCTTGCCTACCAATCTTATGAGGTTGATTTTTTTATAACCAAGTATAAGACTTTTTATTTATCCCCAGTGAATTTCATCTTAGTAGATTCAGTCTAATCCTGTAGTCAATAAAGCTCTTTCTGGGTCCTAACATTACCACCAAGAGTGTTAGTTATCTGTAAAACTGACGAGCATGTCATTCATGCCAATGTCAATGGTATACATAAAATAAATCAGTAAATAAAGTAATAGTAAATAAAAATAATAAGTAAAGTAAAATAATTAAGTAAATCATTAGCGAATGTTAAAAATATGAAGCAGTTTAGGGCTAAGTAGAGACCCTCAGGTATTCTGCTGGATGTATCTTGCCACATTGATCCATTACCTGCTTTTGGAGTCTGGTAAGCTTTAAATCTATCTAAGTGATTATCATTTCCTTCATATCTTTCTAACTTCTTCCCAAGAATAGTATTAGATATGTTAGCAAAAACTTTGCTAAAATCTAGGTAAACATATCCCCAGTATTTTCCCCATTTACTAGGTTAGTAACCTTGTGAAAGAAAGAAAGAAAGAGAAAGAAAGAAAGAAAGAAACAAAGAAAGAAAGAAAGAAACTTGGCTTGGAATGGTCTGTGTGACTAAATCATACTGATCACTATTGTAACCACTACTTAGTTCTCTTTCTAGACATTTGCCTACCACATACAAACTATTAATTCTAGAATCTTCCCTGGAATTTAAATCAAATTTGTTGACTTAGAATTGGAAGACTGATTTCTTACTCTTTTGAAAAGCAGGTTATTTGTCCTTCTCCAATCTTGTAGTACTTCTGTCATTTTCCCTGTTCTTTCAAATAACATTGAAGGAATTGAGGGTATGTGAGATGAAAGAGTTCAGAGTCTGAATCTGAGATCAGAAAAGATCTTTATTCCTTCTCATGAGAAAGGACTCTGCCCCTGTCGCTCAAATGGCATCTGCCAGGGAGAGAGCAACAGTAGAAGCAAGCCCATAGTTATATAATCTTCTAATGCAGAAACCCAACCCCGCAACTGGCCTTCACTCTCATTGGTAGGGAGGTGGGCCCACAACCTAAGCATAGGAATCTATCTTGGAGACAAAAGACGTGGAAACATGTGGGTGTTCAAATGCAAGTCCAGGAAAGCAGTTTTATCCTTATTTGGCATATCTTGTGCTGAAGTGGCACTGGGGAGGGTCTCCATTGCTCTAAGACCCAGATTCCTGTAAGGTCAGATGACTTCTAAATTTAGGCCTAGTGGATGCTGAAGCCACTTTAGATTTGATTTTTCAGAATGGGGAAACTTCACTACAAATTATCCTTCACAAGGGGTTAGGACAATAAGCAGTAATGAGAACTGAGTGAACCACGCTGACTCCATCTTGTGACACAAATCTGGAGCTAGCTTGGTTCCCCTCCTATTCAACTATGAGTCTAGTCAAACTTTTGTCTTCTAAGAAAACTTTATTCAGTTGTGGGAATTGAGAGAAAAGCTTATTCAAACCATTTGAACCTAGCTTAATTTTTGCAATCACCTCTAGACACCAGATATGGTTTGCCCCAGACCTTCAGTTCTTTCCTCTAGCCTGGAGCCAAAGCCAAATCTCTAACCTCCTGTAAGTACCCACAGTCAGGAGCTTTCTGCCCTACTGCTTCTGCACTCACAAGGCATGTACTGATGCTTTCTCTCCCCTAGCTCTTCGCATTGCAACTGGGTCTGGTGTTCTTTGTCAACAGAGGCTCCCTTGACCTTCTTGGGCTCAAAGGTCCAACTCCCCTCACTATCCTAGGGGTATAAATTCCAGTGGCTGGGGCTGAGGCAGCCTCTTAAACCAACTAATCCCAGGGCTTGCCGCTTGTTAAAAACAAACCTAGCCTGGAGGTGTTTACTTTTCACTGAGACCAAATCTTGTCCTGGGATTTTTCTCCTGATCTCAAATTGTTCCATGTAGACCCAGTTGTGCCCCTATTCTAATTTATCCCTACCCACACTTTTTGCGCCCTAAGGTGGTGTTCTAACTCTTTTGTGGGGAGAAAATCTTGAGAGCTTGGAATTTTCTCTCTTTCCTCGCCATCTTCCCAGAATCCTCTCCCTCTCCTGATGATTTAAAAAAAAGCAAAATCCTATGTTTATCCTTCTTTAAATTTTTGGCCTTGCTGCCATCTTCAGTGTTTCTGATTCTAAGTCAATTGGTGAGTTTCTGTATATCCACATCAGTCTCTTCAGACAAATCCCATTTTTTTCTTCTTTAATTGTTTCTTTTCCTCACTTGAGAATTTCATTTTTGAGCAGCTCCCACCCTCATGAGCCAACTTCTCTTCTAGCATTTTAATCCATAATATCCTGCCTATATGACTCTTAGGCATTTTAATATATATTTTTTCCAAAACTAGCATTTGTGTCCAACCTGCCCTGGATTTTCTGTTCTTTATCACAAGCTCTAGGAGAGACTTAGTCCCTTCTCCTCTCCCCAAGGGGTTTCATCATAGCAACCAGTTCCTTCCTGTTAGTGACAATCAAATTCAAAAGAGCCATGTTCCTTTGTTAGTTCCTCCACATTTGGAAGGATAAAATTGTCACTCAAACAAGGCAAGAAGTTATTAGTTACTCTGTTTTTGGCAGAGAAAGAGCTACAACAGGTGTCTGGAAAACTGAAGTTACCTATCAATATATCATTTCTCTGTGCCCTACTCATGTGTTTCCCAAGCTCTTCACCTAGTTCTTTTTGTCCAGGTGATCTGTAGTATACTTAAATGAGAAAAATCACTATTTTTTGCTCCTTGCACTTTTACTTAAATATTCTTCATCATCTCCCATGTATTTTAGACTACTGGAATTACTCCTGGAAATATGGAAATATATTTCAATTGAAAGTATAAAAATGAATTTTTAACTTTTTATGCCAGTCTTAGGAACAAATACCTGAGAGTCACAGGAAGAGGAATAGTTGCAGAAGAAAGTAACCTCAGCTTTAAATTAACAGCTAAGGTGAATATATGGAAAAAAAATAGCTAGACGAGTTAAGATATATAAAATGAGGGAAAAACCCAACAACAACCCTTGCTGTAACTAATTTGTGAGGGATAATTGTTATGGGAATCTAAAGATCTTCCCTGCCCCTAGGCCCTTTGCTGAAGTGGCTACGTGACTTTGAGGACCCTTGGATATTTGAAAGTATACTCTGTTCCCTAATAGGCTGAATGTGGTCACGTGGAGCCTGTGGC
>CM053591.1:36815845-36883081 GCA_028646515.1 Pseudochirops corinnae | reverse complement strand
GGAGACCCTCCCCCAGAGCCAACTCAGCAGAAGATATGCCAAATAAGGTTAAGATTGCTTTCATTGGACACCCACATGTTTCCAGGTCCTTTGTCTCAGAGAGATTCCCACGCTTAGGTTGTGTGACAGCCCCCCTACCAATAAGAATGAAGGCCAGTTGGGGGCATTGGGTTTCTGCCCTAGAAGATTATATAACTATGGGCTGGCTTCTACCTGTGGCTCTCTCCCTGCCACCATATGGGCGACAGGAGGCAGGGTCCTTTCTCATGAGAAAGAATAAAGACCTTTTCTGACCTTAGATTCAGACTCTGAACTCTTTCATCTCACATAAATTGAAAATCTCATTAGAATCCTTAAGGAGAATTTCAAAATGATCATCTTAAATTTTTTAGAAGTTGCAATCTTAAACACCGCCATTGCTAATAAAGTAATTCTTTTTTTAATTAATATTTTCTTTCTTCCCCATCCTCTTCCTCTTCTTCTTCTTTCTCCTCCTTCTCCTCCACCGTCTACTTTCGCTTCCTCCTTTTCTTTCTACTCTTTCTGCTTCTCCTCCTCCCTTTACCTCCTCCTCTGTATACAAAATATTGGGGATCCCCATACTGGGAATATTGGGCCTTGGGTTATGTTCGTCAGATGTGGTATAGCTGAGGACTTTCCCCCCTTTATTGTTTGGCAGAGATATCCACTGAGATCCCTTTCTATTATAATTCTGTGTTTTTATATTTAAATTTTATAAATACAAGAGACAGCATAGTATGGTCTTAGGTTTCTGACTTTGCCTTCAGAAGATGTAGGTTCAAATCCTCTGACAGCTTTGACATTTATTAGCTGTGTGTCTGTGGAAAATCACATAACCTCTCTGCACCTCAATTTTATCACCTGTAAAATGGCAATGACACTTGCTCTACTTACCTTTAAGACAATAATTTGTATTATAAAAGTTCCTTATGTCCACTCCTCTTCCTGGAAGTGCTGATGAGGAAAGAGATCTACACAACACCAGTAAAGAAAAAGGAAATTGTATACAGACATAAAGACCCTAAATAAGATTGAGCTTACCCACCCCTCTTCACCCTCATAGAGACTTCTGGTCTGACATTCCTAATCATTTTTTTTCTGTGCTATTGGTGAAATGGAAGGCCACCAGTGGATGCTTAGATTCACAATTTTCTACTTCTTGCAGCTCACACTATGGCTTGCAGCTCAGGCTGGATGCAAAACAGATGACCTGGGATAGACTATGGAGAGTTTATATTGACTGAGTGAAGAGTGTCACAGATAATTCAGAATAACATATTATACAAAACCCATTTCTATTTCTTTTTAGAATATATGTATATATACATATATATGTTATTTTGATGAGAAGAAACATTTTTTTTTCTTAATTATATTTTCTTTCAGAGAAAGCTTGCCTCTATTGGGAAATTTGCTAAAAGTTACCCACGAAGTGAATAATTCACATGTGGTTAATGGAGTTGACTATATATGGTTGAGCCCCAAATATCAGGACATGTTCATTTTCCAGGTAACTGAAGAATATTTCTAGATGAAACATGGAGGTTAAAAGTTCTGGTTTTTAAGTATCTATGTGAATTGGTGCCATATCTGAGGAAAGACATGGATAAGCTGGAGATGATTCAGTGAACAATGTCCATGACTGGTGAAAGGTCTTGAGATTATTCCATAGAAATGACCTAGAGATATTTTTTTTTTTGTTTTTTTATCTTAGAGAAGATGTGAGAGATAGCAAAGGGTTAAGTTTCTACAGGCCCCTGAAGGAGCTAAGGAAACTTAAAGGAACAACACTAGCCTTCTTCTCATTGGTTGTCCCCAAATTTGGTGTGTAGATATGCATAAGTAAGGGATTGAAGGATATTTCGTTCTGATTGGGTTAGAAGGGTCAAAAAAATAATTATGATAATGAAGGATTGTCAACTGTAACTCTCATTGGCTGTCTCTAAATTTGGTGCATAATGAGGGATTGGAAAACACCATCCTCTGATAGGATACTAGTTCATGAATAATTATGGTAATGAAGGATTGAGATTGCTTTGTGCAGATTAGCTAGTTACTCATGAAGAGACTGTGAGCCCAGCTCATTGACCAATGGTGAGACCAGACAGGGGAATGGGCCATAGTTAGGATTAGGATAATAGAAGCCTGTGAGCTTCTGAAATTTGCACTCTCTGGCTGATGCCACTTGAGTGATGAGGATTGTGTCCTTTCTCATAAGAAAGAATAAAGGACTTTCTACATTCTGACAGACTCTAAATTCAAAAATCTGATAGTTGTCTCTATCCCACACAAAGGGAAGACATTGGGGTTTGGGAGTGGGACATAACACCTGTTTTAAAGGTGAATATTTGGGAAAAGGTTTAGGTTCATTCTTCTTGGTCTCTAAGAAGAGAATTAGGATCAATTTATAGATTACAGAGAGGCAGAGATATATGTTAGAGGCAAGGAGAAATTTCCTAATAACTAGAGCTAACACAAAGAGAAATGGATCACCTCAGGAAACAATAGCTCCTTCCTCAATGTAGTCTTCAATAACACAAAGAAAAAAAATTTCATGATAAAGCTTCTACTTGCGAAATATTTTTTCCTCTAAAATATTAAATGTAAAAGTATATATCTATACATACATATGTACATGTATGTGAATAATTAAAATGATTACATGCAACTCTGAAGCTTGAAAGATTGGCTTTATTTGCTTTATTTTGTTATAAAATGCTCCCAACTTCCCCCAGCCCTTTTCCTATGGTTATTTAATGGCCCAGATCAGCACTGATGGGGTCTGTCATTTTGCTTCAAACCCTCAAATGTTGTTTGGCCAAAGGGGTTTGGGAAACTTTGAAAAAAGATAAGGATTTCTAGGAGTTGGTCAAAATTCTTTTTACCCAGTTGTTTCCCTCAAACTGTTGCTGCTGTGGTCCCACTGTTCTTTGTTGCTGCCAGTTCTAGGAGAGAGGAAGGAGAGCTCTGGATTTACTTTTTGCAAAGTTCATCCAATATTTCTCTGCTGTTCTGCACTCCTCTCCTTCCCCCTTTCTCTCTACTCCAACACTCTCATCTCATCTACCTCCTTCTTCTATATCCCTGGCATGGTTTCTTCATGTTTTTAAAAAATATATATTTTAAATAGTTATTCCATACTTTTAATATACTTTTAATATATTTTTCTCTGCGCAGCTCTGTCTTCCTCTCCAGTTGATATCTTTGTAACTGTCTCTCTCCCTGGGAAGACCAATGTCTAGTTTCATTCTCTTCAGTTCATGGAATATGGGAAGGGTTCCATTTTAATTTATACTTGCAAGAAACCACTTTTTCCTCTCTAAATCTCTGTTTTTTCACCTACAAAATGAATGAGTGAGACTAAAGGTTTCAAGAGTTATTTCAGCTCCAAAATTCTATAATTTTAAGTGAGAGAACAAAATGATCTGATCAGTGCTCCTCTCAATCTATGGCTGTTTGCCCTGGAAGCATTTGCAGCCTTTAATCAATTTCCAAGAAGCTGTTCCTTTGAAACTAAATGAAATAGGGTAGAAACTTCATTTATATTATTGCTTTCTTCTTCCATTGCTTTCCATTATGAAAATTTACCCTGTCTGCTTAATAAAATAAACTCGTGTTTTCTTGATTACTACATTCCTTTGGAATGGACAAAATAAAATGTCCAGCTACTGTTAACGTTCATTAATATAGAATATTTAAAATGTTGATAGTTTCCATTATGAAAAGTCATACTAAAATTAACTCTGCACTTTTATTTGGCTGTTAAACTGTTGTGGTTCTAATAGCCTTCTTCAAAAGATTACCTTGAAATTATATTTTGATTTGAGTATTCAACACAAGAACAAGCTTTTATGGTTTTGTTATAACAAAAAATAATCCTACAAGAAATGACCAATCTTAATGTTAGAATAAAAATATTTGATGATTTTACTGATCCTAATAAATTCTACATGGAACTTCTTTCAATGATGTTTTTGATTCTATAAGATATGTGCAAATGCCTTTGCTTTTTTGCATATATACTTAAATATGTGTATCAAGCAATAAGGTATTGAAGAAATGCCCATTACAGTTGTTTCCTAAATAAATTTTCTTGTTTTAATAATCTCACTTAAGTAATACATAAATATTTGTAATATTCATTAGACTTTGATGTATAAAAATGCTTTTTAAAAACCCTGTTGGAACATTCTGATTTTTAGACTAAATGTGACCTCTCTCGGTAACATTTAATCTTCCACAACTCTAGAGTTTAAAGGAAAGAATATGTGGACTTTGGGGTCTGGGAGCAGAGCTGCAGTAGAATTAGGCACTATATAATTTTTGCCCTAATACATACTCTGTCCCTATCTTTCTTCATGGTCTCACCCTCCTGCCTTCCTTAAGATAGTGACTTATTTTGATTTCTGGGACCTATTTCATGGTTCAAGCTGTTGTTGCTTGAACCTCAGAACAAAAGTTCTGCCTTAATTTCTATACAAATGAGGCTAAGTGATGGACTAAACTACTATAATTATTATTACTGTTTATTATATATTAAAACTGCATTTGTAGCCTCCATTTGAAGAGACTCTTTTTCTTATTAGAAAAAAACTTTTATATTGTCTATGGCTTATTGTAATCCTTTTTGCTTCCATATTAGTGGTTAAAAGATTTTCTTTGAAGAACAGTCATTTATATGAAAGGAAAGAAAATAATAATTTATTTAGTATCTACTATGTTCTAAGCTCTTTACAAATATGATTTTATTGATCTTCATGACAACTCTGGGAGATAGGTGCTATTACTTTCATTTTACATTTGAGGAAACTGAGGCAGAGGTTAAATGACTTGTCTGGGATCACCAGCTAATAAATCTGGGGCTGGATTTGAACTCAGGTCTTTCTCATTCCAGACCCAGCATGCTATCTATGGTGACACCTTTTTTAGCATATAAATTTTCTTGTCAAAAGTTCCACAAATTTTTTTTCTTTCTTGAAACTTCTACAACCATTCTCCCCAAACCCCCATGAGGTAAGAGTAACTTTTGTCAATGTCATTCTTAGAAGAGTTATTAGTATCTAGGCTGAGGAGTCTGCCCATACTGAGATAATTGCCACCTCCCAATGTTACTCTTTTCATTTTATTTTTAGGTTAATTATGAAAACCAGTCTTTCGTAAGTTTTTCTTTAGACATCTTGTTCCTACATCAGAGACCATTGAGGGTCATGCATATGTGTCAAGGCTGAATTGTCTGAAAGACCAATCATGGTCAGACAGAAAAGACTGTCCAGAAATTGTGCACGTGTACTCTGGTCAGTTAGCACTCAGAAAAGTCTGTCTATAAGTTAAGGCATCCTGTCTAAAGAATTAATATTCTTACATCTTCAAACATGACAAACATGGGCATTTCTGCTAAAGTCTGGTGTCAGAAATGGAGATTTTTTTTGCGTGTGTTTTTTCTTTACATGGGGTAAGAACTATCCGGTATTGCTGGATCAGATTCCACTGTTGCCAAAGACACAGTGACATACACAGATACTAGTGCTTGTATCAGTATGGAGAAAGAACAGAACCACTGTAGGCCTGAAGGAATATGTCTGTCAAATCTGCAGGGATAGGGAGCTTGGAAGTTCCTGTCTTCCTTTGTACTCATTCATCTGAGACCAGACTGGCTGTAACTTTTCTCCTCTAATGCCTTACTTCCTTCAATATAGCCCACTGGAATATCTGTGCGTTGCACATAGGGGTTTGCTTTGACCTTTTGGTGGTGTGGGGATAATATTTACTGAATAACAGTTCATTTAGAGAAAATTTATTGCTAAATGTTGGGGAATAGGTGGGAGACCCTCATAACCTCTTTAACTACTTGGCATACCCATGATCTTAAACCATCTTTTTACGTGATGAGATTGTTGATGATTCCCTGATCAACAAAGCAATGCAATCTATTTTGCATGGTGGGGTCCCCCACAATTGAGGAAGGAAAAAAAGTAGACCTTATGGTCCAAGTGAAATGAGAATTCTGGGTTTCCTCTTTCAGAGGTGGGGGCTGGTGGATCAATGTCCAACTAAGAGCGAGAGGTTGAAGGTAGCAGCAGTAAGAAGGTTGGTGAAGGATAACAAATACATTTACTCCACCCTGATGAAGTCTGGGTTGCCGGCGCCCGTCTTATCAGAGGGATTAAAATAATTAGTGACTTAGAATATATGTAATGTAAATCAATTATAAGGTGGATAAAAGTTCCTTTCAAACAGAGCTTATTTTGTGTCTTTTTTTTTCTTTGTATCTTCAGTGCCTAGTATGGCATCCTGTTTATTAAACTGAACTGCCTATTCACAGAACTGGTTCTTAGTGTAGCTGAAGTTGCTGGAAAAATGACCTCTGGACAAGGAAGGTGTTATTATGTCAACAGTTTTTAAACCATATGTGTGTATATGTGTAGCCGTATATATATATAAACATACTTATACATGTGTATATGCAGAAATACATGCTTACTTGTATAAACAGATGAATAATTACATATAAAAGTCTTTTTAATACATGCATTTATATTATCCCACGTGCTTACTTAAGGGGCATCTTGATTAGATGTAGATTATATATATTTTTTAAGCCACATGAGATGGATGGTCTTGTCACCATCCAGTTGATTCCCTTTCATTTATAATTTACTGTAATAGAAATGCCATGTACATAATAACATAAATCATTAGGTTCTGTGGGAAACTTATACTCACAAGAGAAGAACACTCCATTGGGAAGACTGACGACTTTGCTATAGTGTCTGTCCTCCACAAGCAATCCACTGACTCATTAAGCAGATTCAACTAAGTCTTAAGGGGGCCTGGAAAGAGCCAGGCAATTTTAACTTTCAATGAGCAGTGTATAAATATATTATCCATGGGTGGCTGGTGGTACATCTTCTTGCTGAAACACTGTTCATTTCCAATGCATTAGTTCTAATGACTCTTAGAGATTGCTGGCAACTGACACCTCTCCATTGCGCTACTTGGCAAAAAATTAAAGTCAACTATAATCTCTGAGAAAATTTCTTCATAGTCAATGGGCAGTGAGCAGTCAGTTTAGAGAGGCCTGTCACACAGAGAGGAAGCAGAGGAGAATACAGTCTCACTCTCTGTACCTGCTGCTGTTCCTTGTCTCTGTTTAGTGAGTGAGGAGATGGACAGCCAGAATTTGAAAGAACTCATCATGTGTTAAATGCAAAATTTTAAAACAGTCAATTAGCCTAATGCTATGACTAGAAACAAAATTTAGGCAACTGTATTGATCATGTGAATAGCATTTTCTGTGTGATGACTTGGTTTAGATCCTTGCATATTATGATCTCTACTCTCCTTTTTTGACTTTTTTGCAACTTCATGATCAATTATTTGAAGGTTTAACTATTAATGTTTTATTACATGATTAGTATTATGTTACTCCACTTCACTCATTTAAAATTTAATTGAGTACATTTAATTCAAACCTCTTATTTCCTCATATCAAGATCTTTGTGATGTCAATAAAATTAGTAAAAAAATTTAGCTATATATGGCTATCATAAACAAGGGACAAAACAAATGGTGGTTTTAATGTTAATGATAATAGTAGTATTGTGACTGATTTTACTCATCACAGTCATTAGCATTTATGTGGCACTTTTAGGTCTGCACAGCACTTTAATATATTAACACATGTACATAAATAAATATTTAGCATCCATTGTATACATTAATTTGCATATATATTAAATACACATGTTATATATATTTGATATATATATATATAACATATATATATAAGAATTGACATATATATATATATATATATATATATATATATATGTATCTCAATTCTTTTGACTTTATCCTCACAACCTTGGAAGGCAGATACTATTATCATCTCTATTTTACAGATGAAGTAACTGAGATTGAGACAGATCAAAGGACTTGCCCATTGTCACACAGTTAGTAAGTAAGTGGGATTCAAATTGAGGTCTTCCTATTCCAGTTGTAGCACTGAATCCACTATGCTGTTCAGATGCCAAGTCTACTACCTAGCTAGTAGTTGAGTTTAAGGATATCAGGAATAGAATATATGAAAGAACAAAAAGAATTTATAAGCCAACAAGTACAACCTATGAATTTTACAGATGAGTAAACTGAGGCACAGTTCTATTAAATAACTTGTCCAGGTTCATGCAGATAGTGTCTAAGGAAGAATTAGAACCCAAATCTTCCTAACTCAAAGTTTGGCATTCTGGCTGTCATGTCACTTAGCTGCCAACTTGATTGCTACTCTCTTTATTGGATTAGTAAATTAGATATGGAATCTATAAAATAACAAATCCATTGCAGTTATATCTTTACTCCCAACTCATTAGCAAAGGCAGGCATATTACTTTTAATTGCCAAAGAAAAAAAATTATTTACGTAGAATAATATCAGGAAAGAGGAGATCCACAACAAAACTTCCAGTTTTATAGTGATGTCAAACTCAAATAGAAAAGGTTTCCTTGAGAAATGCACATTGGCTTAAGAAAAACTCCCAACATAAATTAAGGTTATCTATATTGTATTGTATTTTTAATGATTTTGTTAAACATTTCCCAATTTTGTTTTAATTTGCTTTGGAACTTGGGAGTTTTGTGGAGTGTGTGTTGCCCTGGGGTTTTGAGTTAGACACTTCCGTAAAATCTCAGAAGTCTTCCCTGATCTCTGCTTTTAATAATGATCTTCTACCTCTGATTTCACTTTGCATTTTGTTTTTCAACTCTTGGATATGCTTACTGCATAGCACTGTGCATTATAATTATCTGTGACTAGACTGTAACTTCAGGAGATGAAGGGCCATGATTGATACTGACTGTATTAGAAATTAAAATATCTTATTATTATGCCAATAGTTTTGAATTTGCAGGCCCTTTGAAAAAGTAGGGGGGCCTTGGAACACACTTTGAGAACTGATGGCTTAGATGAAAATCTCTGTTTAAATGCAACCTGGTATGATCATTTGCTAGTAGAAAAAGACTAGATTGGATATGGAGAGAATCGAATCAAACTTATGTCTTATCTTTTTAGTGATTTTTCTCTGAATGTTTTTGAATATGTTTGTTTTTACTCAGCATCAGGGTTAAGGCAATTATAATAAACCTAGGGGTGGATGGTGTTTTCATTTTCTGCTACTCTTTAAGGATGGTTGACTTCAGGATGATTGGAAGCCAGCCTTGAGTCAAAATGAAGGAGAACTTTACTTTGGAAACTCTGAATTGACTGAGGAGATTGTAACTTACTGTGACCTAGGAGGGGTTGGTGTTTGTATTTTCTGCTTAAAGATGACTATCAGATATGTTTTGTTTAAGATTATGTGGCCACCTTAGTAATAAGTTATGTTGCCGTGAATGTTATGTGTTAGGTTCTTGAATGTTATGCTTTAGTTTATTGCTGAATAAATAGAGAGTTCATTATACTATGTGATTAGATCCTTGAATTTAATCATAGCAGCAGCCCTCAGGAGAGCTGCCATGATTGACTTTATAGAATTTTGAACAAGATAGTTTGGATTAATATTCTGGAGTCAATGAGTAAGTTTGTCCACCTCCCACTGTTTTCTCCTGGACCACTTTCCTTGCACTTGGAGTAAAAGAAAGAAACCTCCTCCCTTCCATCAATGTTTTAACAATTTCTCAATCAAGAAGGGTAAGTCCTAGTGTCAATCACTTCTGGAAGGTGGAAAAGAAATGATGTAGTTAAGATAGTGACTTCTTTTTTTAAAAGGTTGAACATCAGCCTTAATACATTTCCATAAGAAAAGTTTTCTTTTTTCTCCACTTTCAACTACCATCCACCTTTTCAAAGGGCTTTTATCAGTAGACTATAAAGGGTTTTAAAGAAAATATTATTAATATTTCCAGTTTTATTCAAAAGAAGATTTTTAATATGTTTCCATATCACCTTGAGTAAAGGTATGAAGCGTCATTATTTTATTTTCTCTGTGTACCTAATAGAACTTAGTTGAGTAAACGATAGGCACTCAGATACTTCTTGAATCAAAATAAAAAAAAATACAAATATAAAAAAATAATATGCCAAGGTTCTTATTTCTCATATCATATTTCTCTTATTATATTTTTATTATCTTTTGTAATTCTATCACCTACATTTCTTAACATATCTCTCCCAGAGTGCCTTCCTTTATAATAAGAATAAAAATAAAAATAATTCAATAGAACTATTCAACTCAGAGAAAATTCTAACAAAAATGCTTCCCTTATTTCAATATTAATAAGATGTTTTCCTAAATTGCTGTGGCAGGAAGGCATTTTGTTACAGCAATCTCTGAATATTTTATAGTATTTTATTTTTTCCCAATTATATGTAAAGACATTTTAAAATATTCATTTAAATTTTTTTGAGTTCCAAATTTTATCCCTTCCTTCATAATTTCCCCCTTCCCTAAGACAGTAAGCAAGTTGATATAGGTTATATATGTGTAATCATATAAGACATATCTCCATGTTAGTCATGTTGTGAAAGAAAAAAATAGGGTAAAAAACATGGGAAAGAATTTAAACTCCATCAGTTCTTTCTTTGGATGTGGATAGCATTTTTTATTATGAGTCCTATATGATTGTCTTGAATCATTGTATTGTTGAGAATAGCTAAGTCATTCATAGCTGATCACTGTACAATGTTGTTGTTACTGTGTACAATATTCTCCCGGTTCTACTCACTTTATTTTGCATCAGTTCATGTAAGTCTTTCCAGGTTTTTCTGAAAGAATCCTGCTCACCATTTCTTTCTTTCTTTCTTTAAAGTTTGACAGTATTTTATTTTTTCCTAGCTATATGTCAGGAAAATTTTTAGTATTCTTTTAAAAAAAGATTTTGAATTCCAAATTTTCTCCCTTCCTCCCTCTACTCCCCTCTTCTGAAATTGGTAAACAGTTTGATATAGTTTTTACATGTGTCATCATGTAAAACATAATTCCATGTTAGTCACAATAGGGAAAGAAGAAACATTAAAAACCCCACAAGAATGGATAAAGTGGAAAAAACTTTGATCTGCATTTAGAGTCTATCAGTTCTTTATCTGGATATGGACAACATTTTCCTTCATGAGACCTTTGTACTTGTCTTAGATCATTTTGTTGCTGAGAAGAGCTGAGTCATTCATAGTTGATTATCACACAGTGTTGCTGATATGTTTTCTTCATTCTGCTCATTTCACGTTGCATCAGTTCATCCAGGTTTTTCCAAGGTTTTCTGAAATCTGCTTGTTCATCATTTCTTACTGCACAATAACATTCCATTATATTCATATACGACAGCTTGTTCAGCCATTCCCCAATTGATGGGCATCCTATCAATTTCCAATATTTTGCCATGAAGAGGGTAGCTATAAATATTTTTGCACATGTAGGTCTTTCCCCCTTTTTTATGATCTCTTTGGGAAACAGATCTAGTAGCAGTATTGCTGAATCAAAAGGTATGCATAGTTTGGTTTCCCTTTAGCTATAGTTTCAAATTGCTCTCCAACTCATTAGTGTCCCAATTTTTTCATATCCTTTCTTACATTTTTCATTTTCCTTTTTTGTCATATTAGCCAATCTAATAGGAGTGAGGTGGTATCTCAGAGTTATTTTAATTTGCATTTCTCTAATCAAAAGTGATTTAGAGCACTTCTTCATATGCCTATAAATAGCTTAGATTTCTCCATCTGAAAACTATTCATATCCTTTGACCATTTATCAATTGGAGAATAGCTTGTATTCTTACAAATTTGACTCAATTCTCTCTATATTTGAGAAATGAGATTTTTATACTTGCTGTAAAATTGTTTCTCAGTTTTGTGCTTTCCTTCTACTCTTGGTTGAATTGGTTTTATTTGTTCAAAACCTTTTAAATTTAATATAAAATAATTGAAATTATCCATTTTGCATCTCATAGTGTTCTCTATTTCTTATTTGGTCATAAATTCCCTTCTCCATAGATCTGATAGGGAAACCATTCCTTGCTCTTCTAATTTGCTTATGGTATCACCCTTTATGTTTAAATCACGTATACTTTTCAATTTTATCTTGGCATATAGTGTAAGATCTTGGCATATAGTGTAAGATGTTGGTCTATACCTAGTTTCTGATACATTGTTCCAATTTTCCCAGGTGTTTTTGTCGAATAGTGAGTTCTTATCCCAAAAGCTGGGATCTTTGGGTTTATCAAACATTAGATTACTGTGTCTTGTGTACGTAATCTACTCCATTGATTCACTATTCTATTTCTTAGCCTCTACCAGATACTTTTGATGATTATTGCCTTTGTTTGAGATCTGGTATGGCAAGGTCACCTTCCTTCACATTTTTTTTTCATTAATTCCCTTAATATTCTTAACCTTTTGCTCTTCCAGATGAATTTCATTATTTTTCCTAGTGGTATAAGATAATTATTTTGGTGGCTTGATTGGCATTGCACTGCATACATAAATAAATTTAGATAGAATTGTCCATTTTATTATGTTGATTTGAGCTTGACCTACCTGAGTAATTGGCACTTCACAGTTGTTTAGATCTGACTTTATTTGTGTAAAAAGTGTTTTGTTATTATGTTAATATAGTTCCTGGATTTATCTTGGCAGGTAGGCTCCCAAATGTTTTATATTGTTTACAGTTATTTTAAATGCCATTTCTCTTTCTATCTCTTGCTGCTGGGCTTTGTAATATATAGAAATGCTGATGATTTATGTGGGTTTATTTTATATCCCACAAATTTGCTAAAGTTGTTAATTATTTCAAATAATTTTTTAGTTGATTCTCTAGGATTCATCATATCATCTGCAAAGAATGAAAATCTGATTCCTTCAAAATATCTTTTCCTCCTTTTATTGCTATAGCTAAGATTTCTAGTACAATATCAAATAATAGTGGTGATAATGGGCATCCTTGTTTCCCTCCTGATCTTATTGGGAAGTTTATCTCTAATATAGATAATGCTTGCTGATGATTTTAGATATATACTACTTATAAATTTAAAAAAAGCTCCAATAATTCTTATGCTTTCACATGCTTCCTAGGAATGTGTTGAGGACCACAGGCAAGTGGGACTCAGACCCTGATGCTGAACAAGCCTTCTCAGGTGTTTGGCTTGCTGATAGGCTTGGATCAGTTTCCTATTCCCCAGCAAGATGCTCAAACATACAGGTGTGAGGATTAGGTCCTCAAGATATGAATGACAAATACACCCACTGCCTGGGACAAAGAAGTAGGCAATGTCTGCAGGGGAAAGCAATTAAGAAGTGTCCTATTAAAAAAGCCTGCGCAGGGTAATAAAGTTGGTTCTCTACTTTCACCATTCTGAGGGTTCTCATCTCTCTTTTATGCATTCAGCAGTACTTCTGGGTGTGTGATTCTTTCTCAGCCCTGTCTGGGAATCATAGGACTCCCAATCTTTCTCAGCCCTGCTGTCGGCTCCCCATGGGAATGTGTATTTTGTTAAAAACTTTTTTCTGCATCTATTGAGATAATCTTGTGGTTTCTGTTGGTTTTGTTATTAACATGGTCAACTACACTGATACATTTCCTAATATTGAACCAGCCCTACATTCCTAGTACAAATTCCCCATCATAGTATATGATATTTGTGCTACATGGATGTAACTTCTTTCCTAGTATTTTATTTAATTTTCTCATCAATATTCATCAAGGAAATTAGTCTATAGTTTTCTTTGTCTGCTTTAGCCCTTCCTGGTTTAGGTATCAGCACCATATTTGTGTCATAGAATTTAATGGGCTTCTTTTCTTATTTTTTCCAAATGGTTTATATAATATTGGAATGAATTGTTCTTCAAACATTTGGTATAATTCACTTGTAAACCCATTTGGTGATTTTTGTCTTAGGGAGTTCATTGATAATGTGTTTAATTTATTTTTCTAAGATGTTGTTATTTTAGTATACCATTTCCTCTTCTGTTAATCTGGGCAATTTATATTTTTGTAAATATTGATCTATTTCATTTAGATTGTCAGATTTACTGGCAAATAATGAGGCAAAATGGTTCCTAATAATTGCTTTAATTTCTTCTTCATTGGTAGTGAATTTTCCCTTTTCATTTTTGACACTGATAATTTGAAACTGGTAATTGTTGATACTGGTAATCCATCTTAACCTTCCTTGTAATAGGTCTTTTATGCCTCTTCATGTGTCTGAATATTTTTGATCATTTTTAGTAGGTAAATACCTTTTGAGTGGTGTAATAAAAAAAATGACTATATTTATTCTCTATAGAAATAAATAAGCGACTATAACTACTTAAAATACTTAAGAGATCCTAGCTGCTATGATTAAACAAAAATTTCATCCTATATTTGGCTAATTATATATGAACTTTTACTATCAATGTTGAGCCAGGATAAAAGGATGGTGAGCACGTTGGGTCAGTTTCTTAGGGTCATAGTATTTAGAACTAGAAGGGATTTTATGAATCAGTTAGTCCAACACCTTAATTTTTTATAGTTGAAGACACTGGTTTACATAAAGTGACTTTAGTTACATAAATAGAAGAACTAGGACTCTAAGTTATGTTTATGTTAGTGATTCTTAAGTCCTTCAGACTATAAATCTAGTTATTCTACACCAAAATACTCTAGAAATTTATAGGAAGATTAGGTATGCCACCACCTCTGTCGCTCCAAATCTATGATGAAAAACGTAAGGAACTAAGAACCTAGTATGATATGTGTGCCTAAGAAACACATTTCATTTGAAGAGGTTTTTTTCAGGTGAACTGTGTGTGGTAGAGATGAAAACTTCTCAGACTATACACTAAAATGGAGACAGTGCTCTAAACACAAGCTGGGCTCTGGCTGCAGCTAGGCCCAAGTTTTGCTTTTGTAGTTAGGCTTTGACTGCAGCTAGGCCTATATTATGTTTTTGCAAACTTATCCCTCCCCTGATTTCACCCTCTACCAAAAAAGATATCAAATGCTTTCATCGGTTTTCACTGGGTGAAGATTGTTTCCTTGTATCTGGGTAGATTTCCAAGCTAGATTGTGAGGCTGAGCTCTCAGCTAATGAGGGCAAGGTTAGTGTGAGGGGTTGCTTGCATTAGTCTACATAACCACATTTTTGCTTTCTGCAAAACAGCCTCCCTCCTGGTGAAGGTGATGTTCCCTTTCTTGCAAAAATTGAATAAATCCTTTCTGTTCCTACCTAGAGAAGCCTCTGAGTTTTTGATTAAATTTCAGATAGTGCTTTTCATCCCACACAACTGGAATTTGGTGAGGAAAGTAAAAAATGATACGTTATATTCACTCTTCTTTTGTTATATTCACTGTGCATTAGCTTTACTGGGATAAATTGCAAAACTAGTGAAAAATTATTACCAGAAAAGCAGCTGTATTTACTTAAAAGCCTTTCCAAAGCAATTCTATATTGATTATAAAAATTACCTTTTCAAGCAAAGTAAAAGCAAAATGCCATTTGTTTTTAAGATTTCTTTTATCAATATTACATTGGTGTGCAAATTACTTGGGACCTGCTATAATTTTGACATGATTTCTTTTTGTATCAGCAGTGATCTTTTGTATGTGCTTGCACTGACACTAAGATGATTCAGAATATTTGACACTGGTCAGTGAAACTGGATTGTAGCTACTCTTTCTACCTTTAGTTATTCTATTTTAATTATTTTAGCTACTTAATATTTGTTGATGTCTGTTTGTTGAGTGTTGGATTTCATATCATACACATGCATTTCTTTGTTCTGTTGTGCTGTATTATTATTTCTGTGGTTTTAAAGAAGGGATATTACTTCAAGGAAATGTGCAGAAGTTGTTCCTCTTAAAGAGTGCTCCTCAGTGATGATTAGAAATGTTGCAGCGACTGATGGCGTGAGAAAATCAAGTACTTTAGGAATCATTCAAGCTCACAGTAAAATAGGATCACAAACATATAAGCATATAAGCACAAAAACAACAATCTCAAGTCACAGTGCAAACATGGACCAACAAATTATTTCATCCGGTCTAATCAATCCTCAGAGAACAAAGACATTTGGAAGAATTTAGAAGCTGGATGTATTGTTATTAACAGGCTTCTTGAAATTAGAAAAATAATGAGGACAGTAACAAAGCAGCTGCTAACCTTTATTAGGAAGGGGAAAAATGCTTGTCATGGACAAGATAGTACAAAGATTGGAATAGTGAATATTTGGAAAAGATAGTTATTTTTCCTGGTGAAACTTACCTTTTCAGTAAAAGATATAACAAAACCATGGTCAGAACATGTCCAAAGAGTGTTTACTTCAATACCCCAAGGATCCAGGGTTTCATGGCATCATACCCTTCCCCAGAGCCTTAGTATGAGGCTGAACTGCCATGGTTAAACAAATGTATCTTCTTTTGATCAGCCTCATTATGGAGGTTAATTACCCACTCTCTGTAATTAATCAGACTTCTTATATAAAAGGCATGTAGATCACTACCAGGTTCATACTCAAAGTGTTTGTGGTAAGGAAGGACTTGTCAGGGCTTACGCTTGGCTCAAATAGCTTCTAAGGATGCAAAGTTGACTAAAGTATGAAGAAAAAAACTTTGATGTGTAGCCAGAATACCTAGCTCTGGCATTTAACACATTGTGTGACCATACTTAATTGTGTTTTTTTCTGTCCCTTCTCAGTTGTATTTGATCGTTCATGATCCCATTTGGGGTTTTCTTGGCAAAGGTACTGGAATGGCCATTTCCTTCTCCAGTTCATTTTACAGGTGAGCAAACTGAGGCTAACAGGATTAAGTGTCTTGTCCAGGTGAGTAAGTGTTTCAGGCCAGATTTGAACTCAGGAAGATGACACTTCCTGATTCTAGACCTTGCATTCTATCCATTATGCCATCTAGCTGCCTCAGACCATACTTAGACAAATTGCTTTAATGCCTCAGGGTCTTAGATTTCTGATCTATAAAATAAGGAATTGGGTTACATGTCTTCTAAGGTTACTTCCAGTTGTCAATCTATGATTCTGTGAGACATACTCTGAGGATTTTAGTGAAGGAAAAATTTATAAATTGATCTCTAGTGGAGAATAAATTTTTAAAACTGAATTAATATATTAATATAAAAAATAAATTATCCTTTAATGTAGTGTTTGAAATTACTAGGAAGCTTATCGGTCTCTGTTTGCCAAAGCAGCTAATGCCACATTTAATTAAGGTATGATTCTTCAATTATTTTTCTGATTTTTTTCTTGAAGATTGCAGTTCTAAGCAAACGTCAACTGACTGGTCTCAATAATTATGCAGGTCTCAAATTTACCTTCAATTTGAAAAAAAAATTAAGGTTATTTCCTATCTTTAGTTGACAACTGAAAGCTGTAAACACCAATTTCTATTCATTTTCTTGCTGACATACCATATGGTATTTTTAATGTATTTTCAATTTTTAACAATTTAACCTAATGTCTATGTCTATTTATATATGAAAAATCTCAATTTTTAGTCAGATATAATTTTATCTTTCAGCTTAGACTATCTGCTTCCTTGTCCTTCCATGTTCTTATTGGATAAAAGTGACTTGATGTCTATGGTGAATAAGTTTACTGAGAAGTTCCATTGCCCTATAAAACACTAGGCATTTTGATCAGCATAAACAGAAGTATGAGCAAAATCTAGCTGTATAGTCTTGGCTCTTGTGTTCTGTGATCCATTTCAAATTTTCTACTTACACCAAAGTTCAATCTCTTAAATTCTTCATCACAGCTTTTAAGCTAATTTTCTCCAATTTTTAAGGTTATTTCTTCTCTTGTTTGACTGTGTCATGGTAAAGTTTTAAAAGCTTTTATTACTTATGTAGAAACACTCAACTGTTTGTCCCCAAAAGGTCACCATTTATGCCATCCAGACAATATAGAAATGGTCTAAGAAATAGTTCCTGTATGATTCTTTCAAGTTCATATGTGGCTTGAGTTGGGGGGAAAGTGTTTGTATCCAATTCAACACAGCATCAGCTGAGCTGTATAAATTTGAGTTAGGTCTTGTTAACCTATTCTGCCTATAGGTGGTTTTATGTTAATATGTGTAAACCTATTCAAGTATGTCATTGGGAAAAAAATGAATTAAAAAATACATTCTTCCCTAAAATATGTTTAAATACCTAGAGCAAGACTTCTATTATACTATATAGTTTTCCATGGAGGATTTAAAAAAGGATTTGAATAAGAATCACATAGGAAAAGAAGACATGGAATGATTATAATCTATACTGGTGAGGCAGCTAGGTTGCACAGTGGATGGAGTGATCTGCCTCAGTCAGAAAAAAAACTTGTTTTCAAATCCAGACTTACATATTTATTACATGTATGGTCTTGGGTAAATAATTTAACTTCCCTCTGCCTCAGTTATCTCAATTGAAAATGGACATTATAATAGCACCTACCTCACAAGGTTGTTGTGAGGATCAAATTAAACACTATTTGTAAAGTAATTAGTACACTTAATAAATGCTTATTTCTTTCCCTCCTCTCCAACACTGAAGGGAATATTCTAAGGTAAAATAATAGAAGTTCTTGAAGGAATTGTGTGTACGAGGGAAAAGTGGTGAAGTGTTTGAGGTGAATTTTTATTCAGTAGATCAGAATTTGAATTGTCTATCCTTTTTCCTAACTATGTCTCTTTGAATAAGTTACTTGAACATCTCTGACCCTTAGTTTCCTCATGTGGAAAATAAGGATACTGCTACATTTTTTATCTTGAAAGGTTGTTATGAGGGTCAAATGAGAACATGAGCATCCAGTACTTTGTTGCCAGAAAGAGTTATGTAAATGTGGTTTATCATCTTTCCTCTTCTGCCAGTTATAGATCTGATGTCTTTGTTTTTTTACGATGGGGCCCTGAGCTAGCACTGAGATATTTCCCGCTTGATATTTATGTAGGTATTATTTTAGGCACCCAAAATGACCACTTTTATTTCTATGACAACTAGAATAATTTTCAAACTGAGGATGAAGACAGTTACAGTGGCTTAGGAAGCAGTGAACAAAGAGCTATTGGGAGATGGAATGAAACCCCCATCATACTGGAAATAGGCACTTGCTTTGTATCTGTCATATAGAAAAGAATCTTAAGCTATTACTGTGGCAGTCTTATACAATATTACATGTACAGGTGAAAAATTACATTTGTCCTCAAATACAGACTTACACAGATTCAACAAAGAACAATTTACAAGGTTTATGAAATATTATTGCTTGCTTTGTATTCAACAAGTACCTGTTTTGGTGTTCTGAATAGCTTTACTCAGCTTAAAGCCAATAAAGAAATGAAAAGAAAAAGACAAAAGAAAATTGGCTTTGTATCTTGGAAGGAAAGTGGTCCCCATAGAACTTTCCAGACCATGTGTTGCTCTACCCAAATGGATTTTGGACCAAGCATCAACTGGAAGTCACTCCTCAACATCAAATAAGAAATAAAATTGACTTAGCTTGGTGTCCTGAGAACTGCTTCTGGGTCACCCCAGGGGCTAGAGATTTTCCCCTCTCCATTTTCGACCAATAAACCTCCTACCTAACCTAGATCCACATTCATAAAAGTTTAACCATTGAATAACTCCAAAGGACAAATTAAGTTTCACAACTCAGAAGGAAAGTAGAATTCCTAGAGCAATCTCACAGTACATGAGACTTTCCTCACAGGGATTAGACACCTAGGGTCAACTAAAAGTCATTTCCTTACTCTCAAGTGAGAAACTAACTGTCCTTGGTTTCCTAACTTCCTTATTTCCTTCGAGTGATAAGGCTAGCCAACTAAGTATTTCTTCTACACAAGACATAACAGAATTTCTTTAGGTAGTTCTTATTCTAAAGGACATTTTCCCCTTCTAATGGATTCCTGCCACTGCCAGGGCAACCAACATGTAATTTAAACACCTAATAACAAGGCAGAGAAAATAGCAAACAAGATAACTGAAAGATTTGAAGAAGAAGAAAAAAAAAGATTTAAGCCCAAGGGTTGATTATTTGAGATTTCTCAGTAAACAGACAAACTATACACCATGGACATAAAGATCTCAAAACAAGGCAAGCAGTCTTGATGGGGTGCTTGTGCTTGAACCCCAGTTCCAAAATCACATCCAGTTATAAAATCACATCTCTCCCTAGCCTCAAAACACTGTCCCTAGCAATTTCTCTCCAGCAAAACAGGACAGCATACCCTAGCAAAACATTTATGTCTCTTCCTGATACAGTAGCCAGCAGCACTTAAAGAATTTATTAGTTTGAACCAGCTGTGCACTGGCTGAACTGGCTGTGTACTGGGTCATAAAGATATTTACTACTCACTGATCTATCATATGTGTCCTAGACTTAGACTATGTATACTCGAGACTATGCTTATCTTGTCCAACAAGACATTGATGGGGGCAGCCTAGATATTTCTCAGTTAGTCCTGAGTCAACTAGCATTGATTTAGTGATGTTGCAGGCTTAAAACCACACCTCCATGTAGTCCCTCCTTGGGTTATTTCACAGGGAAATCTGGGTAAAATACCTGCACAGTAGATACTAAAAGATACTGTACATTCCTTTAAGAACTGACCACTCCTTAATTCCTTCTAATCCTGCCCTAAATCACCTCGTTAGCATATTTGGCACATATTTTACTATAATTTATCCTATATAAACTTTAATTGTATCCCTCTAAGGTTGCAGGTTCCCTTAGAGCTCTTGCCTGCTGAAAAGCATAACAGTAAATCTTTGCCACCTTGACTTAAAGAATGCTTGCGTATGTGAATTCATCCCAGATGGCCTCAACTCTGGGAACTTCGGTCATGGGGTTCCTGGACTTCATCAACCCACATCAGTGTATCTAAATGCAACAGTAAAACTCTGGACATTTCTCAACTAGGCACCAGTATTTTAGTGATATAAAGTCTGTACTTCTCACGTTAGGATATCAGCATTCAGTAATATGCACATGCAAAATTCTATTAAAATGACCTGGCTTATAAAGGAAGCATGGACTGGGAGAAAAGCTGTAAAATTAAAGTCTAAAACAGAGAGAGAAAAAAATTGCCAATGGGCAATTTTCTGTAGTGGATCTCCAAAACTAGGGTAGCAATAATGAACTTCTTGAGTATGGAATCTTTCAGGGGATCTCCAAAAATGACCAGTTTTATCCTGGATGAAGTCCCACATGTATTAAGTACTTGTTTTACTCTTTCAAAGAAAGCCTAACTATGTTGCTAGTTAGAATTCGTAGGATTCTGGGGTGGAGGGGTATCGCTTTCTCTAATGTTATCAGCTCGTGCCTTCCCCCCCGCCCCATATCTCCTGCCCAATTTTGGTATGGTCCTCTATTGTTATATAGCAGTGATGAGCATCCCAGTTCCATTTAACAAGTTAACATAAATTAACTTTATAAAGGGATATTTATTTTGAAGAAATAGAAAGACCAGTAGTACAAACATTCCACTCATCCCACCCCCATGAAGGATAGCCCACTCTCTTCTATTCTAGGAGAATGTGCTCAGAGCAGGGATGGGAAACATATGGTCTTGAGGCCACATGTGGCCTTCTAGATCCTTGGGTGTAGCCTTTTGACTGAGGCCAAGTTTTATAAAAACTAATTCTTTTACTAAGGGAATTTGTTCTGTTAAGTTTGGATTCAGTCAAAGAGCCACGCTCAAGGACCCAGAAGGTCACATGTGGCCTTGAGGTCACAGGTTCCCCACTTCTAGATCAGACAATGAAGTTTCTGCATAGCATTGAACACATAAAATTCAGGTCCAAATGGGGCATGGCTGCTGAATAAGCCCTTGTATTAGTTACCCCTATGGTAAAGAGAGTCCTCTTTGGAGCTAAGTCCCAAAAGTCATTCCTTACAGATATCAAATTTGACATAGATTGTTATCTATGACTTGTTTTCTAGATTTATTTTCTAATTTATGTATCTCCAACTAGATTGTTAGGGCCTTGATAGTAATGGTTCTACCTTTGTGTGTGTGTGTGTGTGTGTGTGTGTGTGTGTGTGTGTGTGCGCATGTGTGTTGTATTCTGTGACAACTTATCCCACAATAAGAAGTGCCTAAGAAATACTTACTGAATTTAATTTTGTGAATTGATTAAATATGATAACATAAATCTATATGAATTTGTCTTTAAATGTTTTTATTGATATTTTCTGTTTCTTACATAACAATAGTGCTCCGTGTATCTCTCATTCTTCCCATCCCCTAGAGTCATCCCAGTATATTAAAAATATTTTTCTTGGGGAAGAAAAAAAGAGTTTGCAGAAATAATCATTGCATTGTAAAACTCCAAAAATATGTGCAATGTGTAACACATATGTACCTTTCACCTCCTTGTAGCAGTAGGTTGGGGTTTCTTCTCATATTTCTTCATCTGAGTCCCATTTAATTTTAAAAATTTTCTTTTATTTGCTTTTGATTTGTGCATGTTATTGTTCTTTACGTTTACATTGACATAGTTACTGTGTGTATTGCTTTCTTGTACTGCTTACTTTACTCTGCATCAGTTCATATAGATCTTTCTATAATTCTATAATTCTATGTATCCATAACACACATCATTTCTTATAGCATAATAATATTCCATTACATTCATGTACCACAATTTTAAAAAACATTCCCCAGTTGATGGGCACCTACTATTGTTTCCAGTTCTTAGCAATCATAAAAAATGCTACTGAAAATATTTTGGAATATATGGAGACTCTTTTCTAATCAATGGCTTTCTTGGGGTCTCTGGTTCAAAGGGTAGGAACATTTCAGTCACTTTATTTGTATAATTCTAAATTGCTTTCCTAAATGGTTATGCCATCTCACAGCTTCACTAATAATGTCAAATCCTAAGCAAATTTCCACAACCTGGAGCTAGGTCTCCATGGCATATGAAAGAGGGAAAGGGGATCAGAGTAAAGGTAAACTTCTGTCATGTTCTTGGGTCTGCTTGTGCAACCTTACTGCCAGTAGCATTGGAGTGGTGCTGAGTGAGCTCAGGATCAGTAAGTATCAGTTCCTGTGTTTTTCTTTTAATTTTTCTTTTGGATTCTTGGTGTCCTAGACGATAGAGACAACTGAACTTGCTTTATCATTGGTATATAATTTCTATTTTAGAGGGTTTTGAGAGTTTGTTAGAGTGGAAGAAAATATCCTTTTATTACAGATTCATAAATCTAGAGTTTGAAGGGACCTTAGAGATGATTGAGTCTACATTCTACCTTCTACAAGGTCTTTCCTGATCCAACTCCATCCTGCATATTGCTGTTTTTCTAAAAGGACTAATGACCTTGAAGGGTGATCTCTTGACTCATGAATAAATTGGATTATATGAGGCAGAGTTGCAGAAAGTTGTCAGCCTCACTCTCACTTCCAGACTCATCAAAGTCCAGTGGCAAGACAAAAGTCATAAAGACTGGTCATGACTTGGGATGCAGTGAATGACCTTGGCATCTTCAATGTCTGACCAAGCTCTAAGTGCTCCACAGTTTATACTTCAGTCACCTTTGTGACTGTTGGAACAAATTGCTCTGGTTTGCCCATTCCACTGGGGAAAGTCTTTACATGCTTGGGGTAGACAATCCCTTAATTCACTAACTGGTTTATGAACCATTGATTACCCTCAACCTTAACTCATCTGCCAAGACAGTTTTCTGGGCTGTGGTCATTGCACATGTTATGTAATCATTAAAAATTACCTTTCAGGTCTATAGATTGAGGAAGACTTCATCACTAAACAAGCAACAAAGATGACCAAAAAAGAATAGCCAATTTTAATGACATAAAATTTCAAAATTTTTTACGCAAGTGAATCTAATAAAAATTAGGAGGGAAATGGGTAACTGGGGAAAAAATCTTTGCAGCAAGTTCATTTTAGCTCTAACTCAATGAATCTAAACTCTTGGAAAACTTTAAAGGGTTAAACCACCAATCATGATCAACCTCCTCCTCCTCCTCCTCCTCCTCGACATTACAGTATATTGTATCATATTAGTGAATTGTAGCTATACTGCTGGCTAGCTAAGAATTACTAGCTGTATAAGAATGGAAAAATCATTTAAACTCTGTAAGTCTCAGTTGCCTCATCTGTAAAATGGAGTTAATGATGTTCATAGTATCTTCCTCACAGGGCTGTTGTAAGACTCAAATGAGATAATGTATATAAAGGAGACAATTTGGCAAAGTGAAAACAGTACTGTTCTGGAGGATTAATGTGAATCTACTTTCTGTATTTATTGTATATACCTAAATATGTATATTTTTGTCTCATCTCTGATTACATTACATTACATCTCTGATGTAAGCTCTTTGAGGACAAAGACTGCTTCCTCTTTTTTTTTTTTTTAAGCACAGTGCCTGGTATATAATAAGTACTTAATAACTTCTTGTTGATTGAATGGTAGGAGTTAGAGTGCCAAGGTTCAAATTCTATCTCTGTTCCTCTTTCTGTGAATTCATTGAGACTTAACTTCCTAATCAGTATAACAATGTGCCTAGACCAGATGGCTTCTGAGGTTCCTTCCAGCTCTAACTCTATGAATGGAAACTCTTGGAAAACTTTAAAGGGTTAAACTACCAGATCATCATCATCACCATCATCACCATCACCATCGTCATCATCATCATCATTATCGTTACATGACTGAAAGACTAGAGTTACAATATGGGATCATGGGCAGACCAGTGTTTTGTTTGACAGTAGATGCTAATTCTAAAGTGACAGTCAGTCAATACACATTTATTAAGCACTAAGTGCCATGTACTGTGTGGGATCAAAGTTTCACTAGGACATCAGGGAGAAGTGAAGAGATTTGGTAACTAGAGAGAAATCTTTTATTTATGTAAGTTCCAGTCTTCCTATATTTCTGAGTGGGTAAATTTAGTCCTCCCTTAGTCATTCCCTCTCAATTACTCTCCCTACCACATGCACCTCTTTCCAAGGCTGAATTTGGAAAGTTCATAGGATCATAGATTTAGAGCTGATGGTTCTTCAAGAGTTGTCTAATTCAACTCTTTCATTTTATATATGGGATAACTTGGGTGGAGGGAAATTGACTGATTGATTCAAGTCACATACTTAGTAAATATCAGGACCAAGATTTAAACTCAAGTGTTTAACTTCCAAATCCAGCCACTTTTGCATTTGTTCTCTATGTTTTTGGCTCATTTGTTCATTACAGATGATCTATGCTATTGGTTTGTTAGACTGATATTACCTTAATAGTGGATGCAATTTCTGGAGAGTAAATCATTAAGAATAATGTAGGGAAGTAAATCCCCCTCAGACAATTGAATATGGTTTGGCAAACACTGTTTAAAAGCATGCATATTCCCAAATCACAGACTAAATAATCAAAACTAATCAGGATTGCATTGAAGACAATTTAGAAAGAACTGTAGTTTGTAACACAAATCTATGACTCTAACTTTGCTTATGTACTATGCTGGGAACATCAAAATGAGGCCCAGTGTAAGGTTTTAAATTTATAACTAAAAAGCCAGACAAGGAGGATTTATGCAATTGCTAAGCCTTCAAATTAACTCATCAAGCCTAATTCGTAGGATAGAAAGCTCAGCAATTCCTAGAACAGCACATATTTTGGAATCCTGAAAGGACAGATAAAAATAAAAATGTTTAGGGAAATTTTATTGGAGAAGAGAAATCTAATTCAATTAAATCAGTTGAAATTATAAATCTAAACTTCCAGTTTGCTTCCCAGAAACTTCAACATTGAATATTAGTTTTATTCAATTTTCTTTGTTCCACTAGGAGAGACAGTAGAATCTTTAATATTCTTTGAAAACATTTTTTTCCCTTATTTCCTTAGCTGATATATGTGACTCTAAGGATCAGAACCAGCAAAGAATAATCTTGGTTATATTACCTTCAACAAAATCATGGCTAAGAAACATTTAATAAGCAAAATGTTTGAACTTGAAAACCCAGAGCTATTTCGTTTGTAGTAACTCCAAAAGAAATCTTTGTATCCTGAGAATATATCATCCAGACACATATATCATAAGAACACAGATTTAGAGCTGTTAGGGATCTTCAAGATCATCTAGCCTACTCTCATTTTATAGTTCAGGAAACAGAGACTCAGATAATCTTTCAGTGACTTGTACAAGGTCACATAGTCATAATGTATAAACCCAAGTCCTCTGACTCCAAAGCCAGCATTCTTTCCATGTCACCAAATTGCCTTTTGATGTGAATGTTCATTACCCATGAATTTATTTTCTTGTCAAGAAAAGGGAAGAGTACATAGAGTTTTTGAAAACATCAATAAAAATTATCTAAACCAATCTGTGCTTGAAATTCACATATAGGGCCAGCTCAACATGATAAGCCCTGAAATATTTATAGTTGTAAATGCCACTAAAAACAAAACAAAACATATGTATTCTTTCTATACATAGTAGTTTTTTTTTTAAACAGAGTCAACTTTTTTTTGATATTTCTTATGGAGAAAGGAACTATTTGGGCATGCCACCCATAGCTCCACTATTCCAAAATATTCCTACATTCAGATAATTACTTCTTCTCTCTTTTTAAATATCTATTATAGGGAAATTCTGAAGGCAAAAGACAAAACAACTCTCTATAAAATCCTAAGGCTAGGTAACTAAGTTATAACTTAGAATCAGTAAAGAACAAGAAAAGACAGTCATATAAGGAAGACTATTGTTCTTATGAAGGCAATTTTAACTAAAGTTGCTAGTATTCCTAGGGATAATAATATAAAATTGCTGCTATTGCCTTTGAAAAACAGATTTCATAAAAAAGGAGAATAAAATTTCCAACTGTAATATGTGCCTAAATTTGTTCCTTAAAGTGAAAATGCTCTCACAATTACTCGTAAGTCAAACTACTGAATTATTAAATCAATAATCTGGATGATTGAGAACCCAAACTTGATTACCTCTTTCATATATAGTCAATGACTTTTCAATGTAAATGGGTGTTTGTGAAATCCTATTTATTAGTGATTGATATGATTGCAAAATTTAAATACCTAGGAGTTTTGGGAGGGCAGAATAATCTTCCCTTAGCAAGTAAGCACATATAGAGGTTTATTAAAAAGAACAAATCAATAATAGTATGTGACAAGTGCGATAGATTTGGCTTAATTTGTTGACCCCAATGACAGAGATCATTTGACCCATCAAAACTAAACTGTATTCAACAATGTGTTAAGAAAATTCAATGTTATGTGTCTTTTTTGTATTATAATGCTTTGAAAATTAATAATGTGGTATATGCTTGGTAAGTCCCAGTCATATACTCAATTATTCTTTTTAAATAGGTATTTCTTATTAGGTTGTGTATAAGATCATTTATGGAATACTGAGCATTTACTTAATATGTGCTTGGGTGTATGCTTTCATACACAGATACAAAACAAAACAAAACACCCAAGGAAAAAAACAAAACATATCAATCTATTTTCCCCAAAGTAAAGAAAACTATCTCTCTGAACCTGGAAATCAGTATTTCAAATAGGGCAAAAAAACTATCAAAGTATATACTAATTTTCAATGGATGCTTATTTGGAGTTCACAAGATTTGGTACTGGAAAGGATCTTATTAATTTAGCCTGATCTTTTCATTTGACAGATGAAGTAACTGAATCCCAGAGAAGCTAAGTGACTTGCCAATGTCACACAAGAAGTGACAGAACCTTATTTCAACTCAGATTCTTCAGATCCCCAAACAGCCTTTTTTATCCCATTCTATGAGTTTACCCATATAAGTACTAAAGTGAGATTTATTTGTTCTGAAATTTACTTAATTTAAAAAAGTATTTTCAAGAATTTACTAAGAGTTTGCTTTGTTAATATTTATGATTTTGTCTTTTCTTTAGTAGTATATGATTCAGAAAGAAAAGGGTATATATGTTGTATTTTGTTAAAACTTGTGAAATTCTACTTCCTTGATTTGAGAAACTGCTTTGTTAAGCACTTACTTTGTGACAGGCATAGTGCTAAGCACTGAGAATACAAATATGAGCAGAAAAAGTCCCTGACCTCAGGGAATTTACATTTGAATCAGGGAGATAATGAGTTAATAAATGAGTACATAAAATGAGTATTAATACAGAGAGAATAAATGCAAAGCAGCTAAGTGAAAGGTAGTTGGGGACGGAGGGTATTACCATTTGGGAAGATCAGGAAAAGCATCATGTAGAGATGGTGAAATTTGAGCTGGATCTTGACTAAAGAGAGGGATTTAGTAAGGTGGAGGTGCAGAAGTACATTCCAAGTATGTGGAATAAATAGAGCAAAGGCATGATTGAGAGATGGAGTGCCCTGTGTGAAGAAGAGAGAGAAGGCTCATTTGGCTGGATCACAATGGAGTATGGGAAGAAGAGCAATGTGCAATGAGGCTGGACAGTTTTGTTGGGACCATATGGGGTGAAGGGCTTCAGAAGTTAAACAGAAGAACTTGTATTTTATCCTTGTTGTTATTGTTCCTTCCTTCTTCAAGAGGACCACCTAGGGGCAATGGAAGCCACAGGAAGTAATTGAGTAAAGATGTGATATGGTCAGACCATGGCTTGAGGCAAAAGTCTTTGGCAGCACTATGGCTGAATGTGTTGGAGTAGAGAGTAACTTGAAGCAGGAAGACTAATTAAGAGGCTGATAGGAGGTTCACAATCAATTTACTGAAAACAAATTAGTCACAAAATTTATCCCTTCTTCCATGTCTCTCCTAGGCACTGAAAAGGAACTCCCCCAAAAAAAACTCCACCACTGTACTCAAGCCAGAACCATGTGAGTCCTTTACTGAAACTTCATTGTATAAAGAGTATGTTAAGTGAAATTTATTTTTATTGAACTATCAGCTATTACTCAGTACTAAGTTTCCCAACATTAATGCTTGTTTAATAATATAGTTCTACCATGAATGTCTAATTTTGCATAGTCTAGGTCCATCCAAATACACAAACATTCCCCAAAATAATTAACAGCTGACATTATAGAATACTTGAACAGTGAAGAGTCGATATCTCAATCTTTCTCTACAACAACCTTGTGAGGTGGCAGGTAAAACTAGAATTTCACATATATATATATATATATATATATATATATATATATACACATACATATATACACACACACACACATATATACGTACACACACATATATATGTGTATATAGATAGGTAGTTAGAAAATGAATCTTATTGTTGCAATACCCTACCACCTCTGAAACTATTTTAAATATCTATATATCTATATCTATAGAGAGACACATGTCTTTATCTATATATCTTGTTGTTGCAATTCCCTACCACCTCTGAATTGCTATAATAGGATGAAAGTGTAAGGTCCCTTATTGGGTAACCTACTTTGTTGTTTTTCCTATAACTTTGTTGTTCATAAGGTTAGTTCCATAAGGTCTCAACTGATTTTTTTTTTTTTTTGCTTTTTAGGAAGGGGGAGGATAGAGTAATTGGGGTTAAGTGACTTGCCCAAGGCCACATGGCTAGTAAGTGTTAAGTGTCTGAGACTGGATTTGAACTCAAGTCCTCCTAACTCTTGGGATGGTGCTCTATTCACTGCGCCACCTAGCCATCCCATCAACTGATTTTTACTACATGAACTAAGCACTGGAAGGCCAGTCTGGTCAGGTTTTATTGAATTATACTATCTTATCTCTAGCAGGCTTTACCAGCATTACATAGAGAATGATGGAGATGATGAAGAAAATTATCTTCACAAATCTGTCCTGATCCATCTACATATAGACATCCATATTAAGCTTCTCTCAGACCCAAGATAATAGGATGTGTATGGGCAGGAGCTCTTGTCCTTGACCAATATCACCTGATGACCTCTTTCTCAAAGAATATGGTCTGGTTTGATTCCTCCCTGGATGCCTCAGCAGGTAGAAATAACTAACCCAAACAAGAGTCTTTCCTGATACCACATACCCTATTCCTATCACCAACCTCCCAGCAACAAGCCCCACCCAATAAAAGAGTGTCTCATACCCAATTCACCTCTTGCGTAATTAAAACCTATATGAGCCTTGTCCTTTTCCTCCTTCAGGGAGTCTCTGACAGCCAGTGTAGGTAGGGCTCCCTTGCTGATAAACTCACTAAGTTATCATTGGTTCCTAAATTTTCTGGTTCTGGTTGTGGCTTCAGGTTTGTTCTGTGCTATATTGGGGTACTGGCAATGCTGATATACTGTGAACCATTACTGAGTTTGTTCTTAGAAAGACAAACAAAATTAGTCTGCGTGTGAATGTTTATTTCTCTCAAATCTTGTGGAATGTGCATATAGAGATAGAGCATATAGAGAACATGCATATAGAGCATGGGGCTCATCATAGGATGATGATGGACTCAAGGATGGACAGAAAAAAAGAGGACTTATATCTTCAGAGCAATTTCTTCTCCCCTTCCTCCCTTCCTGGCTGAGGATACCTATGTTAGCTAAAATTATAGTCTCCAGATGTGTTCACTATGATATGAGAAAAAAATTTCTTAATTGGATAGGTTGCAAATACAGTGAGATGGGAGAATGTTAAGGTGTCAGTTGAAATTATAGATCCAGGATGTCTGTTACCAGTTAACATGACATGATATAACATAATAAAACATAAGAAAAGTCCCATTATTCAAGGTGCTGTCCAGTTCAAGGAGTCTTGTCCTAGGTAGTCATAAACAGAAAAATGCTCCTGGTCATTTTCATCTGGTGTTATAATTGCTGGCACAGGAAGGGGCATTTTGGGTTCACTCAGAGAGCAAAGCAAAGCATGTCTGTTATGCCAGAACATGCAAAGCATTATGGTAAGTTAAGCTCAGAGTGGGCCACAATATCTCTTCTGATTGACCAATTTATGTTTTAGGCCTTTCCCAGGTCTTGGGGGTTCAAAATGTTTTAGGAGAGGTCTACAATAATAAGTGAACTGGACTATGACATAATCCTTCTTAGGTCTTGAGTAGCAGGCATGCTCATGCATTCAAGCATGTGCTACCCCTCTTTTATACTAGTAAGCAAACAATGATACCTGGGCCCCAATAAGTCCTCTTAAGGTACTAACCCCCCTGAGCAACATCTTGTCCAGGTACAATTGGCCCCTTGAGGCATCTTGGCCTATCTGCCTCTCCTTTATTGGCCATAAAGTTTCTTCAGATCCCTTCCCTTTGGCCAAATATTTTGTCAAAATATTTTGGAGGTATCCTGTTTCCCAGAGCTAAAGCCCAGCAAGCAGGCTTGGCATAACAACAGTGCTCAATGCTCTCACCTTCTGGCAAAATGTATTGCTTTGACCAAGCACCAAGTGTTCACTGCCCCCTATTTCCCAGGGACCTGAGGGCCATCTATCACCTTGCTTGACTTGCTCACGATCCCTTAACCAAACCGGGTACCGTATCCTGCTGTGAGATAATCAACTTGGAGACTGCTCCCATAGGACTCAGGAATGATTGCATTTTCCATGTGTGAGCCTGCCATGGAAATTTGCTACCCAAGACATAAGAATGATTCTATAATGGTCCAGCCCACTTAAGGATATGAGCATTGCCTGTAACCCAGCACGTTAAGTCCTCCTTCTCAAGAGGTATCTTCCTTGTAAGTCATTTTCCTCACTCTGAAATAAATTATGCCACTACTTTGTGCCTTGACACACCTGTCTCCAGCCTTCTCTGTTTGACTCTGGCCATTCCCAGGTTAGAAACCAGTACAGTCTGGATGGTGTTTGAAATTCTGTTGACAACCCACAACCCCAAATTAAGAACTCCTAGTCTAAAAGAAGGTGCCCCATATTCAAAGTAGATCTTCCACATTCTATCATTAGAGACTAATTTGGGCAATACCCCTCAGAGGAGGGAGATAGAGGCTAAATGTCTTTCATGGCTCAGAATGGATTAGGGGTTAAATTACAGACCAATCAAAGGGAAAGATAGTCCACTAAACTTTATATAGTGATCCCTAAAGTAACATATTGATTTAGAAAATCACATATTAGCATTATTTATGGTCTATTGTTTTTTTTTTCCTATTAAATATTTCCCAATTACATTTTAATCTGGTTCAGTATTCAGTAGTATTGGGGGAGCAATGAAGCCCCAGTATTTAGTGTTTGACTCCTCCAGACTTTATAGAGAACGGTGACATTCTTATTTAATTAACAGGTAAAAAGAAGATTTTTGAAGGGGAAAGGTAAGGCCTTTAAAGCAAAACTCAGAGAGAGCCAAAAATTCTTGGTCAAAAATTAATTTTATGCAAAATTACTTTCTTAAATAGGAAGCAACTTACCAAAGTGTTAGCTGTTTTGTAATGGTGACAAAAGTAAATTTTATCTGTTCTTCTGGTCTTTGATTTCAGGAGACTTTTAGAGCTGTTTGAGAACCAAGAAAGTACCACCATAGCAAAGCCTTGGCTGTCTGTCTTCTAAGAAGAAAAGAAAGGGGAAAAAAGTAGCTACTCTGAAAGCAGGCATTAGGGCTCATTAGGAGTTGAAGGTGACAGATGATACTTTACTCTGATAACAAGGTAGCTAAAAGAAAGTCACCTACTATGTAGGACCTTTTAAAATTTATTTTTAACACTAAGCAGACAGCTTCATTTTTAGTACAGCATACAATGTAATGATACAATGTTCAGTACTGAGATGTTTGAAAAGCTAGAGTCTCTATGCAGCTTAGGAAGAGAGACATATTAGGAAATTTAAGAACTGAATTACAAATTGATATAGTTTAATCAGGGAGTTTTCTTAAGAATAGGCACAAAAGGAAATGAGAAAGTTGACTGGAAGATGGAAATAGCAGGAAGAGTAGCAAAAATGTAGTTTTAGATGATGGGGCACTTTGGGTAAAAGCAGGCTTGGGTAGAGTGCTTTATGTGCATAAGGTTTTTATTTTTTATTTTTATTTTTTAAATTACTTATGCATAAGGTTTTTAGACTACCAGAGGCAACATAAGATGTCTGTGCTCCTCCCTGGGGGACTCAGTCAGTCAGTAACCATTTATTTAGCACCCTACTATGTGCCAGGCATTGTGCTAAGTGCTGAGGATACAACAGCAAAAGGCTAAAGACAGTCCCTGCTCTCAAGAAGTCTGCAGTCTAATGAGAGAGTGTAATGGGGGCAGAAAAAGGGGGCAACCACTAGAAGTAGAGAAGAGGCTTAGATGGATTCAGAAGTGAATGTGGGAGAGAAAAAAGGACAGAATTCACCAACTCTGAAATTCTACCAAAAGCCAACACAGCCCCATATCTTCCTCTCCTAAAGGGCAAAGTGGTTGTCTTGTCGGGGTCTGTTCAATCTTTGATTCTCATGCCTATGTATTTTTAAAGTATATAGTGAAGTCTGTACTTAAAAACAAATATTGAAGTTACCCCCTCCCCAGCATGTATTATTATAAATAAGACCTTTTTAATATGTTGCATCTGTACTCCCACTGATGTCTGATGTAACAACTCTACTGGAACAGATCCTGACTGATATACACCTTTACATTCTATATGACACTTAATCATGTCCTCTCAGCAGTCTTTTATTTCGATCTCTTGACATTGTTTGGATATTAGTGGAACATGTAGACTATCTATGAATTATCTCTTACATTTACTATAAGATTGGCATACCTTCCTTCTTAATCTACTTATATTGTGTCATTTTTGCACAAGTCTTCATTGTTAATATGTCACAGTCTGCTCATTTCCACCTTATATCTCTCCACTGCACTTGGGGAAATGCTCAACCTTGAATCTTAGGAGGCTGTGATATTCCATAAATCACATCAATTAGTACATAACCAGAAGAATATTGATGTTAAAAATGTGAGTCTGTGTTTCAAGAAGAAACATAGTCACTAAAAACATTGTACAATCTGTTAAAGTCAACGCAGCCTGCTTGCCTTCATACAATTATGACTTCTGTTTATTGTTCATCTGCTATATTTAAGGAAAAGATGCTGATTTACCAGCTCTATTGTTTTCTATTTAATTGTAGTTTGAAAAAAAAGCATTTTTAATTCATTTGATTTTGTCTTGTAGACTAAGTTAAACTCCTCTGAGTAATTATGAATCTAATTTAGAAGACAGCCATATTTCAGATCCCAATGCAATAAGCACAATACCATCCATACAGATTTCTCCTGGTTCTACTCTTCTCACTCAGCATCAGTTCATATAAGCCTCTAAATGAAAATATGAAGTCCATTGGCTCCTCATTTCTTATAGTGCAATAGTATTCCATTACATTCATATACCACAACTTATTTAGCCATTCCCCACTTGATGGGCATCCCTTTAATTTCCAATTCTTTGCCACCACAAAAAGAGCTGCTATAAATATTTTTGTACATCTGGGTCTCCCTCCCACTTCTATGATCTCTTTGGGATACAACCCTAGAAGTGGTATTTCAAGGTCAAAGGGTATGCGATTATTTATAGCCCTTTGAGCATAGTTCCAGATTGCTCTCCAGAACAGTTGAATCAGTTCACAACTCCACCAACAATACGTTAGCTTTCCAATTTTTCCCCATCCTCTCCAGCATGTGTCATTTTCCTGTTTTATCATCTTAGCCAATCTGACTGGTGAGATGTGGTACCTCAGAGTTGTTTTGATTTGCATTTCTCTAATCACTATTGATTTAGAGCATTTTTCATGTGTTTATAAATATCATTAGTTTCTTCCTCTGAAAACTAACTGCTAATATCCTTTGACCATTTATCAATTGGGGAATGACTTATATTCTTATAGATTTGACTCAATTTGCTGTATATTTTAGAAATGAGGCCTTTATCAGAGATATTGGTTGTAAAAATTCTTTCCCAATTTAACACTTCCCTCTTAATCTTGGTTGCATTGGCTTTGTTTGTACAGAAACTTTTCAATTTAATTAATAAAAAGTTATCAATTTTGCATTTTATAATGCTCTCTAATTCTTGTTTGGTCGTAAAGTCTTCCCCTCTCCATAAATCTGACAGGTATACTATTCCTTGCTTTCCCAGATTGTTTACAGTACCAGCCTTTATACCTAGATCATGCACCCATTTAGACTTGATTTTGGTATGCAGTGTCACATAATCTTTACCAAGAAAATTTGGGGGGGTGGTCTCAAAAAATTAGACGTGACTGAACAACAACAAGAGACAACATGTCCTCCAAAGAGCTATCCCAGCTAAGCAAGGGAGTGACATCCATTGGTGATGAGGCTATGTGGTAGAGCCCTAGTTCTTGAGTCAGAGGACTTTGATTCAAATTCTATTTATTGTACTTAAATGAAAGTTAAATCGTATTGTATTTAACACAAAGTATATTGTGATGGAAATTGTTTCATGTTTAAGTAGTCCTATAGGGTGTCAGGAAAATGCTCAGTTACTAGGCGCAAAGAGAATATAAAATATCCAACTATGCCTCATGATACTCTGGAAAAATTGTGTTTAGGAATGCTGATATCTTAGTGTTTCTTTACGATTTGTCTACAAAGTATATACTAGAGATTTGGCAACTATCTGGTTAATATAATAGTACCTACATTGTATAATCTGGGTCTTTTCCTAATTAACCACATACAGTATTTGCCACATCTTTTCTTGATTTTGTGCTTTACAGAAACAGACTTAGAAACAAAATAGTGTTTTCTCTGCCCAATTTACTAATGCTTTTGTTGTAATTTTCGGGGTTAAAACACAATTTCAATTTTTCTCTGTAGCGTAAGAAGACTCAATATTCCATCATTATTTTAGGAAGAAAAGATAAATCGAGGAAGCAGCATAGACTCAGAGATACCAAATTGTCAGCAATGCCAATTAGTAGAAATGCTACAATTTCTGAAACATTGTGTCTTCCTGGAGAGCATCCTTGGAGCCACCACTCCCCCAACTTAGAATGATGTAACTTTTGCTGCATATTTTATATATATATTTTGCTTTTTGGAGGGCAATTGGGGTTAAGTGACTTGCCCAAGGTCACATGGCTAGTTTTTGTGTGAAGTGTCTGAGGCCAGATTTGAACTTAGATTCTCCTGACTACAAGGCCGGTGCTCTATTCAATGTGCCACCTAGCCGCCCCCATATCATATTTTTCAATAATATGCAAACCCATGTCAAATCTAGAGAAGTAAAAGTGATTAGTTAATAACAATCTTTTAAAGAACCTCTTAATTGTTAACCTGATCAAATTTCAATGTCGTCCCTAGCAAAAAGAAATAGAAGAAATGGTGAGATTCAACAAATGTCAGAACTTTTGAGCTAAAATACATCCTAGCAACAAAATTATCTTCCTAAAAATGTGTCAGGAGCTGTACATATCTCACTGATGAATTGACATAGCTAATTAAATTGTGGGATGTGTAGTAGAGAACAAGAGCTAAGAGCAGGTTAATAAGTACAAAGAAAAGCTGAGAAAAAGGAACTAAAGAAACTGATATTTCAGACAACCTTCCACAAAATGTAAGAATGAGTCAATATCCTAGAACAATAAAATCTTACAGTTGGAAGAACATTAATAATCTAATTCAGTGGTGTCTAAATCAAATGGAAACGGGCCACTAAAGCATACATAAAGGTCCCACATATTGAGTTACAAAACCACATATTAGCATTATATATATTACTGTATTTGTATTTATTCTGTTCAACATTCCCTATTAGATTTTAATTTGATTTGGGCTACATTCAGGCATAGGCCATGTGTTTAATAGTTCCAGTTCAGTCCAACCCCTATTTGAAGAATGAACTGCTAACAAGTGGTCATCCAAGCAGTTATATCAGCAAAGGTATTTGCCTCTAGTTATGTACCTGCAAGGATGGGGATCTGCTTTTTCCTGAAGCAATCTTTATGTCAATACAGAGATAGCTAGGTAGTGAATTGGATAGAATGTTGGACATAGAGTCAGGAATTCCTGTTTCAATCCTGCCTTATATCTTTATCAGTTCTGTGATCCTGGGCAAGTAATTTAACCTTAGCCTGCCTCAGTTTCTCCATCTATAAAATGGGGATAATAATAAGTACCTAATTCACAGGGTTATTGTGAGGTGAAAATGAGATATTTTTAAAGCACTTTGCACTTCATTTAAATGATAGTTATTAGATATTATAATATTAAAATATATTCAAAGTATACACAAGGATACAAGACAGGGTAGGGGATGGGTATGGAGTAGAGAGAAGCAAGAATAGTAGATGGAGGGAATTTTCTAGTTAATGACAGGAAGTTGGACAGACAACTCATTGAAATGTCTCTTCCATGTATATTTTTGAGTATATATACAGGCATACTTGGACAGTTACTACCTTGGGTTGAATTAAATAAGAAGGTATCAAGTTGAATTGAACTTGGGAAACTATACAATGCCTTCAATGATCCCAAACTTCTCACTGCTCCCCTCAGCACTGGCTGCCCTAAATCCAAACAACTTTATAACATAAGTATTCTCTTGGTGATAACTGTCTGGCAAAAAACCATGCAAAATCATAGTATCAGAAGATTAAAGAACTTCAGATGGCCCCAAGGGCCATGAAAAAGCTTATAGTGGTCTTTAGTAGGCTATGACATGTTATCAATTATTATTTCATCCTAGAAGTAGAAATAAGATCTCATATAGAAGCTGACACTTGCCTGAGCTTTGAATGAAACTATGAATAGGATGAAGATGGGAAACCAGTATCATTTCAAGAAAGAAAAGATAGTCTGTTCAAAGGCCCAAGGACAGGGCAGAGGAAGAAGCCAGTTTGGCTGATCCACGGAAAGTATGAAATTAATCATGTATAACAAGTCTGGAAAAGTGGGTTAAAATTAAACTTTCTTCACCACAACCCATTTGAGTTAAATTATACATGTTTTAAGGTGCCCATTTTTACAAATGAAAAAATGAAGCTGAGAGCAGTAAAATAACTAATTCAAGAACCAATAGCTAGTGAGTACTGGAGTAGAGATTCAAAACTAGGTCTTTCTACTACAAGCCCCCTGCTTGCTCCATTATAATATACTACTTAGGTTCACATGTACCTTATTTCAAAATGTTCTTATTTGCCTCCACTTTGACCTGTGAAGATCACAACCTTTTCAACCTGTGTTATTTATTTATGTACATCCTCAGAGATTATCTCTCCATGGTCCTGGAGCCATTTCATGAGTTCTTTGAATATTTTTTGGATATTACTGAAGCAAATGGGTTGTGTATCCATCATTCTGTATTCTGGATGCATGATTAGTTGTATTTTACTTTATGTCTTCTCCTACTTTTAGGACACAAATTACAATTGGTAATATGTTGCAGCCTACTTATAACTATCACAAAACTTTCCATGATCTTCAGGGTCATCTGAAAATTTTAATCTTCTGAGATTGTGATATATAGCTAGCTATAGCTAGCATTTAAGTAGCGCTTTGAGATGTACAAAATACTTTACAAATGTCACATTTGTCCTCAAAATAACTCTGTGAGTTAAGTGGTATTAGTTTTCTCATTTCACAGAGGAGGAAACTGAGGCAGAGATTAAGTGACTCAACCAGGTCACAGAACTGGGAAGTGTCTGAGGCAGTATTTCAACTCAGATCATCCTGATTCTAGGCCCAGCATACTATCTACTGGACCTTATAGATGTCACAGTCACACAGTATCATAAGGACAATATTTGTGCTAAAATGATGTTGTTAGTGTTGTTATTCCATTTTTTTTTTTGGAGGGAAGTGATGAGCAATTTAAGATCATTGAAAGCATTGTAGAATTTCTAGAATTCAATTCACCTCAATAAACTCATTTTAAATTCGATACAATGTGGCATCTTTCCAAGTATACCTGCATATATACTCAGACACCTATAGACAGTTCTCACTTCATATAAAGCAATTTTTTTATGCAAAGTGATTGTTACATAATGCCATTTTCCCAGAGGACTTGGGAAAGGGAGAGAAGAAGGCAGGAAAAGGACTGTGCACCATAGAGGAAGAGGGCTGGCACGTGGCTCAAGAACATGTTGGGGCCAGGGACAGAAAAGCTAGAGCAGGAGAAACATGGGGCAGTCACGTGGGTAGACAATCTTCCTACTCTTGCCAAAGACAGACACAGGCAGGTGTAATGGTAATGGGGATTTGAAGATGTTCCCTGCCCCTTGAAATGGCAAGCAAACAAGTACTTAGTGCCTTGTTTCAAGTAAGACCTTGCCCTTGATTACATCAAGCCTCTATTAAGAAACAGAACCTGTGAATCCCACAGTGGGAGGAACTTGCTCATGCAACAGGAAGGGGCAGGGAAGGGAGGAGCTAATGATCATATATAAGGGGAGGCCCAGGCTGGAGAGAGAAGAACTGAGAAGAGAACTGAGAACTGAAAAATGAGAAGAGAGGACAACTGGGAGGAAGCATGGCTGTGGTGCCGGTACTTTGTCTGTTTTGATGTTACTTTGTCAGATTTGTCTGCTGATAAAGAATGTTGCTGTTACAGAACCCCCAGGACCTTATTGCTGGTTCAGAAGCCATGAAAGAGGGTTTTCTTGTTTTATGTTTACAGAAGTTCTGGAGGAGGATCTTCCTGATGTTTTCAGAGGTACTGGGACTATACTTATGATTTGTATTGATTTCTCAGACCTTGTTGTTGGGTCTGCGTTGATTTCACAGGCAGATAGTGAATTGATGATGATGCCAGCAATGTGCATGGATGTTATTGTGGCTTTGTTAAGCTTTGTCTTCCCAGGAACAGAAACTGTGAAGGACTTGAGGTGGGCTGGACACTATGAGCTTCAACATGGAACAGGAACTGGATGAGGAGTTGGGAGTTGCCTGCCTTTGAACCCAGGTGAAAGTTGGATGGATTCAGATAGAAGCTGGACCCATAGAAGAGAAACCATGGAAGTTGAGAGCCAGTCTGAAGTCAAGATGAAAAGACCTCTCCTTGAGTATTTAATGCAAACTGAGAAGATTATGATTTACTGTGGCTTAGGGGTGGGAGAACTTTGTATTCTATATCCTGTATTCTTCAGGATGATTGAATTAAGGATGATTGGAAACTAATCTCCAATTAAGAAGAAAGAAGACTTTTTGACTGAGAAATTAAGACAATGTGACCTAGGGGTGGAGAACTCTGACCTTTGTACTTTTTGTCCATTAAGGAGGCTTGCCTCCTTAAGTATGATTGAGTTAAGTTGTTATTGAATGATTGTACTTTGTTTAAAACTATATGGCCACTTTGGTGAAAACTATGTGGCCATTTTAGAGATAAGTTGCTAAGTTATAACTTTGTGAATGCTGTACTTTGATTTTTGTGAATATTTTGCTCTAATTTACTTCTGAATAAATAGAGAGTTCACTGTATTATGTAATCAGAACCTTGAAGCTGTTCACAGCAGCAGTCCTCTGGAAAGCTTCTCATGCTTGGCTTTATAACAAGAGAGGACAAGTAACAGAATTATCTACACATGAAAGGGCTGTCTCAATGAGCTGCCTATCCAATTTGGTGCCATTATTTGGACACTACGCTTCCTTCATTTATTTTATTTGTCTAGGGTGGTTAGCTAAAATGTTCATTTTTAGAATTTTTTGAATTACTATGGAGCTCACTGAGGAGATAAATAATGATTGTAAAATATTGTTTTAGGACTTGATACAATAAGCAGAATGCTGAGAATGGGAACATCTGGAGACCTTTATAATTGTGAAGGTATCAGTCTTTTACTGATGATTGCACAAAATCTTCATGAAATTATGGAACTTTTTAGATGGATATGTCTCTCTTTTTTATGTGCCCTGTTATAGTACCACTCAGAAGATCAGTAAATAAATATTGTCTCACTTGTAGGGCTTTAAGGCTAATACAATGCTTTCCTCTTGACAATTTTGTGAGGCAAGTTGTGTGGGTATTTTGATTTCCATTCTACAGATGAGGCAACTGTTGATCTGAAAAGTAAAAGCAACTGATGATCAGAAAAGTAAAATGACTTTCTTTTTTTTAAAAAATAAATTAATTATTTTCTAGTTTTCAACATTCACTTCTATAAGTTTTAACTTTTCTCTGCCTCCCTCACCTCCCTTCTCCTCAAGATGGTGTGCAATCCAATGTAGATTCTACATATACATTCTTATTAAATATTTTCACATTAGTCATGTTGTATAGAAGAATTAGAATGAATGGGAGGAACCATGAGAAAGGAAAAAAAAACAAAATAAAACAAAAAAAGAGCAAGTAGTATGCTTTAATCTGCATTCAGACTCCACATTTCTTTCTCCGAATGTGGATGGGATTTTCCATCATGGGCCTTTTGAAGTTGTTTTAGGTCCTTGCATTGCTGAGAAGAAGCAGATCTATTAAAGTCAGTCATCACACAATGTGGTTGTTACTGTGTACAATGTTCTCCTGGATCTGCTTACTTCACTCAGCATCAGTTCATATAAGTATTTCCAGGTTTTTCTGAAATCTGCCTGCTCATCATTTCTTGCAGCAAAATACTATTCCAATATATTAATATACTACAACTTGTTTAGTCATTCCCCAAGTGATGGGCATCCCCTCAATTTCCATTTCCTGGCTGCCATAAAAAGAGCTGCATGTCTACGTGTGGGTCCTTTCCCCATTTTTATGATCTCTTTGGGATACAGACCTAGAAGTGATATTGCTGGGTCAAAGGGTATGCACATTTTTCTAGTCCTTGGGGCATAATTCCAAATTGTTCTCCAGAATAGCTGGATCACTTCACAACTCCACCAACAATACATTAGTGTTCCAATTTTCCCCACATTTGTAGTTTTCCTCTTTTGTCATGTTAGCCAATTTAATAGTGTGATGTGGTACCTCAGAGTTGTTTTGATTTTGATTTTTCTAATCAACAGTGATTTAGGGAATTTTTGTTCCCATATGACTATAGATAGCTTTCATTTCTTCCTCTGAAAACTACCTATTTATATCTTTTGACCATTTGTCAATTGAGAAATGATTTGCATTCTTATAAATTTGACTCAGTTCTCTATATATTTTAGAAATGAGGTCTTTATCAGAGATGCTAGTTGTAAAAATTTTTTTCCCAATTTTCTGCTTCCCTCCTAATCTTGGTTGTATTAGCTGTGTTTGTGCAAAACTTTTCAATTTAATGTAATCAAAATTATCCATTTTGCATTTAATAATGTTCTCTATCTCTTGTTTGGTCAGAAATTCCTCCATTCTCCATAAATCTGACAGGTAAACTAGTCCTTGCTCCTCTAATTTGCTTATAGTATCAGCCTTTATATCTAGATTGTGTACCCATTTGGACTTTATTTTGGTATACTGTGTAAGATGTTGGTCTATGCCCAGTTTCTGCCATACTGTTTTCCAATTTTCCCAGAAGTTTTTGTTAAATAGTGAGTTCATATCCTAGAAATTGAGGTCTTTGGGCTTATCAAACAATGGATTACTATAGTCATTGACTACTGTATCTTGTGTATCTAATCAATTCCACTGATCCACCACTTAATTTCTTAGCCAGTACCAAGTAGTTTTGATGATTGCTGCTTTATAATACATTTTAAGATCTGGTAAGGCTAGGCCACCTTCCCTAGCATTTCTTTTCATTAGTTCCCTTGATATTCTGGACCTTTTGTTCTTTCAAATTAATTAGAAAAATGACTTTCCCAAGATCATAACAACCAAATGGCAGAGTCAGCATTTAAACCTCAAACTTCCAAACTTTAGGTCAAGTATTTTTTTTGAACAGACCATGATACTTTTCAATAACAAATTTATCTTTATGGTCACATCTAATTTGTAAAAAGATCATTTTTTACACATATACTATAATAGCTAATATTTAGGATTTTAATGTTTATAAAATTATATATATGTATGTATATATATATATATACATAAAATGTACATTGTTCCATTTGATTTTCACAATAACCATATAAAGTGTTATTATCTTCTATTATTTTACATTTGAGAAAACAAAGATCAAGAAAGGTTAAGTGATAATGACTAAGATAGCTGGTGTTTAAAGTAGGTTAATACTTCTTAACTTCAAATCCAACTTTCTATCTACTACACCAGAGATATCAAACACACTGTAGTCCTCTCCTCAACTTTAAATGGCTACAGACATATCCATCCAAGAATTCCCATAGTTTCATGAAAGAGGTTTTGTGTAAAGTCCCAATAAGAGATGATACATTAACTATGATAGAGTTCTCCAAATGCTCCCATTTTCAGTATTGTGCTCACTCTATCAAGCCCCCATGCCCACAACTCTCATAAGTGTAGCCCAAAACAAATTACAATGCAACTGGGAAATAATTTGCCAAATAAAATTACTATAAAACATTTATAATGTTTATGTGGTTTTCAATAATGTTATTGTGCGGTTTTCTCAATCAATATGTGGACTGCAGGAATCCTTATGTATGGTTTAGTGGCCCAGTTTCTATTTCAATTTGACATCACTGCATTATACCAAATATGTCTGCATAAATATATCAGAGTATAACTTCAATTCAGCACAGTTATATATTAAAGAAACAATAAACATAGAATAATCTCTTCTCTATATAATGAGATTACCTCTTTTAAGTGCTTTATTTACTTCTCACAGAGAAGTTGTGGCTGTGAGCTATTGGCTTCAAGCTTGGATTGATTTAAATTTCATTTAATTCTACTAGTAGATTTCAGCCCCTGGAGAGGCATTGCTGGTTTTTGTTTTTGTCCTACTAGGGCCACAGGAAAGATGCTTAATAAATACTTGTTGAATTGAATTAAATTAAATGTGGTTGATTATCTCCTGTAGAAAGTGTATCCATGTTTTGGTAGAAATTGCTAAAGCTTGTCTTTCATAGTCAGAGAATCTGAAAGTTATCATTATATCCACACTATTATAAGATCTCATAATAGTAGTGTTGTAGAGGGCAAATATTAAGATGGCAATAGTTTCTCTTCTACTGAAAGTCTAACACATTTCCCTGGGTAGGATATGATTTGATAGGATTTAAGCAAAGCAACAGAGTTTGTGTTAGATAAAAGAACTTTGAGCTTGACAGTGGATGGTGTGGTCCCCCTATTTCCAGTTTCATGCATGCATTCTTGAAATGGACAGACCTTTTATATTACACACAGAATTTGAATAAAGATATGACTTTCAAAGTGTATTGAGAATGTGTCTTATTAGTCTGTTGTACTGAAATACATAATTAGTATTTATTTTTCCCAATATGTAAAGACAATTTTTTAGCATTCATTTTTATAAGATTTTGAGTTCCAAAATTTTTGCCCTTCCTATCTCCCCTCACCTCATTCTAAAACAGCAAGCAATTTGATACAGATTATATACGTGCAATCACGTAAAACATGCTTATTTACAGTTGTGAAAGAAAAAACAGAACAAAAAGAAAAAAAACACCAAAAAAATAAGTGAAAATACTATGTTTCAATAGGTATTTAGAGGGGCAGCTAGGTCTGCAGTGAATAGAGCACCAGCCCTGGAATCAAGAGGACCTGAGTTCAAATTCAGCCCCAGACACTTAACGCTTACTAGCTGTTTGACCTTGGACAAGTCACTTAACTCCAACTGCCTTGCCTTCCTCCTCTAAAAAGCAAAAAAAAGGTATTTAGAGTCTACCAGTCCTTTATCTGGATGCACATAGCATTTATCCATCATGAAATAGACAAATTAGGATTCTTAAATCTTCAAGAAAAAGAATACACAAGTAAAACATACACACAAAAATGAAAACTCTTGCTCATAGTGGTTATTACTATGCCAGACACAGTAGTGTGCACTGTTTCCCTTAGCTCTGCTATTTCTAGGAGAAATTCTAAACTGACAACTTAATTCTCTTTTTTATTGGGGGCAATGTTAGAGGTGTTAAGTTGATGGAAAATTACTCTCTGATAATTAGCTGGCTGGTTGGGTGTATGTATACTCAGCTTTCACCAGACTTGGCAATGTTGACAGAACTAGGGGAAAATGGAAATATGTTGGTTTAGGCTACCCATAGGCTTGCTCTTAGTGTGATATGATGACATCATTACCAAGGGGACTTTCACAAAAAGCAAAACCTGGATGACCCCTTTTTAGGAATGTTTTCAAGGCAATTCTTGCTCAGGTATATGCAGAATTAGACAAATTTTGAGTCTCTTCTAATTTTGGAAGTTTTTGATTTTGTGATATCCAAGGATTTTGGCTTACCATGATTGTGAGCCAGTTTTAATCCTTATAATCCACATGATATTAAGGTGGTTAATGGTAGAATATGACAATGCTATTTGGTAGGTAGTTGGGGGTTGTTGGTGCTGTTTTGCTGCTTGGCATTTGTTAAATGAGATATTTGGACTAGATGATCTCTGCAATCCTTTCTGGTTCTGTATCTGTGATTCTATTTTGCTGTCAAAGATAGAGGCAACCTGGATAGGATATTTATCAGGAACAGTACACCTGTTCTTACTTCTATCTGTCTAATCTCTGCAGTGCTCACTCTACTAGACCGTCTTAACTGTTCAATACAAAGGACCGTCTTAACTGTTCAATACAAAGGCCTTTTCTCAATTTCCATCTTACTTTAGCTTTATTTAGTTTTGATACTGTTAACCACCACCTGTATGTCTCACCCCCCAAAACGCACTCTTTTCCTTGCTTTGTTTCTATAACATTTTTTCTCCTGTATATATTTCTACCTTTCTAACCAGTCCTCTTATGTAGATCTTTATCTACTACACCTTGACTGTGCCTGTCTACAGAGACTCAGTCCTGGGTCCTTTTCATTTCTCCTCACTACACCAGGGGTCTTTACAATGAAGTCCATGAACTTAAAAAATGATAATTGCATTTTAATATAATTGGTTTCCTTTATAATTTATAATTCTATGTATTTTATTTTATATATTAAAAACATTATTGTGAGAAGAGGTCCATAGGCTTCACCGGGGTCCGCAGCATTGAAAACATTAAAAACACCTGCTCTAGATTCTTTCTTTCTCAGTGATTTAAAATACTCAATGAACATCTATGTTCAGATGTTTCCTTTACCAGCTTTAATCTCTCTTCTGACCTCCAGTTTCTGTTTTGCCAATTGCCTCTTAGAGGTATGGTAGAAAGAGCACCAGATTGGGTATTTAAGAAGCTGGGTTTAAGTCTTACCTCTGCCCCTTAATATCTATGTGCCTTAACAAACTTTCTGAGCCTTAGTTAACTTTGCTAAATCATTTAACTTTTCTGGGTGTCAGTTTCCTAATCTATAAAATGATGTGTTTGGATTAGACAACTTCCAGGGTCTCTTTTCTCTAAATCTAAAATATTTCTGAGTGGGTTATCAGCATCAACATGTTCAAAATGGAACTTATTATCTTCTCACTTCAATCTGCCCAAAGTTTTCCACTTTTGCTGAGGGAAACACCATCCATACCATCAGCCAGGTTCAGGCAATCATCCTTGATTCTTTTTCCCCTCAGTCTCCAAATCCAATCAATTGCCACGTCTGGCCAACTCCACTTCAAAAATATATTTCACACCACGGCTGCCCTTTTTACTTCCACATCTATAACGCTATCCTGATTCAGACCCTTGTCAGTTCTCATCTGGACTATTTCAGTAACCTTCCAGAAACCTCTTGCTTTCAGTCTTTCCTTTTTCTAATCTGTTTTATTATACAACTTTCTAACACATATATTTGGGGCAGTTAGGTGGTACAGAAGATAGAGTGCTGGGTCTAGAATCAGGAAGACCCGTGTTCAAATCCCAAATATAGATATATACTAGCTGTGTTATCCTGGGCAAGCCATTTAATCCTGTTTGACTCAGTTTTCTCATCTGTAAAATGAGCTGAAGAAGTAAATGGCAAGGTACTCTAGTATCTCTGCCAAGAAAACCCCCAAATCGGGTCATGAGTAGTTAGACATGACTGAAATGACTGAATAACAACATATATATTATATACAATTATGAATAAAAATATTTGTACTGTTGTTTTTTCCTAAGGGTGACCATATCTTAAAATCTATCTGTCCACCTAGAACAGTGCTGTGCACATTTCCGCATAATAGGTACTTTTTTGTTGAATGAATAAATGAATCACTATTCACATTTCCATTTAGAAAATGATTTTTATTTTTGTCCAAAATAGGTTCTTAGTTCAAAGGAGCTTTAAAGAAATTATTTCTCAAAGATGGTTCAAGTACCTAGTAAAACTAGTAGGTTTCCCTCTCCTTGAAGAATAAGAACAGCTGCAAACTTTCTTAGGTATCACAGAGTCCTCTTTTTAATTTCCTTTCAAATTATAAATATTTTTATTGCAGGTGCATATCAGGTAAAGTCACTTTGTCACTGATTTTAGCATTTTTTGGCATCTAATTTATTAATGAGGTTTCCAGAGAGTTCTGAACACATACTGGATATATTTAAAATGTTATTTATTAGATCAATGATGACAAATGGAAAAGGTTTGCAATGTGATCCAATATATAAATTAAATGTTCACAAAACCAAGGATGACTCAGCATCTAGGAAATATTAACAAAAAGCATGAATAATACAAACGCTAAAACAAAATAGCAACAGCAGAATTTAGAATAGACTTAGAACTGAGAAGTGGATATTTTATATATCAAGTTCTCATACTCTCAGTGGCCAAGTGAAAACTTCTATCCCCATCGTTACCTGGTTTACCAGCCCTCTCTCCAATATGGATACAGCTCTGGCAGTTATTTTTGAACTACGGTACACCATGTTAATACTAATCATTTTATTCATTATATTACTTCAGAAGCATGATAAAAAAAATACCTAGTGATTTCAAAACTGAGAAGTCAAGGGGATTTCTTTTTACCTTGGTTTTAACTCCATGATGATTCCACTATAGAAAAAATACCTTCTATCCTGCAAACTTTCTTTTTAATATTTTTCTAAAAATAAATGGTGTATTTTTCCAAAAGCATCACTGATGCCAACACTAATACATGCAGAAAGTTATTACACATATTGCTAAAGAAAGTGTTAAGTCTTTCTATATATGTGAATGACATATCAAATATTAATTTTATACTTTTCACAAAGGTTCACAGAACACTCATGGTTGAGACCTGTTTTTCAGGTTTCTTTAAAAATAACTTTTCTAATAATACATATTTTTTTAAAAAAATGAACTTTCTTTCATTTGTAGAATGTAGCATGAGAAGTGATTAGAATGCTGAACTTGGAGTCAAAAGCCCCAAGTTTGCATTTGGGCTCTGCTGCTAAGTAGCTAACAAATCATTTAACCATTCTGAGTCCCCCAGTTTCTTCATCTATAGTAGGAGATCATTAATCTAGACGACTTCTAAGGTTCTTTCTAGCCTTAGGTCTATGATTCCACAGTATCATTTGTTAGGATAGAACAACAGCAAAATTCATTGGTGACAATTTAGTGTCTACTAAGAACTTTTTAATGCTAACCAGTTCAGTTAAATTAATTTCAATAAACATTTATAAAGCAATCAGTATTTTAAGGTGCTTTGCTAGGCACTATGGTCAGAAGATAAAAATGAAAATCCTTGCCCCCAAGAGGCTCTCATTCTACTTTTAGGAAAGAACATGTACACAACTAAATTGTTCAATACAAAGCAATGCAACATAATTTCAAGAAGGAAAAAGCACAAATAATGCGTAGTAGGATCAGGAAAGGGCTTGTGTAGAAGATAGCTCATAAGCTGTACTTTAAAAGAAGCAAAATATGAAAATTGGTAGAAATAGAAATTGTTTTGAAATATATGTTTAACTAGTAAGAATGAGGTATAGGTAACCCTCTTCCCCCCAGCACACACACACACAAGTGCACACACACATATACACACACAAATGAGAATATGTTATGCTGAATACCCCTGGAATTGAGGTTCAATCATCATTCATTTGAAGTTCTTATTTGCATCAGGAAAATGCCATGTAGGTAAGGCAGGTTATGATGGGACAAAACTTTTGCTTCATATTTGATGAAATGGTTTCATGAAAAGAGTCAGATCTGAAGGAAGGTTACTGATGATATTTCCCATGTTTGCTCTAGGAAATTTCTTGTTATGTTTATACTTCATGTAGGACAATATCACAGTAGCTTTAGGTATTACTGAATGATTATATAGGTCAGCCCCTCATTTTACAGAGGATTGTAATTACTTAAAAATATTAAAAATGTTATGCTTTCCACCAATAACTTTAAGCAAAATAAACCAAATGTGATTAAATTTCCAAATAAAATCCTAAATTCCACTATTTGGATTTTGATTGGGGAAAACTATTTGTCCACAACATAACATTTAATTTGTGTTTTCCAAGTTTGAGGTGTATGTGTGTGTGTGTGTGTGTGTGTGCGTACTTAGGACAATCTAAAATAATATAACAGTGTAGCAAACATTTTTTATCTAATGTGAACACTGCACTGTCCTAGTGGTTGGGGCGGTGATATAGTTTAGATGATACATGATCTCATCCTCATCCTCATGGATCTTATTTTCAGTAGATAGTAAGTTAACATTATGTATACATAAATGTATATGTAAAATATACCCACATATTTGTGTACATATCTATTGATTGAAAGATCTATCATTGTCTTTGTATATGAGATTTTTCCCAAAGACCAATGAGATTATATATTGCTATGGGAATTGAATCATATCAATCTTGACATTCTTAGTATAATTCAAAATAGAACACAGAAGAAAGCTGCAGCCAAATGAAAGGATGGTTCATATACTCACTGGATAAACAAAGCAAGTTGATTGAAGCTATCATACACGCAAAGGCAACAAAAACAGTTTCACGTGGCATTTGGCCATCATTTATTGAAGTGTTCAAGATATGCATGTGCAAAAAGACCAGTGTGAAAACAATTGTAGCTCATGTAACTTTATTTCAGGAGATGAAGTGGTAGATAAAGTCTATGAAGAATTCATTAAGATTACTGGAATTAAATCAATTTTCACTTTGACACTAAAGAAGGAAAAGGTGAGGATGGCTATTGTTTTAGAAGGTACAGGTAATGAATAAGAAATGAAAGAGGCCAGAGACCTGCAGACTGTAAAGATGCCTTTGCCTCCATGTCATGAATGCTTTTAGTAAGAAGAAAGATTGACAGAGGCCAGATATGATGAGCTTCAAATAACATAATAAAAAAAGAATAGATTATATTTTAGCAGACAGAAAAAGACTCATTACTGAAGTGACAAGAATATGTGTATGTACAGACAGAACACTGATTCATTCGCACAAAATCAGAATTAATGTAAGGTTGTAGGAAAGACTAATAATGAAAAAAATGGTATGTGATTAAAATAGCTTAATTCTGACCTATTTTTAAAAAGCTGTTAATGACAAAATATGGGTAATGGCTGGACATCTGCACTGACATTATACAAAAGTTTGACTAATGCAAATCCATTGCTAACAAGGATACTAAAAAAAAATCTAAAAAATACCTTAGCAAACATATGACTTAATTGTCAGTCCGAGAATGATGGCATCCAAAGGAAGCACTAGTATAGAATACAAACACCTTTATGATATTATGTGAAGATGGTTGATGAAAATCTATGAGCAGCTTTTCCTCATCAAGTAGAGAGAAACAGTGTGGGATAAAATTATTTTAAAGAAAATTAGGCAAAAGAATCCACCAATCAAAATCACCCCCCAAATATTCAAAGATTAAAATAAAAGGAGAACAGAAGATTTTAAAGACTTTAAAAACTGTTTTTGGTAGCAAAGACTCTGTAGAGTCTCTTTATTCTAATATCACAGTCCTGTGTGTGTGTATAGAAGAGATAGAAATGATTCTAAATAGAACAAAGATGGAAAAAGAAGCTAGATTAGTCCAAGTGTACCTAGAGGAGCTATGTCTTGGAGATGAAATGATATTGAGAGAGCTGAAGGATCCTTTTACAGGGTATCTGGAGGAAAAAATATTAAAAAATTTAAAAACAAAGAAACAAAACCTCAGATCATATTCATATAGAAAAGTAAGTAAAACAATAACTACTGACCTATATGCCTGCATTTTTACATCTATATAGAATTTTAATAATCATCTGGCCATTCAGGAAAGGCATACTTATTAAGGATACTTGATTTAAAGTTTTCACAAATGTTGTCCATCCTATACACTATACCTAAATAATTTTAAAGCATAAATATAACCATGTGACTCTTCCCCTCAAACAGCTTCAATAGCTTTTTATTGCTTCTAGGATAAACTATAAACTCATTTATTTAGTCTTTAACTCCTCTTATAACCTGGCCTTAGACTATTTCTCCAGTTTCACAGAATGTTCCATTCTTTATAAATATACAGTTGAAGCACTGTCTTTTGCATGAAGCTTTTCCTAATTTTCCCCTAATTGTAACTGAACTCATTCCCATGGTACCTTGTATTTAACAACTTTCTATATGTTTGTATTTATTTTATGCTTGACACGCACAGATCCATATTTACTTATATTCCTTATTATAATGTAATTTCCTTATAAATAGGGATTATTTCATTTTTTGTACCAATATTCCCAATGTGGAGCACAATGCCTGAAACACAGTAAGAATTTAATAAATACTAGCTGATTGATTATTGAATATTCCACAGTGGGCTATATCTTTACACTCTTGCATTTAACTGGAAGATACAGAGAATACAAGATATTTTCTGGACTGTTGATTATTTTAAAAAATTTTTGAGTTATTAGAACAAAATGTTACCATAAAAACTCTCTTCCATCATGATGTCTCCCATTTATATATCAAGGTTACTCAAGGGACTGTGAAGGAAATAACAACAGAATTGTTGTTTAATAACCCATTTGATCTCAATATGAGGGGAGGTATAAAATAAATAGATGTATGCTCACCAAAAGTGTTTACCATTCTGATAGAATTCATGCTGAAGAAGAAATTCTTATGGATTTTGAGGTTCTACAGATGCTTCCTTTTTTTTTTTGTCAATAGTTTTGTCTCCATTGAATCAAGCCCCAAAATGCTACAGATCCTCCTGGAGGATCTATTTATGACCACTCAAAAGTGTTTGGCCTGACTATCCACACAGGCAAGACCAAGTGGATGAAGAATGTCTATTGTAAAACTATGTCATGCAACTGAATGAAAACCCTGTAACTTGTCTATCACTATGTATATATGGACAAACAGTACAAATGGGCAAGGATTTGAACCCATAAATAAACTGGAGGAAGAAAATAAGCTGGAGAATTTTCAGGAAACTGTAAAGCTCTATTAATGACTTCAAATTTCAATTTTCAGTAACTGAAAAACAATAATTTCCTTGTGGTGGAGGAGAGGGGCTTGAGTGGAGTGTTGCAACAGTAGGTGTTGAGAACAGACATTTCCATAGTGTGACAGAAGCTGGGCATAGAGCAATGTCTGACACTGTACACCAAAATAAAGTCCAAATTGGTACACACATGATTTAGATATAAAGGCTGATATTGTAAACAAATTAGGAGATCAAAGAATAGTTCATCTGGCAGATTTTTGGAGAATGGAGGAATTTATGACCAAACAAGAGATAGATAGAAAATGTTATGAAATGCAAAATGGGTAATTTTGATAACATTAAATTGAAATGTTTTTTTCACAGACAGATTCAACGCAACCAGGATGAGACGGGAAGAAGAAAACATGGAAAGTATTTTTACAACTAAGGTCTCTGATAGAGGCTTCATTTCTAAAATATATAGAAAATTGAGTCAAATTGACAAGAATACAAGTCATTGCCCAACTGATAAATGTTCAAAGGATATAAACAGGCAGTTTTTTCAGAGGAAGAAATCAAAGCTATATAGTCATATGAAAAAAATGCTCTAAATCGCTATTGATTAGAGAGATGCAAATCAAAACAACTCTGAGGTACCAGAGCACACCTACCAGATCTGCTAACATGACAAAATAGTAAAATGATAAATGTTGGAGAAGATATGTGAAAATTGGAACACTAATGCATTGTTGGTGGAGTTAAGTAGTGATTCAACCATTCTGGGGAGCAATTTGGATTGATTCCCAAAGGGCTACAAAAATTTGCGTACTCTTTGACCCAGCAATACCATTTCTAGGTCTGTATCCCAAAGAGATCATAAAAATGGGGAAAGGACGCACATGTACAAAAGTATTTATAGCAGCTCTTTTTGTGGGGGCCAAGAATTGGAAATTGAGGGGATCCCCATCAGTTAGGGAATGGCTGAACAGGTTGTGGTATATGAATACAATGCAATACTATCATTCCATAAGAAATGATGAGCAGACAGACTTCAGAAAAACCTGGAAAGATATATATGAACTGATGATGAGTAAAGTAAACAGAAACAAGAGATCATTGTACACAGCAACAGCCACATTGTGCAATGACTTACTGAAGGGTCAATGAAATATTAAAGATTACCCTGTACATTTATAGGCCTGCATGACTATATATGTTATCCTTTCTCCTTGGTACAGGGGCCACACTACCAGGACTAAAAGGTCAGATTATACCTGGTTGATTTTCCTTCCTGGGTGAGTTGGTCACCCTTCTAGGATTATATGGAATCAATTCTGTGTCCTTTTGACATGGATGTTTTGCCATATCAATCACGGATGTCTTGCTCCTTTGAATTCTGGTCCAGTCCACAGCTCCAACACATCTTGTGCTGAGTCACATATAGATCTTGTGCTGATCCAATCAGATGCTAGATTATGAATGGCTCCTGCACAAAGGCAATTAGGTGGTAAGTCATGTACTGCTCCTGTGCTGAGTCAATCAGGTGCAATCATGTAGGACTTTAGCACTGACCCAATCAAGTCCTGTCATGTACAGCCCTGGTACCAACCTTTGAAATTATAATCTGGAAAAATTAATATATTCTTTGGGGCTTCACTAGTGGGGAGGACACTCTGGCTGACATTTTCAGTCAGGATTCTGTGTGCTGAAATCAAGGGTCTCCCCAGCATTTGAACCTATATATTGATGCTTCCCCAGTTTGATGATGTACTAAAATATTTCTATTGCTCTTTTAAGTTTTATCTTTACATTTCTATATTTCTTTAGTACAGTTTTATATTGTCCTTGTGTGCAGAATATATGTTACACTGATTCTAATTTGGTGTGAAGAGCATTCTTTATACTGTGCAATCTAATCCTAAAAAATACTTAAAGCAGCTTCACATATCTCCTTAATGATACACTAATTTTGATAGACTTAGCTCTTCTGAGCAATGTAATGATCTAAGACAATTCCAAAAGACTCATGATGGCAAATACTATGCAGATCCAGAGAAAGAACTTTGGAGTCTGAATGCAAATGGAAGCTTACTATTTGCTCTCTGTCTTTTTTCATTTCTACTTTCTTGTGGTTCCTCCCATTGGTTCTATTTCTTCTTTACAGCATTATTAATATAAGAATATGTTTAATATGAATGGATAAGAAGAAACTATATAAGACTGCATGCCTTCTGAGGGGGGGAGAAAATTTAAAACTAAAGTCTTATGGAAGTAAATGTTGAAAACTAAAAATTAAAAAGTTAATTTTTAAAAAGTTTTTAAACTGAGTAACTCTTTGACCCAGTGATACTGTTATAAGGTTTATACCTCAAAGAGATTAAAGAAAGAAGACAAGAAACTGTATGTATAAAACACTTGTAGTAACTTTTCTTGTGTGTATGTGGTAGATGGATTATACAATAAAGGAGTACTAAGGCCAAGTATGTTAATAATGTCAGGAAAAAAGCAAGAAAGGTCTCCTATATATTGTCCAGAACTCCTCTATTTAACTTACGTGAGGATATGGACAAGAGTCACAACAAATGGGTAATTGCAGATGAGCTGATATCTACAATATTGGTAAAAGAAAAATTGATGAGATCACATCCATTGAGCATTTATTGAAACAAGTTAACATTATATGTGTACATAATATTATTCCATATTATTATCCCATATAATTATTTACTGACTTTTTATATACAAAGAGTTAAACAACCCTAAAATATTGAAAACATCTCATTCTAATATTTCAGGGATCTGTGAGCATACCAATTCTAACCAATATGAATGAGTCTTTCAGATTTTTTGTGTCCAAAATAATTCACAGACAATGTGCCCTTTGGACAATCTGGTAATAGGACTCTTGAAACATTGCTAGGATAGTCCTTTATTAATGGATCTGTATTCAAGGACTTTACAGTCTTATGACCTGCCAGAACTCATGTTCTCTCAGATAACTATGTCACCTCCATGTGGCAATGAATATCAAGGATGAGAGAAATTATTCTTTTTTTATATTAATAACAAATTATTAGTTGAGATTAATATTTCTTTTCCTATTTCCTCATTCAGAAATAAACCCCTTTAGGTTATATAGTCAGTCTTTGAAGGACATTACTGACCTCATCCAAAAATTTGCCCCACTTAGATCATCTTATCTAGGTGGAATTCTTACCCTACCCAACTAGAAAGAATCGAATCTAGGTGAATTCTTGATTCAGAGAATCTAATCTAGGTGATTTCTGGCCCTTTGTGTTCTACACGGGCTTGGGTGGGGGGATAGATCCCTTTGTCTAGCTTGCCTAAGGCTGTGAGTGGCCTGGGAGTAATAGTGATATAAGCAAAGTCATGGCTCCCCCAGCCCCTCATTAGAATAGGTGTACCTTTCACTATAATATTCATTCTCTTATTAACTGTTAACCAATTAGAGGTTATTTCTGACTATTGGGAACACCCACTCTTCCAAGGGCAAAGTGTTGAGAGGCCTCTGTGAGTCATCTTTGGTTTACAAGAGGAGGCCAAGTGACCATCCATTTATTAATTATTCACTAGCCATAATTAATAAAATTAATTACCCAGAAATTATGTCTTCTGAACTTTTCATACATCACAGGGATAAGGCTTTTGTGGAGGGAAAAACAACTTATTTCAATATGAACCATAGGAAAGAGGTCACAAAATCATTCATGATTAATCACCAAATAGCTAAAACATTAGATTACTGTTCACTAATGGTGATGAATGGGAAAGGTGGAACCTCTCAGCCAATAAGCTTTCTTGTGGGAGCAAGACAGAGTTTTGGCTTCTCCCTTTCCCCTTATTTCCCCCTCCTTCACTACTGCCACATCAGCATTAGGCCCTTTAAGGATTTTCCACCTCCAAATTTGCTTGCAACCTTTTCCCCCTCTTTTGCTTTAGTATTTGCCAAATAAGGACATGAACATTTGAATTGTTCAGATTGTCCAGGACCCTTCCCCCTTCCCCTTGCTGTCAATCAGCATTAAGCTCTTAGCCCCTCTCTTCTTCTCTTTGGCATTTGACAAATAAGGATAGGCACATTTGAATTAGCTATCCCCGATTTCCTTGTTCTTTGTAAGCCCACCTCCCAGCTGCTGAGATATAATGGTAGGCTTCTTTGTTCCTTATTGCTGGAGGGGAATTGATGCTCAGATTGTAAGCCCACCTCCCAGCCAATGGGAGAAGGGACAATGGTGGGAGAGGGCTTGATTGCATTAGGGTATAAAATCTTGTTCCATCTTCCGTAACACACCTCATTCTGCTGGTTCATACTGGTGGAGGCGACACCCTCTTCTCATGAGAACTGAATAAACTTCCTGTTCCTTCCTCTAGATACCTCTGACTTTTAATTTTTCTGGGTAGGGGATTTTTGGGGTCCCTGCATCCCACAGAGTGGTTCACATGGGCACAAGTGATACTGTCATAAGGAACTAGAAAGCGTTTCCAAAGATTATGAAATCAAGCTAGAAAATAAAAGTGATAGCAATAGGTTTCTATTTTCATCATTACTACCCATTGCAAAGGAGGAAGAAGAGAAAAAAATAATCTGAGAAATAAACAAATGGGATATGGATTTTTAGATCACAGTATGAAATACAGCAATAAAAGACTCCTGGACAGGGATGGGGCACATCTAATAAAGGCTAGTAAGAATATATGTGCCTAGAATCTGAAAAATCTAATGAAAAGGTCGTGAAAATAAAATGCATATGGATAAGGACAAGAAAGAGAACTACCTACCAATGAAGTGAAATACAATGCAGAATAGCTACAATAAAGGAAGAATAGAAACTGAGTCATCCAGAAATTTACAGGACACAAAATATAAGAAAAGAATGAATATAAAACGCATGGCCTCAGATGTCTGTACACAGGTGCCTAAAACTTAGGCAACAATAAAAATAAGTAATAACTAGAATCATATAGTGTTTTAAGATTTGCAAAATGTGTTACATATAGTATCTCATTTTTTTCTTGCAACAACATTGAGCCCTGAAAGAGATTAAAGAGTCTTCTTGATGTTGCTTAGTTATTTTCAAGTCACATCTGACTTTTCATGACCCCATTTGGGTCTTTCTTGGCAAAAATACTGGAGTGCTCTGCCTTTTCCTTCTCTAGTTCATTTTTACAGATGAGGAAACTTGAGGCAAACAAGGTTTAAGGTTAAGTAACTTACCCAGGGTCATACAACAAGTAATTGTCTGAGGCAAGATTTGAACTCAGGAAGAAAAGTCTTCTTAACTCCAGGTCCAGCACTTTATCCACTGCAGCACCTAACTGCCCATCCTCAGAATCATTCAGCTAGTAAATTCAGGATATGAACTCAGTTCTTCCTGATTTCAAGTACAGCAATCTGCTCATCGTGTCACCCACTAACCTCTGATGAACTATAGATTCTGATATAGGAAACAAATCTGACTGAATCACTGAAACTTGGCAGGACAAAACTCATGACTAGAATGACTGCAAATAGATATGTCTTATTTAAAAGAAGCAGGATAGGCAGAGAGTTAGGGTATAATTGTATACCAGTTAATGCATACAATGGGAAAAGAAAATAAACCAATGGCCACAGGCATGGTGGAGAGCACTTAGGGAAATGATGGAGGAAAAAATAGAGTTGATTTTTCATTGGATCACTTGAATAGAAAGAAGAAATAGAGAAGGTTAAGGAAAAAAATCAGGAGCTTGATGCAAAAGCACAAAATAGTGGTTACGGTAAATATATTATTAAAACATCTAAAGCTCTTTCTCAGTCATGAGCAGAAAAGATTTTTTTTTACTTGCCTAAATAATAATTTTAATCAGCAAATGTTGAAGGAACCACCAATGGTTGGTTATTTCTATTCTGTTTCAAGGACCATGATAAGCCTTGGGGATGCCAAAAAGGGCAAAAAACAGTCCCTTTTCATTAGAAGTTCACTGTCCAATGGGAGAAAGGACATGTGGACGATTCTATATAAACAAAATATTTAAAGGATAAGTTAGAAATAATCAACAGAAGGAAAGCACTAGAATTAAGGAGGATCAGGAAAGGCTTCATGTAGAAGGCAGGATTTTAATGGAGTCTTTAAAAAAGTCAAGGAAGCCAGGTGGTAGAAATGAGGAGGGAGAGCATTTCAGGCCAGAAACTGAGAAATGGAGTATCTTGTTTGGGGTATAGCAAGGAGGCCAGCGTTATTAGATCACAGAGTACATGGGATGGGGTGAGGTGGGGGTGCAAAGGAAGTTTGTGCTAGAAATGACAGAATAAGAATAATGCCTCTCCAAAATTAACAAAGATATTAGAGAGTACCTATTTGTGAAGTTAAATTACCTGTTCCAAGTGAACTGCATCATGGGGAATGACAGATATGACTGCTGAGCCAATGGCAATGATAGCTATATTTCTGTGGAGAAGCAACAAGAAATTATAGGACAAGAGAAAGGCAAATATTGTACTGATTTTGAAAGACAGGAAGAGAATAGAGACTATAGTCGACAGATTTTGACTTTTACTTTGGTTCTTGAGAAAAAATTTAAGAATGGATCATGATAGTGGTGGTTAACGAATAATTGAACAAAGAAAGAACCCATATGACTTGATCCAAAAGAGGCCATGCCAGACAAACTGTATGTCCTTTTTGACAAGGTAGAATAGACTACTGTAGATTTTGGTTTTTTTGACATTGAAAGAAAAATTTTTGAGAGAAATTTGATTTTTGTGGAAAAAACAGAGATGGGTTAAATGATGCTGTAATTCATTTATAGGGATTTGGAATGGGTTAAATTGATGTACTCTAAAATTAGTCATAATGATTCAATGTCAGCTTGGCAGAAGGTCTCCAGTGGAGTACTCTAGGGATCTGTTCAAATCTATGCTATTTTTGATATTCAATTGTTTCAATCAGGTCCAAATCTTTGTGACCTCATTTGGATTTTCTTGGGAGAAATGCTGGAGTACTTTGCCACTTCCTTTTCTAGCTTTTTTTACAGATGAGGAAACTGAGGCAAACAAGGTTGAATGACTTTCCCAGAGTCACACAGCTAGTAAGTTTCTGAGACCAGATTTGAACTCGAGAAGATGAGTCTTCCTGACTCCAGGCATGGCACTCTACCCTACCCTACATATGCTATTTATGCATTCATTTACTTAAAAGTCCATATTCTTTATAATTGTACTGCTCATCACATTATGTATTTGAGATTAAACATAAACATTATTCTTTTGACATCTGTATTATTCTCCATTGGAACCACACAAGTTCTGTAGAATTTTCTTTTTGTCAAAAATATTTCAGTAAATTACTTCAAAATAATATTTGTCACATTTGATTTCTGCGTGAGCAGCAGCATTTTCCTCCAGGTTTCAATTGATCTCCCCTTGTTTTCAATTGAATTCCTCCAGTCTGCCCTGTCATATTGTGTTCCTTATACTTCTTCTGGCAGTTATTTTTTTAAAAAAGTGTGCTAAGATAGCTTCTGAGTTTCTAGGACAGCTTGAAGTGTATCCAGATCACAAAGGAAAGGAATAAGGGACATGAAAAGTGCTAATGAGTTCAAAGACATAAATGGATAACACCCATTGTGCCTCTATCAAAACATTACTAGAAAGGAACAAAGCAAGAGCCAGCACCACATTTGCTAATGGCAATCAAAGGTCTGCCTTTGTGGGCTCTTAATTAGGGAGCAGAAAACATATAGCAGAACTTATAGACTCAAGTGTTTTGTTGTTTTAACAAGGATTTCTTCTTAGTTCTGTTTTACTCTCCATTTTGAATAGTATGATTAAATGTCAAGGGATTTCACATGGTCACTCTGTGGTACTGGTAACTTTTCCCTCCAAAACCAACAGGGAATATACATATGCTAATAGCTAACTGCATATAGAGTTTAGAAAAATTGGCTAAGTGCAAAATCTAGAAGGCTTTGTTTTATCCTAATTAGATTATCTATGTTCTGGTTATGTGTGTTAAAAACTGGAGAGATGTCTAAATTTGGAACTTTGGGAGGAGTGTCCTGTAGAAAGTTGTTTTGTTTGGGGTTGGGGTGGGGAGGGGTCTGTGTGTCTGTGAGCCAGAAAATAAAATGATTTATTTGCAAATACGTCATTATATCTATGTTAGGAAAGGTAATAAAATATTTTCTTCCCTTCTGTAATCATATTAGCTTTTGAAACCACATTCAATGTGCTCAATTTTTAAGAATGAATAATACTATTTTTCTGAATAACAGGTATTATGAAAAATGTATCTCCATTAAGTGAAAAACCTTTTTCCACATAAAGGAACCAATGATTTTTTTCAAACAACAAAGGGGGGGTGCTATCAGAAAGGCTCCAATTTGTAGGAAACAATATGTACCTCATTTTTTTATTATTCTTTATTACCTTTCCTCAATATAATTTTGTTTTTTTTTTTTACCTGCAGTCTCTCACCTCCTCCCCACCCCCCAATATGTTATCAGTTCCTACAAGGCATTAAGTTTAATGATAAGATTAGGTAGGATGCAACATAGGCTATGGAAAGGCATGTGGAAATTGAGAAATGATATTCTTCTGACAAGAATATACAACAGATTTATGAGGTTTGAAAACATTTCAGTCTATTCAGAATTATAGAGCCCTTGACCTGAAATCAAGACCTCTTAAATTTAAATCCTGCCTCAGACACTTTCTAGGTGTGTGACTCAGGGAAAGTCATTTAACTTCTGTTCCTCAACTATAAAATGGACATAATGATGACACCTGCCTCATGAGGTTGTTTTGAGGCTCAAATGAGGGATTATATCTAAAATGCTTTTCAAACACTAAAGTGCTATATAGATGTTGGCTATTTATTATTATCAATAGTAATACTCATGATAAAAAGGAACACAATTGTAATTGTGGTTTTTTAAAATGTTTTACTCTTAGAGACAAGTTTAAAGATTCAATAAAGTGATTGAGATAGTTTACATATCTCAGTGCTAGCCTAAGTGGATCAGAGAAACATCTGCTTCTGGAATAAAACAACTATTTCTCATGATACAATTAAAAGAATGTTTTAGGTATTTTATCATTCAGTAAGAGTTAAAATCACATTTTCTTGATTTCCATATTTTCTGTACATTTACAAGGTTATTGTCAGTAAAGGTTACAAGTTATTGTGAGTAAAGTGTTTTTGTAGAATCTACATTACTATATAAAGTCATTAATTTTTATTATTTCAGTGTTAACATTCCATGATTCTAACTTAGAGTTCCTCATTTTTCTTACTTTTAGTCTCAGTTAAACTTTGCTAGTGCTGATTCTAGCCAAAAGAGAGAAACATCATCATTGCTATATGGTTTCCTTATCATCGTGCCCACATGGTTTGACCCAGTAGAACAACTATGTTGTGCTATTTCTTCATTGCTCTGGATTCTGTCAAATGGTGCTGTACAAAGGGTATTTATTCTCAGGCACAGAAGGCCTACTGACATTCAGTGTTTGGTATAGCCAGAAGTGGTAACATCATTTTATTATACCAGACGTTTTTAATTAGTGAGGATAGGAGGGTTTGAATACACAGATTACAATGACTACAAAGAAATATAAAATTTTATGAGATGATTCAATGCAAAGGAAATATAAAAACAAAAATATCTACAGATAGAAAATAAATAAAAAATCTGGAAAATATAAAAAAAATAGACAAAAAGGGAACATGTAAATAACTAGGATGAGTTCGATGTAACTTTGTTGATTTGCATATTTCAATAGAATATTAAATGAGAAGGATTTGTGATTTTATGTACAATTTTCTTGTATTTACTTCTGTTTCTCTATTTGCTAGGTTTTTTGAGAGTTATGCAGTTAAATATTTTAAACAAAGTAACAAAGGAAAAAAACCCCACATTTTTAAAGGAAATATTAACAATAAATACAAGTATTTCTCTCTCTCATTAGTATTCAATATCAATCACTGCTTGAAGAGAACTCTATGATTAATTCCTAGGTCTAAGTAGAAATTATTTAGTTCATATTTTTTTAAAAACTGCATTCAGATGATTATTTTATACAGTCTGATTGCCTTAAAATCTTTGTGAAATTAACGAAAGGAAGTTAACAAAAAGAAAGGGTATTAAGTAAGTATGCAGAACTGATTCATGGAGGCATAGCTTCCAGGATTCTACCTCTAATTTGCAAGGTAGCATGAGTCGTAAGTACATATCAAACCTGAGGAAGGCGTCTCTGATTCTTTGTGTGCTGACTTTTATACTTGGGGTACCAAGAGCAAATAAGTGTTGAGAATGGTTTCAATATCTTTTAAGGAAAACTAGCCTAGACTGTTTGGGGTAGAGACTGCTCTCACAATGGGGAGGCATCCCAGAGGGTTTAGACATGTACAAAAGACTGAAAATTTGGGATGTTAGTATTTTGTCATGAGCAAAAGACAACACTATACATACATTTGGATCTGTATATAGATTTTATATATACAGATATGTATATAGTTTTATATATATATATATGTTAACAGATATGTGCATCTTATTTGTGTGCATATATGACTATATAAAACTATATATATAACTTTATGTATGTATCTGTATGTATGTATATCTATATGTCTGTCTATATTTATATATGTCTCTCTCTATATATATATGTATACATGTGTATGTGTGTGTGAGAGAGAGACAGAGAGATAGAGGGAGGGAGAGAGAGAGACAGAGAGAAAGACAGAGACAGAGACAGAGACAGAGAAACAGAGACAGAGAGAGAGAGACAGACAGACAGACAGACAGACAGAGAGAGAGCAAGAACAAACATATAACATTTTTCTGACATCCATTCAGGGCTTATTCTTCCCTATATGACATTGTTCTGTAAGTGGGATTGAGTTCAAAACTTAGCTCAGTTCCTCATAGTAGTGGTCCCATTAAGTTCACATTCAAAGACAGTATGACTGCTGGGTTCTTCACAACTGGGCAGAGGTCTATAAAATCACTCCTTAAGATTGTTCTTATTCTTCAGTTCATCAATGCTGAGTTGGCTGCACACCTTGGCCAAGACATTGATTTCTAGTTTCCTGTAACTTGTTTTCACAACCTTAGAAACTCCCAAGGTCAGAAAGTCAACACTCCCTTCAACTTAGAACAGAAAATAATGAACAGGGCAGAGCCAAAATGGCAGCATAGAATTAGGAAAACTCTGTGGCTCCCTGTATAAACACCTCAAATACCTATAAAATATGACTCTAAACAAATTCTAGAGCTACAGAACCCACAAAATGACAGACAGAAACAAATCTCCTACTGAAGGCATCCTGGCAGGTGGACAGGAAGGGTTCATTGCAGTGTGCTGAGAGCCAAGCCCAGACCCACATGAGCCTGTGGTTTTAGCCCTATGGTGGCCCCAACTAGCAGCTACAGTGGACTTCAGGAGAGTGGATCACCAGCAGCAGTGGCAGTTTACAGAATTATCAACCCAGAAATGCCAAAGAAAAAGTGAGGTCAGTGTAGAAGTCTGTTGGAACTGGGGGAGCAGGATGGAGGAGCAGGTCTGGACCCTGCCCACAGAGCTAGAAGTGATGGAGGTGCAGTGGCCCTGAAGCAGCTTCCCTCCCCCCCCCACATGGCTGCTTCAGAGCTCCTGGCCTACAGATCATAGGAGAGCTAAGTGAACATTCAGAGGATAATCACTTTTGCTTTAACCTGCTTTGATCTGGATCATGGTCTTAGATGGTGGTCTTGAGGTATGTGACCAGTGAGCAAGAGTTTGTGGGGGCTGCAGTGATGGCACCCTCTTAATAGCTCCAGCAGCTGTGAAAACCCCAGTGGTTTGAGATAAAGCTCTCCCCTTTGGAAGCAAAGTTCTACTGTGGCAAAGAGCTCAAAAGTCAAGTAATTGAGTGGCAACATGAGCAAGCAAATGAAGCGAAGCAGCACAGCAATCCAACTTTAGATTCCTGTTTTGGGGACATAAAGGATCAAAGCATAGAATGGGAGGAAGACAACACAGTCAGAACTCCTGTAAAAAAGCTTCCCAGAAAAATATGAACTGGTTATAGACCATGGAGGAGCTCAAGAAGGATTTTGAAAATCAAGTAAAAGAAGTGGAGGAAAAATAAGGAAGAGAAATGTGAATGGTGCAAGAAAATCATGAAAAGAATGTCAACAACCTGACTGAAGAAAATGACATCTTAAAAAATAGAGTAACTCTAATGGCAAAAGGGACCCAAAAAGCCAATGAGGAGAAGAATGCCTTAAAAATCTGAATTCGCCAAATGGAAAAAGAATTTCAAAAGCTCACTGAAGAGAATAATTCCTTCAGAAATAGACAAGAGCAAATGGGAGCTAATGACTTTATGAGGAATCAAGATAGTATCAAACAGATCCTAACAAATGGAAAAAATAGAAGGCAATGTGAAATATCTCATTGAAAAAACCACTGACCTGGAAAATAGATCCAGGCGAGACAATTTAAAAATTACTGGACTACCTGAAAGCCATGAGCAAAAAAAGAACCTAGAAATCATCTTTCAAGAAATTATCAAGCAAAATTGCCCTAATATTCTAGAATCAGAAGGCAAAATAGACATTGAAAGAATTCACTGATCACTTCTTGAAAAAGATCCCAAAAAAACAAACTCCTAGGAATGTTATAGCCAGGTTCTGGAGTTCCAAGATCAAGGAGCAAGTATTGCAAGCAGCCAAGAAGAAACAATTTGAATACTGTGGAAACACAATCAGGATAACACAGGATCTAGCAGCTTCTAAATTAAGGGATCAAAGGGTTTGGAATATGATATTCCAGAGGTCAAAGGAGCTAGGATTAAAACCAAGAATCACCTACTCAGCAAAACTGAGTATAATGTTTCAGGGGAAAATATGGTCATTCAAAGAGATAGAGGACTTTCAAGCATTCTTGATGAAAAAACCAGTAGTGAGCAGAAAATTTAACATTCAAATACAAGAAGCAAGAGAAGCATGAGAAGGTAAATAGGGAAAAGAAATCATAAGGGACTTTTCAAAGTTGAACTATTTACATGCCTACATGGAAAAACAATAATTGTAACTGCTTTCTTTTGTCTCTTTTATGTGAGATAATTTACCTTATTCTATCTCTCCTTTTCTCCTTCTCCCAATATATTCCTCTCACCCCTTAATTTTTTTTCTTTTTTAAAAAAATATTTATTTACTTTTAGTTTACAACATTCAGTTCCACAATCCCTTGAGTTTCAAATTTTCTTCCCTCGCCCCCCACCCCACGTGGCTGTATGGAATCAAATATAGGTCAACAAATACCTTCACATTAAACATTAGTCAAGTTGTAAAGAAGGGTTATATCCAATGGAACGAACAATGAGAAAGAAGGGACAAAACAAAACAAAACACAAAAGAGAGAGAGCAAGTCGTTTGCTTCAATCTGCATTTAGACTCTGGTTCTTACTCTGGATGTAGATACCACTTTCTATCATGAGTCTTTTGTAGTTGTTTTACAACCTTGTATTTGTAAGAGGAGCCCAGTCTATCAAAGTTAGTCATCATACATACTATGTGTCTATAATTGTGTCCAAAGTTCTACTAGTTCCACTCTCCTCACTCATCGTTATTTTATATAAGTATCTCCAGGTTATTATGAAGTCTGTCTGCTCCTCATTTCTTATAGCACAATAGGATAATGAGAGTTTTGGTCAATTATGTTATACACATACAAATGTAACTCTGGGCTTAGAACACTTTCCTCCTATCCCCCAATTCTTCTTTCTCTCTGGAGTAGATTAACCTTGCTCAATCCACCGACACAAATTTGGTCACTTTGGAGAATGTTTCCCAAAGGGGCAACCAAACCATTAAATTTCACCTTCATGATCATGTGGATTACCCTCTTATGGAGAGCTTGTCATCTGCTATTCACAACTGCAGTTCCTGATTCCCAGTCCCTGTGATTCCTATTTAAATAAAAATAGCCAAGATGATATTACCAACTCTTAACCATGAAATATTTAACATAAAGATAAAAGCAATCACAATAGACTTACCACCAACCTAGGATAACACTCTTTTCTCAATGCACATTGTAGAAAAAAACTTATAGGAACTTAGAAAGAAAGGACATGAGTAGGGAAGAAAACCTATGTGCCCAGGATAAGTTTAACTCTAGATTGTAGACCTTGATGTCTTTGGTCTTGTTAGGGAATAGTCTGTTGAGCCTCTCTTGGGCTCTTCCTCTTTTTTTTTTTAATACTTTTTTTCTAGTTACATGTAGCAACAATTTTAAACATTCATATAAAAAATTTGCATTCCAAATTCTCTCTTTCTCCCTTACTTTTTCCCTTCCAGAGACAGTAAACAATTTGATATAGATTATATATGTTCAATGATGCAAAACATTACCATATTAGTCATGTTGTGAAAAAAAAACAGAATAAAAAAATCAATAAAAGTTTAAAAAAATATACTTTGATCTGCATTCAGACTCCATCAATTCCCCTCCCCCCCCCCAGGTGCCTAGCATTTTTCATTTTAAGTACTTTGAAATTGTCTTAGATCATTGTATAGCTGAGATTAGCTAAGTCACTCATAGTTAAACATCATACAATATTAGTTACTCTGTAGAATATTCTAGTTGTTCTACTCACTTTACTTTGTATTGGTTAATACAGGATTTTCTGAAAGCATCTTGCTTTTCATTTTCCTTTTCTGTCATATTGGCCAATCTGATAGGTATGAGATGGTACCTCAGAGTTTTAATTTACATTTCTCTAATCAATAGTGATTTAGAGCACTTTTTATGTGGCTATAGTTTTGATTTCCTTACCCAAAAAGTGCCTGTTTATATCCTTTAATCATTTTCCAATTGAGAATGATTTGTATTTTTATAACTTTGACTCAGTTCTCTCTCTCTCTCTCTGTCTCTTTGTATATATATATATATATATATATATATTTCTCAAATATATATGTGTATATATATATATAAATATATGAGAAATGAGGCCTTTATCAGAGACAGTTGCTGTAAAATTGTTTCTTAATTTTCTACTTTCTTGTTGCTATCTACAATATTCTCCTGCTTCTGT
>CM053591.1:36784022-36815345 GCA_028646515.1 Pseudochirops corinnae | reverse complement strand
TGGGCGCTCTGGCTGCGCTCTCCTCCTCCCTCTCTCTCCCATGATCTTTCTTTTCCCCAAAGAAGGAATCTAGGGTTTGGGAGCTGTTCTTACTTTGCTTCTTATGCTTATTCTTACTCATGGTTGTTTAGTCCGTGATTTTTTTTTTTTAAATCTCTATGGGGCTCTGCTTCCAAAAGGGAAAGCTCTGTCCCAAATCGCTGGGGTCCTCCTGGCTGCTGTAGCTCTCAGGAAGAGGCTGGGAACTCTTCCTATTTACTGCCGGCTGACTGGATAGTGAAGACTCCAGAACCGAGGCCCAAGACTACAATCCAGATCCAGGCCACTCAATGTGAGAGCTCTTGTCCTGAGAACAATCGCTCAGTCCCCCTGCTGTCTGCAGGCCACGGGCGGGAAGCTACAAAGCGGAGGCGGGTGCAAAACCTCTGCCTTTCACTTTTCCGCTCTGGAGGCCTTTTGGCCGCACTGCTTATCTCCCCCTTTCTCAATCCCCACTTCAGCTGGTGCTAATCCACTCACCACTCCTCTCATCCAGCTGCCCCTGGGGCTCAGCAGCATCTTCAGGCCAGGCTGGTTTTGGTTAACAGTGCTGCTATGGTTCCTCGTAGCCGAGCTGACTTTAGTGGGACGTAACTTTGTGTGTGTTTTGGAGTTCTAGGATTGGTTTAGAGTCCTATTTTATGGGTATTTTGGGGTGGCTATGTGAGAGCTGCGATATGTTGCTGCTGCTACGCCGCCATCTTGGCTCCGCCCCTTGGCCAAGTCATTTTTTAAAAATCAACTCTACTTATCGTTTTTGTTAAGATGATTCTTTTTAGGGGGTTAATCACTTGAGCTTCTCTTAACCCATGGCATATATTCACCACATTCAGTATTTTCTTCTATTTAGTGTTATAACCAACCTCAATTTTTGTTTTGGGACTCTGTACTTGGGGCAGTTTCCTTTGATACTAATATATGGGTTGAATAAATCTTGTTCAGGCCTGTTCTCTCTGAACTGTGGGTGTCACTTCAGCTACCACTGTGGATGGGCTGGCTGGTATTAAGTCCATTTTTTTTATCCTTAATCCCTGGATTGTTTTTTTTTCTGGTGGGTCACTGAAAGTTCTGTGTCCTTTTCCTCTTATACTATTTTAGTAGAAGTTGGTTTGGTCATCTATTCTGGTCTTGTTCAAATATCAGATATTATACTCATCTCAGACCTCTTGCAAGGTTAATTGGCGTGAGTGCCTAGGGTCTGAGTTAGCCCTAATCCTGGATCCCAGTGCACTGAGGAATACGCTGCTACATTCTCTTATTGTGTGATGACCTGAAGGAGACTCTACTCCTCACTTCTGTTCTAACTCAGGACCAGAATATGACTTCAGGCAGCATATTATTGGGTGTATGGTTATCTTCTGGATCACTCTTGAGGCATCTGCATGCTTCCAGACTATTTACTAGAGTTTTTGCCGGCTTCCCTGGTATAATCCTTCTTTCAGCCTCTATTAGCTTCTATGTTGCCTTTCGTGCAAATCTGGATGGAATGGAAGGGCTTACATTTGTTTTTCTCCAGGTTTTTAATTTTTATTTTTAACTATTGCTCTCTCTGAAGCCTTTTTAAGATATTTGCTAGTGCTTAAGTGAGAGAGCTGGGCTCCTCCACAACTTTTCACATAGTCATTAAATCAGAAGTCTACCAATGTGACTTTAACCTTATTGATACTTATTATACCTGTGACACTCATGTTTACCTCTGGTTACCTGCAAACCAGTGAGGACTATATTATATAGAACACTTGATCTTGCAAGACAACTTCTTCAACTCCTACTGGGTCATGTTAAAAACAAAAGAGCAATCTTTTTTGTTTTTTTTGCTTTTTGGAGGGCAGTTGGGGTTAAGTGACTTGCCCAAAGTCACATAGCTAGTTAGTATTAAGTGAATGAGGCCAAATTTGAACTCAAGTCCTTCTGACTGCAGGGCCAGTGCTCTTTTCACTGTGCCACCTAGCCACCCCACTAAAAGAGCAATCTTTATAGGATCATTGGCTAATAGTTATAGAGCTGGAAGGTTTCTTAGAGGCCATAAGGTCCAACCCTCTCATTGTACAGATGAGGAAACTGAGGCATAGATAGTTTTAATGACACACCCAGGCACATATAGCTAGTAATATCTGAGGCAGGTTTATATCCAGGTCTTCTCAATTCCAAGACTAAAACCTTATTTGCTTTATGACATTACTACTTTTTTTGTGGAATTGTCAAATCTTTTTAAAGAGATAAAGAGTTTTATTTAGAATTGTAGAGTAGGAGGTGGCTAGGTGGCACAGTGAATAGAGCACTGGCCCTGGAGTCAGGAGGACCTGAGTTCAAATCCAGCCTCAGACACTTGACACACTTACCAGCTGTGTGACTTTGGGGAAGTCACTTAACCCTAGTTGCCCTCCAAAAAGCAAAAAAAACAAGCCAGAACTTCTTCCCTTTTGACAATAGAAATGGTTGCTCTAAAGTCCTCCAAAACTGAAAGACTATGTGACCAAAACAATCATTGCCTGAGTGTGGGAGTCTGAGCTCTAGATTTAGGATTATAAAAGAGGTTCAAACCCAGGGAGAGTTTGATCTTCCAAAAGAAGAGTCAAGTTCATTCATTTGACTAATTAACAAGACCTGCACTTCAAAGTCTGGAGCCCTAGGGAGAATCACTTGAAGCTTAAATCTTCAAATGGTAGGAGTAGAAAGATACTCAATGTACAATGTAAAGGAAAAGCTAGATGTAATGCAAGAAAAGTGTAGGAAAGATATTTCTTTTACACAAAGGAATTGCTAAACACAAATGACTTACAAGCAGACATTGAAAGAAAAACTTAAAGAAATAGTGATATTAATGTATGATTGTTTATATTGTCCCAGAAGGTTAGTAAGGAAAACTATTAACAACATAAAGCAGTTTGTGGAACTATTAAATTGATACTTCATCTTTCACCTTAACTGCACTGTCTAAACAATTCCCTCCAGGTCCATATCTTTTGCAAACCAAGCCAGGGGTTGAACTTATCTTTTTACTCATTTGTCTTCTCTTCTATGAAACTGCCTCCAGACTTGCACCTGTCAATCTTAGGGCTGCTGTTAAATCACTTGTATTCAGTCAAAAAAAAAAAATTCAAAGCAGAGGAGGCAAGCAAAGGCTCAGGTTCCAGGTCGTCTAGCTAGAACTTGATTTCAAATTCTTTGATTCCTAGTTTAATTTCTATTTCTACTATGCTATACCATCCTTATCAATCAGGCAGTCAATAAACACTGGTGTTTGTAGTATTGCCTAGTATATGGCGTGTGTGTTTGTGTGTGTGTGTGTGTGTGTGTGTGTGTGTGTGTGTGTGTGTGTGTGTGTGTAAATTGCTGGGAATAAAAAAAAGAAGAAAAAACCAATCCCTGTCTGTCCTCAAGTAGTTTACAATCGAATGGGTGAGACAACATGCAGACAAATACAGACAAAGCAAGCTATATACAAGAGAAATAGGAAATAATTAACAGAGGGAAGGCACTAGAATTAAGAGGGGTTGGGGAAGGATCCTTCATTCCATACATACTGCAATACTGAATTATTTTAAAGTTTTATTTTTTCAACTAGATGTTAGCAGCATATTTACATGCTTATCAGCTTGATGTTTATTCACTAAATTGTTGCTTTATTACTGTTGTTTAATCTCCTGGATCTCTGTTTTAATATATAATATTAAGAGTATCACAGATTTTTGGTAAATTTAACAAATTTGCTCACTCCTGAAGATTCCTCTGGTGCAGATATATCTGCACACAGGAAAAAAAAAATACTAGTGTTAGATACACCAAAGGCATTCTGCACATGTGTAACTCTTTATGCAACTGGGAATAAATTTTAAAAAATATCTATTAGTAAAATAGAGATTGTATTTTTCCTTCTTACTAATGATACATCCTTGAAATCCAGAACACTTAGACACCAATCTTAGAAGGTTATCTGTGAATTTCTGTAGAACATGTACCAATTTCACTTCATTCTCTGACAAAGAACGTCTTGCCCATTTCTCTTCTGATTTTGTCAGTGTTAAGCTTTATATAGCACAGCTTCATTTGCAACCTAAGTAATAGTGCTGAAACAGCATCTGTAAAGATAACAAATGCCAAGATTTTTAAAAAAGCTTTTCAAACTTTTCAGAAATCTTAATATTTGTTTTCTTTCCTTTTTTAAAAAAAATGGATCTCCCTTTGTAGCATTCAGAGTAAGGAAATTGAAAAGAGAGTGGCATTATAGATCAAGATATACTATAGCTATGCATCTTCTTTATTTCAATAATGAGAATAGCAGTTTGCAGTATGTATGTTTCATATATAATAGCTATAACAAAGAAATAAAAACTTTCAGCCTTGCAACAAATCCCAAACTCCTGACTACTACAATTTTTCTTTTTTTAAAAGTTATTTATTTTTAGTCTTCAACATTCATTTCCACAAGATTTTGAGTTACAATTTTTTCTCCCTATCTTTCCCCTACCCCCACCCCAAAATAGCAAGCCTACTGAATACCCCTTCCCCCAATCTATTCTCTCTTATATCCTCCCCCATCACCTCCATAACTTCCTAGTAGGGCAAGATGGATTTCTATATCCCAGGGACTGTATATCTTATTTCCCAGTTGCATGTAAAAAACAAAATTTTTTTTAACATTTGTTTTTAAAACTTTGAGCTCCAGATTTTTTCCCTTCTTTCCTCTTCACCTGCCCCCACTGGGAAGATAAGCACTTCAATATAGGTTGTACATATGTAGTTACCCAAATAATTTCCATAGTAGTTATATTGTGAAAGACTAACTATTTTTCCCTCCATCATATCTTGCACCCCAGTTATTCTATTTTCTCCTTTGACCCTATCCCTTTTCAAAAATGTTTGCTTCTAACTACCCTCTCCCCCAATCTACCCTCCCTTCTATCATCCCTCCTCTTATCCCCCACCCTTCTATTTTCCTGTAGGGTAAGATACCCAGTTGAGTGTGTATGTTGTTCCCTCCTCAAGCCAAATTCAATGAGAATAAGGTTGTCCCATTTCCTTTCACCTTCCTGCTCTTCCCCTCCATTGTAGCAGTTTTCTCTTGCTGCTTTTATATGAGTCACATGTGCAGCAATCACACCTCAGTAAACTATCTTGGCATTCAGGCTAAACCAGGTTGAAAGTCTCAAACATGTTGGTGAGTTAAGGGGACATCTACCCCAAGCATGCGAAGATTTTCCTTAGTAGAATGGGCAATTGAGTACAATTTGTTCCAACAGCCATGAAGGTGGCTGAAGCAGGTGCTATGGAGTGCTTAGAACTTGGTCAGGCATGGAAGATACTGAGGTCATCCACCACAACTTGGGCCATCATTAGTTGCCCAGCCCTTTAAAATTATAGTAGACAGAAGTGTTGGACTTGTTGGACAAGAGTGAAAGTTTTTGATTCTTTGTTATAACTATTCTATATGGAATATGCATACTGCTTTTGACACATTATAGATTTCATGGAGGACATGGCACTTTAGTTGGGGCTTGAAGGGAAGATATGGCTTTAAAAGACTTAGATTCATATCTGCACAAATCATGGATATGGGTATGGAGCTAGATGACCAGACACAATGATTGGGGCTGGGAACGAACAGACAAAAATGAAAACATCATTCACCATATATGCATGGTATATATACATATATGTTTGTGTACATGCATATATAAATACATGGCACACACACCTGTATATATGCAATACATATCCACATAGGTATATGTCTATGTGCACATTCCTATATACCAGACCTGCACAAGTTGGCAGGAGCCAAAAATAAGATAGGTAGATAGATTAGATTAGAGAGAGACTGAAGATGTTTGATTGCTCCAGGTCACATAACAAAGAGGAAAGTGGTCAGTGGCAACCCTACATTTTTCAAGGACCACCTGAAATCCTTTACTGGTCTGCAAGTGGCTCGTGGGTCATATGGTATGCAGGCCTGCTATAGAGACACAGTCCCAGAAAGTTACTTAATAAAGATTTGTTGAATGGAATTGATGGAATTGAATTTCTGGGCAATCTGTTTGTATACATATGTGTGTGCATATTTGCGAACACTATTCAAGTTCATGTGAGAATGTGACATACATACATATACACACATACATAGCACTTTGCATACCTCAAGGCACTAGGTAAATATCAACTTTCCTGGTGGGAAAACTGAGTAACAAAACAGAATGAGATAGTTTAAGGAACAGGCCCAGCTAAAGAGTTACTAAGGGAGCACTTTTGTCTGAAGGTGGCCAAGGAACACCACTGCCTGGAGGGTAATAGAACTGTAGTTGGTCTTTAAAGGAATTCTGGGCATTTAATAGATTTAGATGCTAATCCCTTCAAAGGAAGCTCCCTTTGGTAGTCACAGGAGAAGGACCAAGTTGGTCATTCAGGCATAAGCAGAAGATAAAGTGAGATGCTGCTTCATAGTCATCTAAAAATTGTATTACCATAGTTTTTCCCATTTGTTATAATTCTTCTACTGACATGACTAATGTGAAAAATATGTTTAATAGAAATGTATATGTAGAGTCTGTATCAGATTGTATGCCATCTTGGGGAGGGGGAGAAAATTTAAAAATTATGGAAGTAAATGTTGAAAACCAAAAGTAAATAAACTAAAAAAAATTATATTATCTTGTTTTTAAATTTCAAGGCAAACTTTAGGAGTTCTAATAGGCTCTTAGTAACTACCAGGGATAGGAAAGACAAATTGTGAAGATGGTTATGTCCATCTTTAATGTGTTTAAAAACTTCAAAACACTTATGATCATTTTATACTTCCTAGTGGCTCAAGGTCACCCTATACATTCATAGCAGCCAGAGCAACTCATCTGAATAGCACTAGATGTACCAGAAATTTTCCCTTCTTGCCACACACAATTACTTGTGTACAGCCTTGGGGGCCTTATTCACAAACTAACCTAAGGTATTGTAAACTAATCTAACCTAATTTAGTCAGTGGCTTAAAAGGTTAATGAGTTGCTCTGATAAGGTACCATATTTTCCTGTGAATGAAATAATTGAAGGTAATGCATTAAACAAAAATAAAAATCAAGTACTGCTTTCGAATTTTATCAAAGGCTTCAATTCATTTAGTGGTACAGGGTGATGGGGTGTTGGGGTGTCTATGTTTGTAACATCTAGTTGTAACTTCAATTTGTAAAATCACACTTGTGTTCGGGTACCTATGTTTATAATATCAGCTTGTGAAATCAAGTTGCAAAATCACACTTCCCCAAGCCTCAAAGCATTAACTCTGCCTCTTCTCTAGGCCAGCACTCTGCCTAGATACAATTCATGAACTACTTTATCCCTGCTTGGTACAATAAAAAGCTATACCTATGACTCCTTCACTAAATCATCTAAACAATCACTTTAGCTTAGAGAAATGTATAGCTCCCTTGTTCTAATGGCCAGCTGCACCTATGAATCCTTCAATGCACTATCAGTAAGCTAACTCGTCTCCAATTAGGCACATCCTGAATCCCCAGTTAGTCTAGTTTCCCAACATCCATCTTGTCAAACAGGACATTGATGGGTAACAGACTGGACATCTCTCAGTCAGCTTTGACCATTAGCTGACCCAGTGATGTTTCAAGCCTAAAATCACACCTCCATGCAGCCCCACGCTGGGCTTTTTCCCAGTGAATTATGGGCAATACGCCTGTGTAGTAGATATGAAAAGTGCATGTCCCTTTAATCACTGACCATGCCTCAACTCCTCCCTAATCCCAGTTTAACTCACCTAGTTAGCATAATTGACACCTGATTTACAATTTTATTGCTTTATAATCTGTACCTCTGACTCCTGCAAGTTTGCAGGCTCCCTAAGACCCCCTGCCTGCTGCAAAGCATAACAATAAACTTTTACAATCCTGACTCCAAAGATTGCTTGAGTCCTGTGAAATTCTTTCCAGACTAGAACCCAGAAGGGATTCCTTGGGATCCCTCAAACACCCAGCTTTTCTCACCCTCTTTACAGGGGAGAGCAAAGATGAGGGAAGGAGAGAGATACTTGAAAAGTCATAATTATTCTTCCGATTAGGATCAGAGCAGCATACAAAGTGAAAAAGACAAAGAGGAAACTTCCCATGAAACTCTTCCAAACATACAGTAACAGAAAGAACACTGAACTTGTAGATTTAGGTTTTATTTCCAACTCTTCTACCTAGCCTCTGACCTTGATCAATTAACTGAGCCTATGTTTCCTCATTTTTAAATGAGAAAATTCCTGCCCCTCCCCCCATAAGATGTTATGAAATATGAAATAATGGAAGAATATTGTGCTGTAAGAAATGACAAAAAGGAAAAATTCAGAGAAACCTGGGAAGACATACGAACTGATGGAGAACAATTCATACCCTTACCACCAACAGGGTATAGAACCAAGCCATGACCTTCACCCCTTACTCCAAAAGAATTTGACTTAGGCCCTGGAAAATCCGCAATTTGAACTCTCCTCCAATCTTCCCACTAGATTTAGCTTTTCATGCCCAAATCTGTTACCCTTAACCTAGCGTAGCCCTCCATTGTATGTTAGCTCCGATTGTCTCCAGCTACTTCCCACCCTTGATCTCATCAAAATCACATTTTCTTGTTTCCTGACCTCTTTTGTCTGACCTCTACCAGCCACTCCCATGAAGACCCTCCCTAAACCCCTCCTGTAGTCACCCCAGACTACTTGGCCACTCCCAGATCTCTCCCACAGTCTTTCTGTATATCAGATCCACTTTACCTCCTTGAAGGTGCTCAGATTCAATCTAGCTCAGATTCTATCTGTCAGGCTTGTCAATACAAGTGTCATAAAAGCTGTTTCCTTATGAGCCTACTTAATATGGTGGATCTTTAATAAACTTTGTTTTACTTTGGCTGATAGAAGGCTTAGATCGAATCCATTCTGACAGGACCTGGTATGTTGGTATTTTGGGGTCCTAAGTATCCCTAAATTTGAACAACCACAATATCATAAAAGAAAACAATTGTGAGAGACTTAACTGTTATCAACATAATTGTCAATAACTACTCTAAAACAGGGCTTCTTAAAGTTTTTCCACGCAGACCCCTTTTTGAATTTTGACAACCTTCCTTGGCATTACACGGCCTGAGGGCATGCATAATGCACATGCTTTTGCGTTTAGAACCAACGCTGCAGTGAAGTTGCATGATGCAACACAGGCAAGCACTGCCAGAAACACCTTGGATTCATTAAGCATTTGATTTTAATTAATTTCTTGGTCATTGCAGGTTCAGAAAACTTTAACTCTTGCCAAATTTTTTACCACTCCATATGAGGTCATGACCCACAGTTTAAGAAGGGCTTCAGTCTAAAAGACTGAGAATCATGCTCCCTATCTCTTGCCAGGAAAGTGATAGACTAGAGCAGTGGTTCTCAACCTTCTTAATGTTGCGCCTCTTTAATACAGTTCCTCATGTTGTGGTGACCCTCAACCATAAAATTATTTTCATTGCTACTTCATAACTGCAATTTTGCTACTGTTATGAATCGTAATGTAAATATCTGATATGCAGGATGTATTTTCATTGTTACAAATTGAACAGAACCCACAGGTTGAGAACCGCTGGACTAGAGGTTTCTGTGAAAGCAACTACAAGTCAGGATGAAGCTGACTAAGAGCATTCTTCTGTTTGTGACTGATAAGCACCAGGCACCTTGAACTGGACAATATCTTGAATAATGGCATTTCTCTTATCTTGTCATTTTATGGACACTGTTGTGTTCTTACATGACATTCGTGTTTTATGCCCATAATTATGGCTGATACATGTAGACACAGGCATTCTGAATCAGGATTTGTAGGGGGAATGATCTGAGGATATAAAGTCCTCTTCAACTGTCTTTTTTTTAAGCCAGAGAATATAAGAAAATCCTGATGCCCTCTCTTTGGAGTTAGGCTTTCCAAGGGTTCAAGTTTAGATTAAAGTCTCTAAGCCTAAAGACAAAGATGTGGAAGGAGGGTGAAGGGAAGGGAGGAGTACCTTGTTTTGGGCATATAGATGACACATATGAATGATTAAGGGAGATGTAGAGGCATCTGCAAAGGTATGTTATTTTCTTTCCTCTAATTATATTTCTCATGCTAGTTAATCTGGGCAACTGAGGAAAAGGCAAAAAAATTAACTCTCTCTCTTTCTCTCCCTCCCTCCCTCTCTCTCTCTCCACCTTAGTTAATTGGTTGTCCTCTTCTTACATGGCTTTTTGATCCACAACAATGGCAAGGTTTGAAAGATGATAGGATGCGTATTTAAGATTCTGATTCCTTCTTCCTACCTTTCCCCCCTAAATTTGTCTGGAATACAAAATGTCCAAGTTCTAGAATCAAGAGGAAGGAAAATGTTGAAGAATTAATTTAAATTAAAATTAAGTGGAAAGAATAAAGGGTCCTTGGCTTGTCAGGAAGAGCTGCCAGGATTCCAAAGAACAGTTAAAGAGATGCCTTGAATTATTAGTGCTGCATCATGGTCTCTGCACTACATAATATGCAAAGAGAATATTGAAATGACTATTTTCCAAGTCTTGTAGTTATTATTTCAAACATTAATTAACAAGGAAGCATGAAAATGTACCAGTGCCTTATTCGTTATCCTATTTGTTTCATGCTAAGCGACACTTTAAAAAAAAAGTAAGAACTTTTTTTTTGCCCTGAAATGACCTTGGTTATTAATTGAGCAGTGAGAAATCTTGTTTGTTATGGTAATTAAAAAAGAAAATCCTGCAAGTAGTAACTATTTTAAATAATTTCAAAAATATGAGGGCCTAGAAAAATCAATGTACTATTAAAACCTCACCACCAAAAGTATACAATTGTTGCTCAAAAAAATGTTTAGGGGACTTTACCAATTGGGGACATGAGATTAACACTGACTTCTTATACTAAATGCCATGTCCTATACTTAGGGAATACCTTTATCCCAAGATAAAATTCTTAGTTTCTCGTTAATGAGGTAAGAAAGCAGCACATATTAAGTCATACACGGAAAGAGAAATTTTAAAGCTGAATGAAGAGTTCAGATTTTCTTTTGGCTAGCATTCAGTAGCTGCTGCAAAATGAAAGATTTTTGTTTTTGTTTTGTTTTTTACTGAAAATTAAAAAAAAATTAATGAGTTCTCTTGAGACTGATGGAAGATGGATAAAATTATTTTTTTTTTCCATTTCCTCCAAACAGAGGAATGAAATTATAGCAAGAAGCATTTAGGTTATACAAAAAATGTATTTTGGGAAAAGTGTTGAAGATGACTGGACATTATCAAGTATAGAAAAAAATCTGGTTCTGAGATGAGAAAAAATGGGTTTTCCTTTCATTTTCTGTGCTATCTAGTGGAGGTGTCCTTTTTTTCCTATTTTTGTCCTGATATATTTAGGGAGAATCTTTTCTGATAAAGTTTTTTTTTTTTATTTATTTACTCATTTACTTTTAATTTACAAGATTCAGTTCCACAATCACTTGAGTTTCAGATTTTCTCCCCCCCATGGTGGCGTGCAATCATGTATAGGATCTGCAAATACCTTCACATTGTACAATAGTTTCGTCTGATAAAGTTTGACACTGAAAAACAGTAAAGAACAGGATATTTGCTCTCTGTAAGGGTACTTATCAAGTATCTGACACCTATAATTCCTCAACTTTGCTTTCTTGTGCCACATTCTTGGAGGGACTTCCCCTGGTTGCTGTCTTAACCCTGCAACAGTCAGTTAAAGGTGTTAGGACTTCTGGGATATTTAGTACATTTCTGAACACAGAAGACCCAAATCAATGAAATGCTAATAGAATTCCTTTGGCTGGCTGTGAGAGAAAGAAATTGGAATAGAGGTGACAATTAGGCAGGTTATAGGCTGCCCACACCTTTCTCTTAGCTAGAGCTAAAATGCGCAGTTCCGACTCTAGGGTAAATTGTGTAGGAAGGAGGTAGTGTATAGGAAAAGACGTTTAGTCTAGGGTGGGTTTTGTGAAGCCAATGAACACCTGGATGAGGCAAGGGTGTGGGAAGGCAGATGGCAGGAGTGCAGCAGAGGGGCAGAACTCTTATGGAACTGAGCCAGCAGAGAGCAAAGAACACTCACTGAGGATGGGAGAAGAGGCATCATTGTTGACATCCAGGGACAAAGTCCTACTCATTCTTCCCTAGTTACCACTCTTCCTAGTCTTGCTGATCCTAGACTTCTCTTTGAGGAAAGGCATCTGTCTATTAGGAGTTATGCCAAACTAACCAATGTTACAGACAAATACTTCTTGCCCTTTATCCAGCGTGAAGAATAAAAATTAAAAAAAAAAAAAGGAAAAACTACAGACTCCCACCAAGAGTGGTTGTTATAGTATTATCCATAGTTTGAGGAAATAGATAAAAATAATAAAAGAAAATCTTCTGAATTCAGTAAGCTTTTTAAATTAATTTCTATTTTATTAACCATAATCATCTTCATACAAATGAAAATAATCCATGCATGCACATATCTGCTCAATCTATAGAAGATATGCTTGCTTATTTATGGACTTGAAGGGGGCAGCTAAGTGGCACAGTGGATAGAATGTCAGTCCTGGAGTCAATAAGTCTCCTTTTCCTGAGTTCAAATTGGGCCTCAAAAACTTACTAACTATGTGACCCTAAGCAAGTCACTTAAACCTGTTTGCCTCAGTTTCCTCATCTGTAAAATGAGCTGGAGAGGGAAATGGCAAACCACTCCAATATCTCTGCTAAGATAACCCCAAATGAGGTCACAAAGGTACCTTGATGTTGGAAAAGATTGAAAGAAAAAGGAAAAGGGGATGGCAAAAGATGAGATTGCTAGATAGTGTCATGGAAACAATGAATATGAACTTGGATAGATTTTTGAGAGATAGTGGAGGACAGAAGGGACTGGCATGCTATGGTCCATGAGGTTACAAAGAGTCAGACTTGACTGAACAACAATACAGATTTGAAAATCTTTTATAACAACTTCAAGTGGGTGAGATGTGGAATCATTGCTATTGATATAACATATCTAGATTTCAGCTGGACACTTCCTCTTTTATGATATCAGTAAACAAAACAGAGAAATGTGGGTTGGATGATGTAGTGTTTAAGAGAAATTCATAGCTGTTTCAACAACCATACCCAAAGAGTGGTGATCAATGGATTAATCTCAAGTGGGAGGGAGCTCTCTACTGTTATAATGTAGGATTGCAAACAAGTCATTCACATAACCAATTTAAAAACATGACATTCTCACCAAATTTTCAAAGGACATAAAACTGGAAGGGATAGCTAAATACAGAATCAAAATTCAGAAGACCATGACAGATTGTAACTCCAGCCCAAACTCACAAAATGAAATTTGATTATGACAAATTTAAATTACTATGCTTTAGCTCAAATAATCAACTTGACTTAACAACAGTTCACCTGAAAAAAAGATCTATGGATTTTAGTGCATGTAGACCAAAGAATGATATGGAAACTAAAAAAAAAGAAAAAAGCTAATTTTATCTTATACTGTATTGACAAAAATATACTGTAGAGAAGAAATGTGTAAGTTACACTGTTCTTTGTCTTAGTCTAACTACATCTTCAGTATTTTGGTCGGTTCTGGGCATCATATTTTCTGAAGGCCATTGACAAACTGAGGCATCACAGAAGATAGTCACCAAAAAGGCAAGGTGATTAGAAGTTTGCCATGTGGAGGTAAATTTATAGAAGTGGGGATATTTGATCTGTAAAAAAGATGTAGGGAACGTATGATAGCAGTCTTCAAATATTTTAGGTCTGTCACCTGACAGATAAATCAGACCACATCTTTGTAGTTCTAGAAGACAGACTTGGGACTGATGTCAGAAATTATAGAGGGCCAGCTATTGACTTAATTATAAAATTGAATGTTCTCATAACTAAAGCCTTTGAGGAATGGAAATGGTTACCTTATAATACAGTTAAGTGGGGACAGCTAGGTGTCACAGTAGATGCAGCATAGGGCTTGGAGACAAGAAGTCCTGAGCTCAAATCTGGACTCAGACACTTACTAGCTCTGTGACCCTGGTCATCACTTAACTGTGTTTACCTCAGTTACCTCATCTATAAAATGAGTTGGAGAAAGAAATTGGCAAACCACTCCAGTATCTTTGCCAAGAAAACCCCCAAACGGCATCATGAAGAGCCAGATATGACTGAGCAACAACAGCCACAACAAGTTGAAATTTCCAGCACAGGCTAGATGACCACCAATACTGGATGTTGTATAAGAGATTCTATCTCCGAGCCTCTGAGGTCTCTTTTTAACTCTTAACACTGTAATTATGTAAATTAAGCAAGCCAGTATTAAGCATATGCTTGACTAGGAGGATTTAATGACAAAAATGAAACATCTCCACCCTCAAGGAGCTGAAATTGTATCTGGGAAAGCAACACAAAGACACATAAAGCATTTTATTGTCATTCAGTCATGTTCAACTCTTTGTGACCCTGTTTGTGTGTGTGTGTGTGTGTGTGTGTGTGTGTGTGTGTGTGTTTTGCAAAGATAGTGGAGTGGTTTGCCATTTCCTTCTCCAGCTCATTTTAAAGATGAGGAACTAAGGCAAACAGTTAAGTGACTTCCAAGCTCACACAGCTAGTGAGTGTCTGAGACCAGATTTGAACTCAGGAAGATGAACTGTTCTGACTCCAGGTCTGGCACTCTACCCACTGAGCCATTTAACTCCCCCAGAATAAACCATATAAAAGAACATATGGGGTTAACAAGTTAGGTTTGCTTTTATTGGTTTGGGGATTTCCCAGATCAAAAAAAAAAAAGGGCCCTACCACTATAAGTTTGTGTGTACCCAGCAACTTATAAAAGTACAGAGGTACCTAGAATACTGAGAGGTAAAATGCTTTGCTCAGAGTCACAAAGGCTGTTTGTGTCAGAATGGGCCTTGAACTCAGATATTCAAGATCATTTCGATTCACTACACCATGATCCCTCTCATAGAAAACACATACAAAGCAAATGCAAACTAATTTTAAAATTTGGAGGTGGGGAGATTAGAAATCAGGTAAGGAGCAAGTATTGGTAAGTTGTTAGGATGGGCCAGGCACTTTCTTTTACATGAAGCATTAATAAAATTTTACAGAAGACAACCCACTGATTCTGAAGATATATCTATATGTAAAAATCGTTATTATTGACAGGAAAATTAACTATAATATTACTAATATCAAGTGTAATATTCTTGGCCCCTCCCTCTAAAGCAGTGGTTCTCAACCTTTCTAATGCCGCAACCCTTTAATACAGTTTCTCATGTTGTAGTGACCCCCAACCATAAAATTATTTTTGTTGCTACTTCATAACTGTAATTTTGCTCCTGTTATGAATCATCATGTAAATATCTGATATGCAGGATGTATTTTCATTGTTACAAATTGAACATAACCCACAGGTTGAGAACCATTGCTCTAAAGGGTCCTCCTAATGTCCTCGTATTCCTGCTAGTGAGGCACTTATTCCCAATTGGCTTGGGCTGGGAATACTTAGCTCTGTTTATCCCACAAACAGAACTAGCTTGGGCTAACCACAGCTACCAAAAGTGACTCAAGTGTCCTTGCCTCCACGTAAAGGTTGGAGACAAATTGGATCAGGAAGGGTAAACAAGAAGAACGAAATGGGTTTTCTTGCTCGTATTGTCAAGGGTGGCTGAGACCCCATGATCAGGCCTCACTCCTCATATGATACCCTCTCCCCCTTTTTTCTCCTGGATGTATAAAAACCTTTCAGTCGGTTTTCTTGGTGGCCTCCCTTGTACTTAGATACACGGCAATGTCACAGGCTGGAGACTCTTTATGTCAATGAAAGATTCCTTTTTCTTCACTTATGAGTTTGATTTATTTGAGGACTTGACCTTTATCATTTATTATTTCAATGGACTTTATGGCACAAGGCCTACTAACTTAAATTCACTCCTAAACTTTATGGTTATTGTTTGTCAAGTAGAAATAACCTGCTAATTTGGTTCTTCAGATCTTCATAATGAAAACAGGAAAGGATTATATGGGAAACCAAGGCCCTCACAACTTTCATTTTTATCTTCCTCCTGTCACATTTGGCATTGAAGGTAGGTTCGTTGTAGGCCTATCCTCCAAAAAGTAATGAAGGTTTCTTAAGCCACCACTGACGTCTTAAAGGTTTAGCTTAAAACAAGGAGGCGTGAAGTGGTCCACCAGGTGTGATTCTGTCCATCTTACTTTTCACAAACAAACCTATTAGCATTTAACGGTAGATGAGGATGTTTCTTTCAGACTGTCGATGTGGGAGTTCAATAGCAGTTACAACACACACACATACACACACCCACAAGATCAGACTCTTTCATCGAAAGTGACATTAAAAAAACCACACACACAACCCATACCTGTTCCCAACTTTCAAATAAAAACTGACAGGAATTTTGAGTAATTTGATTTAAAAATAATGATTTATTTCAAAGCATATTTAGCAAAACAAAAGCAATAGTGTCTTAAACATGCTTCTGAGGATTAGCAATTTCCTGATAGTCTCTATAATAACTATCTGCCTATCAATAATATATGAACCAAAGGATGTTATACACATCACACAAGTAAACCTGAGTTTTTCCCAAAACTATAAAAATATTTAAACAAATATTAAAAAGTCAATCATCCACACACCTAGACAGATGGGAAAGGTGAGTAAAAAGTCATCCTATTTGTTAAAACAAGTGTTTACAGCAACAATTCAAACATTCCTGTGCATCAATAAAAAAGCCACAGGATGGAGGGGTGGACAACCTGCTGGATTTAATGTAAGCCTACATCCTTTCAAATACCAGTTAGTCTTTCATTCTTCATTTGCACAGGCTAATATTGCTGATTAGAAGAGTATTCAGAGGAAGGGATACATGCAAGTCCTTGGGTGAAAACAAAACAAAATCCCTTTTGAAATCCAGTAATTCTTTCAGTTAGTAGTAAGCAGGTACCTTTTTATTTTTTTATTTTTTATTTTTTTATTTTTCAAGGTTGACCTTGAAATACAAATCTAGTATTGGTATTACTAAGGACCAGACAAAAAAGGACAATTACTATAACAGAAATAAAACTGTTTGGGAGGGTGGGATCCGAGGGAGAGACTGCACTGGGAAAGAGAGAAGAAAAAGAGCAGAAGCCCTTAACTTCATTCTGCCCAGCAAATTTCCTTTGTTTACAGCACATTCCTTGTCCCCCACTCCCTTCCTCCTTGTCTTCAGATTCACAGTATAGCATGTTTTGCTTCGTCTTACAACCAAAAGTTTTGCATTCAATTTGTCTTTCAATATTAAACTTTTCTTAAATTTAATATTAAGCAAAATAATGAAACTCTCTTGGACTGTCTTTTACTTCTTTTGGTATCCCCAACACTTAAGCACAGCACCTTCCACAAAGTAGGCACTTAATAAATATTATTGATTGCTTTATGCTTTTTCTATTTCTCCCCACAGAGAACACCTGACCAAAAAAAAAAAAGTTCAATGTGGCATAAATCTAGTGCATTACATCTAGAAAAAAAATAGTTGATAGCATCCATGGATAACAAAAATGCCCTATTTTCAGGGATCATTTTCACACTCCCTCTGCCTTCCAAGATTCCAGTAAAGCACTTTCCAAGGCAGGGAAGCAGAAAATAAATCATGAGGAATATCTTACAATGAGTTTCCCAGGGCTCTAGCATCAGGTCACTACTTTCTCTTTTAGACACAAAGCCAGGTACATCAATCCAATACTGATGTATCTCGAAAACAACCCTAAATGCTTTGCCAACTTCCACTCCTTATACATTTCATTCTTCTCTCAAGTTTTTATTGCTAGGGTCTTTAACGTCCTCAGCAGGCTAATTCTGTGTTTCCAGAGCATCACCCCCACCCTCTGATTGCCCCCCACCCATAACACTACTCTCATTTTCCAGACTTTCAATCTCTGACACAAGCCTTCTCTTGGCCCCCAGCCCCAGCTCCAATTCTCTCTCTCTGTCTCTCTCTCTCTCTGTCTCTCTCTCTCTCTCTCTCTCTGTCTCTCTCTCTCTCTCTCTCTCTCTCTCTCTCTCTCTCTCATTTTTGCAACTACAGCAAGTGACTATATTCCTCTCCTGTGGCCCTCCTCCCACTCCCACCCCCCTTTCTAACGGTTTTGTCCTCTCCTTTGATCCCTCGAGAATCCTTTAGTAGCTGCTCTCACTATCCGCGATGGCCATTCTCCCAAGGAGACGCAGGAGCTTTGATTGTAAGGGCAGAGATGTATACTCTTCTATATTTTCCTCCCTTTTCTCTTATCCTTTCCAGTCCCCTTTCCTACCCACTCCCCACCCAAGTCCCTAAGGTTCCAGTGTCCGGGCAGTGTCGCAAGTACTTAGCATGTAAACACATATGTGCTCCAGGACTTCACAAGTGGAAGCAATTGGGGAGCTTGGCTGAAAAGGGAGGGGAATGAGAAAGGAAGAATGCTGAACTCTGGAGGCGCTCCGTTACTCTGAGAAAAAAGCCTGCCCTTCCCACTTATTCTTCAACAACCCCCGCAACGCGTTCTCACCTGCCCGGCTTCTTCCAAACACTCTGCCTCGGAGTTATCTTGGAACCTTTCTGAGCATGAAATTTCTCGCAGCTAAAGGTCCCGCAGAGGACTTGAAGAGGAGAACTGTGATGGAGAGTGAGTGAGGAAATGCCAGGAAGGCATTTGCGGCAGCTGTCACCGTAGCTGCTGCCTCTGTTGCTGCTGCTACTGGTGCTGCTGCTGGAGAGCGAACCGGTTCCTTCCCCCAGTGGACTTGGAGTTAAGGAGGAGGCAAGGGATACTTGGGGCACTGGCTTCAGGGGCGGAGTCCTGCAGGCACAGAGGCAATGATTTCCATCCTCCCCCCCCAAGTTTCTTTCTTCTTCCCTCTTGTCCTCCCTTTTCTGTTCCTGCTTTCACTCCTCCTCACCTTCCTTCTTGGTAACATTCCTTCCCTTCGTTCCCACTGCTGGCCAGAGAGGGTGGGGGTAGTGGGAGTGGAGAGAGACTGTTTCTTTAACTTAAGTAAGATGCTCAGGTTCTCAGCTGCTGGTGGAATTTGGAAACACGAAACGACAGACTTTAGGGGAAAGAAGGAACAGAGGAAAGCTTTGGTTAACATTTGAATCCCATTCCCAGGAGGCATTTTGAGTAAAAGTGCATCTTTTAGTCCAGGAATGGGGAAGGGGAGGCAAAATGCATTAGATCAAGTATTGAAGTAGGAGCTGAGACACAGAGGCAAACAGCACATTCTAGTCAGTCAAGATACAGATTCCAAGTCAGAAAACCTGAATTTGAATCTCAGTTTTGCTACTTACTACCTGTGACCTTGGGCACTTTACTTAATACCTCAGAGGCCTCAGTATCCTTGCCTATAGACTGTGAGGTTTGAGCTAGAAGATCTCCAAGTGTCTGTCTAGCTCTAACTCCCTTGAACTGGTGTTAGGTCAAAGAGCCAATCTATTCCCCAAGTCTATGAGGGTATCAATTTATAGGAAGAAAGGTGCAGGGCTATAAGGCAGAGTTGGGAAGAGGAAAACAAAAAGGAGTTAAGAAAACTGAGGTGGGTAAACAGTACTAGAATATGTTCAGTGTTTAACTCTGAAACTTCAATTTATTCTTGTGAGGCAGCCCTGGGCACATGGAGTCTCAGTCTTCTCTCTTTTTCCAACCTAGGGCAAGTAGCTGGAGGTTGCTCCTTTTACAGAGTACCTCCTTCCACAACCCATTAGCAGTCTCTACCACCAGCTCTTTCCCTGGGGTGATAGTGCTTTTTGCTGGATGCCTTTCTGTCTTATCGCCTTTCCCTACAGACTGATGTGCAGCTGTATATTTTATCAGTCTTTTGAAGAATTTTTAAACCTGTTGTCACTGAAATTTGTTCCCCAGACTCTGGTAACAGTTGGCACTTCTGAACTATTCTCTCTTTCCCCAGAAGTAAAATAATAATAATAATAATAATAATAATAATAATAATAATAATAATAATAATAAATCTTATTTTCACTTACTATGACTTGGAGAGATAGATCTGAACCTTTTGGCTAATTCCCATGTATAACATGAGGGATGAAGTTTGTGTAGATATTCTCTGCCTATTTCACTCTGACATTATAAACTTGATTTCTTTGTGTAATCTTAAGTACCTAACCCAGACTATCACTCTTTCCTCAGTCCTTCAAACTAGTCACTTCCTGTCCAACTGTGCTGTTTTACTAAGTCTTTAAAAAAACAACTTAGTAAATCATAGTTTTGTGTTATGCTTTATTAATTTCAAGATCCTTGATGTCTTATGACTCTCCATATTAGAGGATTTGTTTTTGTAAGGAGATTAGTACTATTAACATTAAGAAATAATGGTAGCTTACATTTCTATGCCATTTTAACATTTACAAAGGGTTTGTTTACCTTATAGCAATCCAGTAAAATAGATAGTGCAAGTTTTATTACATCCATTTTACAGATGAGAAAACTGAGCTTGAGGAAGATCAAATAATTTGACTAAAGTTACATAGATGTTTAAGTAGGAGAGCTAGAATTCAATCCTAATTCTAAGACCAGTGCTCTTTCCAACATTCAATAATATTTCCAGTGTTCTTAATATATTGCCAGGACCAGTAGGGCAACACCGAAGTGTCATGATTAAGGATAGAGTTGATTGGCTAATATTCAATCCTTATGACTCTCTCTTATATTTTGGCCTGGAGTGGAGCTGAATCGACCTCATCAATCTCTTCCTTGGGAATTATGTTAGGCTAAGGAATAATCTTTTCTTTGGTTGACACCTTCTCTTCCTTCCTTCCTCCTTTCTGATATTTAATCAGCCACACTCTTTTATAATAATTAGTCGTTTTTAGCTTAGAGACAAAGGCTATAGTCCTCAGGTTAATGGGGTTCCATTCTCTGGTATTTTATGGAATTTCCAGCAGATTGAAAATTACTGATACAATCACAGTAGCTCAGAGCCCCCAGTTGGGGAAATTCCTGTCATACAGATATATATAGCTGTCTGTCTCAATTTAAATTTGGTGTACTCAAAATTAACACCCAACTTCTACAAAGCCAAGTTAAAATCGGGATTTAAGAAACACTTAGGAAAAAAAAAAGTGATGAGTGCCTATTACTGGATAGCCTGAAATGGGAAAGTTGGGGTTAAAGGAGACTCTTTGGGAATTTTCCTTAGTCCTTGAAGAATTGAATACAACCTCATAGCTTCATTCCAAATTTATAGGGAAGTAAATACAAAATGTATACAAAGTAGTTACATAGTGATTTCCCTAATAACTGTAAGCATCAGAAAATACCTTGTTTAGAAGAAGGCTACTGAACTGAGTCTTGAAGATGGAGGTAGGGATTTTAAGGATCAGAAATGAAGAAGGGACACACATCAAGCTTTAGTAATTAGGGACAGCCTGTGCTGAGAAATGTTTTTGTTTTTACCAGTAACTGATGTGCAGCTATATATTCAATGAGTCTTTTGTCCAACCTTTAGTCCTGTTGCCATTGAAGCTTCTCCCCCAGGCCCTGGCACCAGTTGCCACTTTTTGTCTATTCCTTCTTATCCCAGTTTTACTGCCTTGTCTAAGACCTTATTTTTTCCTTCCTTGCTTTTGAGATCTGGATTTTGATTCCCAGGCTATCTGCGTACATCATATAGAAGGTGAAGTTTGCTTAGCTGACCAGTTAGCAGCAATATAGAGTGTATAAGGGGGAATAATGTGAAGTAAGATTGTATATAGACTGGAGGCAAATTGTGAAGGCCTTTAAGTCTCGAACAGAGGTGTTTATATTTTATTCTATAGGTACAGTAGCTTCTTGAGTAGAGAAATGGCACAGTTAGACCTGGGTTTTAGGAATATTGGTTCTGTAGTCATGTAGAGTTTGGATTGGAGAAGGGAAAGGCTGAAAGCAGGATGACTATTTAGGAAATGACTTCAGTTGCCCAGTCTAGAAGTGATGAGGCCTTGAGCTAGGGTGGCAACTGTGAGAACTGCAAGAGCGAGGTATCTGAATATGGAGTTGAGGTAAATTAATAAGAATTTGTAACTGAGTGGATGTGGGAGGAGTGGAATTCTAAATGCCTATTGCTGGTATAGAGTTTCATTTTGCATTTGTAGTGAAAATATACCTTCTATCCTTTAGCAGGGCACCTTTCTCTAGAGATAATCCATTTGTTATTTAGTGCACATATTAATAATTCAGTGAGTTAGACATATGGTACACCATTCAACAAGATAGCCCCCAAGCTATTGGTAAACTGGAGATGAAAACGTTACATGTTATTTCACCAGACATAGTTTTGTGAAGTGTCACATTTCAATTATAATAAGGAAATAAGTGATTATCTTGGCACATCAGGGCAGCTACGTGGTGCAGTGTATACAGTGCCAGACCTGGAGTCAGAACAACCCATCTTTCTGAGTTCAAATCTGGTCACAGACAATTACTAACTGTGTGAGCCTGGAAATTATTTAACTTTGTTTGTCTCAGTTTCTCATCTGTAAAATAAGCTGGAGAAGAAAAATGACAAATAACTCCAGTATCTTTGCCCGGAAAACCCCAAATGGGGTCACAAAGAGTCAGACAGAACTGAAACAACTGAACAGCAACAATCTGGCACATTGTCTTGGCTAAATGGTATTCATAAGGAACTTGGTCTTTTGTGAAAACTTTAGCAAATGATTTATTATTTCCTTGTTTTTCTCTTTTTTAAATGATCTAAATGCCATGCATCACCATTAATATTTTAATCCCTGGATTACTGCCAAAATGGAGATTTTCATTAGGACAAATTGTGCTGTTTTGATATTGATTGATTAAACTGACATTTAACATTAAGTTAAAACTATCATATTCATTTCTCTTGGGATGACTATGGTATTAAAGGAACAATGAAAGGAAGCTTTTATGTGGAAAGTTAAGTTAAAACTATGTTTGTCAATGACTTTAAGTTTTGTGGAGTCAACTAACAAAAGTTTACTAGAAGCAATTATACTTTCTCTACAAAAAATTTTATTGGATGAATAGAGATGTAAATCTGATCTATTTCTCTAAGAAAATTTTTTGTCTTAACAAACTAAAGCATCATTTCAATGAATTCATCTTAGATAACTATTATCTTTTATTCTGTAGAGAAATCTTTATAAATCAAGGCCTACACTCAAAAAGAAATGTAAGTTATTAGGCTATATATAAAGCCTCCACAGCTAATATATTGATTTAGAAAATTATATATTGACATCTATATTACATTTTTATTTCATTTATAAAATATTTACTGATTACATTTCAACCTTATTGAAGTCAGCTGAAGAATGTTGTGTATGTTTGATATTTCCAGTCTATACTATTAAAGTGAATTGAAAATTTACAATCCCAGTGGAACACAAAGAAAAAACCATCCAAATTTAACATGAAAAATCATTTCTGCCCTAAATCATCTACATTGTCTGACTAAGTTAACCAGATCCTAACTTCTAGATTTAGATTTGGAAGTGACCTTGGAGGTCCCTCATTTTATAGAAGAGGAAATTGAAGCTTGAAACAGTGACATTTTTCATATCATACTGGTAGTAAATTATAGAAGCAAGATTCAAACCCAGTTGCTGTGACTTAAATTAAGTTTTTTTTTTTCTACTTCATTGATACCCATCTAAGTCAGGCAGAAAGATAAGCAAATGCTAAATAAGCTTCTAGGTGAATAAGTCTTTATTATACAAGGATAGAGTTCTTTTGAAGTAACAGATAAGAACATTTTTTTCTTTCCTTTTATAGATAACAATTTCTCTTTAGCTGGTAGGCATACTGACCAACCAATATATCAGAAGTGACACACCCACTCATGGACCACTGAGTGTTTTGTATTTTTTTGTATGTGAATTAAATAATTTTAAAAAACGTCATTCATATGTTTTCTTTAATCTTATAACCAAAAGTCCCTCCTGACCATAAGTAATAAAACTAACAAGCATTTATTAAGTACCTACTCTGGGCAGGTTCTTTTTTGGGCATTGGGGTTATAGGACTAAAATGAAACACTCATTGCCCTTGAGGAGCTAACATTCCAGGCAGGGGAAACAAGAGAAACATATATAGGTATGTTCAAATACATGAAAAAATAGATTTGAGACAATTTTTGGAGGGAGAAGGCAAGATACCTACAATTGAGGAGGATTAGGAAAGGCATCATGTAGAGTGATGCTTTCACTGAACCTTGAAGGAAACTAGGGATTCTGAGATATGGAGGGAAAGAGGGAGTGAATTCAACATGGAATACTGCTAATGCAAAGACATGGTGATCTTTGGTTTGCTTGATAGGACAAACAGTAAAAAGACTATATTGAACAAATCATATTGTACACAGAGGAGAGAAATAGTGAGGGTTGAAAAAAGGTAGGTTGGGGCCAAATGATGATGAGATTTAAATGCCAGAGAAGTTTAAATTTGAAACTAGAGATACTGGGAGTGACTAGGGGAGAAAAATATTTAGATTTTTGCTTTAGGAAAATCACCTTGGCTGTTGTGTGGAAGATGGCTTAGAATGAGGAGATAATTTGAGACAAGGAGACCAGTAGAATAGGTCAAGTGAGAGCTGATGAAGGCCAGAACTAAAATGGTTGCTAGAAAAGTGCTAGAGAGAAAGGAACAGCAATATTTGGCAACAGATTAAGTATGTAAGGTGAAAGTAAGGAATCAAAGATGATGATTGGGGTGAGAACCTGGGTCACCAAAGGATGATGATTCCCTTGACAGACACAGGGAAGTTTTTAAAAAGAAATGGGTTCTGGAGAAAATATAAGTTGTTTTGGACATGTTGAATTTGAGAAGTGTGCTAGATATTGATTTTGAAAAGTCTAATACAAAGTTGATGATGTAGGACTGGAACTCAGGAGAGAAATTAGTGCTACAAAAATCTTTCTGAGAATCATCAACATAAAAGACAAAAATTAAAACCATGGGAGCAGATGAAGGCACCAAGACGTGGTATAGAAAGACAAGAGAAGGAGGCTCAGGACAGAGCCTTGAGGTACACACAAAGTTCATCAGCTTGATATTGATCAATAGTAATAACAGTAACAACAATGATAGCATTTATATAATGATTTAAGGTTTGAAAGTACTTTGCAAATATCTCATTTTATCCTTACAATAACCTTGGGAGGTAGGTACTATTATTATCTTCATTTTACAGAGAAGAAAATTGAGGCTGACAGTGACCAAGTGACTTTCTCGGGGTCACACAGCTAAATAAATATCAGAAGTGGAGTTGAACTCAGTTTCTTCCTGATTCCAAGTCTAGTACTCTGTTCATTGTGCCAACTAACTCCTTCTGTACCCCTCATCTGCCTCTGATCAATCAAAGGAGACTGAGGACTGGTCAAAAAGGCAGAAGGACCAAGAGAACAGTGTCTTGACAACCTACTGGGTGGAAACTATCTAAGAAAACATGGTCAACAATGTTAATTATTGAAAAGAGGTCAAGGGGTGGCTAGGTGGTGCAGTGAATAGAGCACTGGCCCTGGAGGCAGGAAGACCTGAGTTCAAATTCAGCCTCAGACACTTAGCACTTACTAGCCGTGTGACCTTGGGCAAGTCACTTAACCCCAAATGCCCACCAAAAAAAGCAAAAGAAAAAAAAAAAGAAAAGAGGTCAAGAAGGATAAGGATCGAAGGGGGAAAAAAATCTGGTATGGCAATTAAAAGAACATAAACAACACTAAAGAGAGTAAGAGAGGAGTTTCAATTGCTCAACCCTCACTTTTCCCCCATCAATACTGTTCAACAATGTGCATATGCAAAACATGAGTCAGCTCAGGCTCAATGATATGACTATTTGTTATGGAATATATATTTATTTCAATTTTAAAAAATTGTATTGAAACATTTTGTTTTTACATTACTTTCATTTCTTAATATAGCCTTCTCTTTTCCGCTACCCAGAGAATAATACCTTATAACAAAGAATATAAAGAACAAGAAAAAAGAAAAGTTTGAGAGAACTAACCAACATATTGTCCTCTGTCTAGTACAGTATGTTCACCTAACTCAGATTGGAAATGATAATTATCCCGTGTTCAGTTTTACGGTTTTATTATTGTTCAGACAGCAAAGTGGTAGAGTGAATATAGTGGCGGACTTGTAATCAGAAAGACCTGAGTTTAAATCCTGCCTTAAATACTTATTAGCTATGCTACTTAACTTGTTTCTTCAATTGTAAAGATAATAATAACACCTATCTCTCAAGGTTACAGTAAGAATATAAATGAGATGTATTTATAAAGTACTTTGAAAACCTTAAAGCTCTATATTGTTTCTATTATTATCATCATTGTTGCTATTATTTTAATTCTCATTTATATTGTTGTAACCATTGTATGATAGATAAATCATGGGAGCATTCTATTGTTCCACTCACAACGTAAGGAGAAATTGAAGAGTACCTATAGCACTTTTGGGGGATACCCCTGTGGCAAACTTAGGGGAAAATATGGACAAAGATCTCACAGGATGGGCAGACATGGTTAGGTACATTGTTGGAGTGCATTCCTGAAATAAGATCACAGAATAATTTGGCTATTTGAGAGAGTAAAAAAATAGCCCTTTTATATCTATGCTTTCTCGAGATTTTAGTGTAAATGAATGTCGTACATTGTCAAAGGCTTTTTTGGCGGGGAGGAGATATCTACTCATGTAATTTCATTTTGTAGTATTTTTCTTCTTATTTAATTAATTAGGTGATTTGTCATCCTAATCTTGCACTGTCTTTACACTTCTAATATAAGTACAACTTGATGGATATTTTGGAGAAGATACATTGTAATCCCTTTGCTATGATTTTTTTTATTTCCCTTCTCTCCCCACATTCATTGTGATGTTGATCTGTGGTTCCAATTTTAGTTCTAATCTCTCTGTTTTCAGAATTGGAGCTATAAAATATAATTCCACTAGCTTTTTAAATGTATGACAGCATTAACTTATATGTTCATCTGGACTAGGGCACGTTTGTTTTTCCTTTGGTAACACCTTCATGAACCATTCACTGGCATTTTATGAAATCAAGTTGCTTAAAAAAATCCCCTTTATTTCATATTCTGTTGATTTGGGTATCTTATATTTTTGGATAAACATTCATTACTTTTAAATTCTCGAGGTTTACTAGCATATGCTTGCGTGAAGAAAGTTTTGATAATTATTTTTATTTCTCTTATCAATATGGTTTTTAACTTGCTATTTTTTTATTTTAGCAAATTTTACTTTCTTCTCTCTTTTTTCAAAACCAGGTGGGCTAAAGGTCTATCAATTTTGTTAGTCTTTCAAAGAACTCACCTACCGTTTTTAATCTACCAATTTTGTAGGATTTTTTGTTTTCCATTTTTATCTATTTCTCTTCTAATTTTCAAGAGTTTCTCTTTCATGCTTTGTTGTTTACAGATTTTCTAGCATTTAAAATTGTATATTCAGTTAACTGGTCTCCTTTTCCTATGATCTCTGTTTCCTATGTTGTTATATATTTCTTTTTGTTTTTTAAATATTTCTTTTACTTTTAAATTATGAACCAAATCAAAAATTTATTGTTATATATTTTCAAAGAGATAATTATTCCTGTGAGTATTGCTTTAACTGAATTTCAGAAATTGTGGCATCTGATCTCTGTTATTTTTTAACATCATTATTGTTTTCTGATTTTTTTCTTGAACTATTCATTCAGAATATCATTATGAAGTCTTCTTTTAGTTCTGTATCTTTTGCTTTTGTTTCATATATTTTTCTAGGGTTTTGATGTTTTAATTTAGTTATTCAGAATTTTAAATATATCTGTTGATTTTTAAAAATATTTTAAAATTTTTATTAGAGTGCCAGTAGGAAAAAAAAGAGAGTCTATAGACATTGGTAAGAAAAATTAGTGACAGAAGATGCATAATGGTTCAACAAAATTTTATGTATGACTTTTTATAATTTCCATTCATTTGGTAGTCATTTTAAAACAATGGTACTATGTCATGAAGTAAAAAAGGGGAACAAGATACTTGGGTTCTACTTTTGACTCTTTTAGGAAAGCATTTGTACAACTCATTTATCCTGAAATGAATTCAAAATTGTAAACTCTTCATAAATGTAAAATATTTTCATTACTCATCCTCTCTGACCTTCAATTTCTTCATGATATGCTTGAGTGAGATTATCTCTATAGTTCTTTCCAACTCTTAACAATCTGTGCAGAAATATAGAACATTCAGTAAAAAGATCTGAATAGGAGTTCCAGTCCTGATATTAATGAGCTGCATAACATTTGGCAAAATCATTTGACTTTATTATGTGTCCTTATCTATAAAATGTCCCCCCTATAAAATGGGGATAATAATACATATACAACTTACTTCATCAGAGTGTTGCAAGGAAACTACTTGCTTTATAATCCTTAAAGTGACATTGAAATTTGAGTGGCTTTATCATTTTAGTTATGCATTACCCTTGTATAATGCTAAAATGTTCTAGTTATCTTGTACTGAGGATACCATAATTTATCCTACAAATATTTATAAAGAGCCTTCAGTATGCCAGGAATGGTACTAGGAGCTGTCTACAAAGACAAAACAGAAGAAATAGTTTTTACCTACAGAGAGCTTACATTGTATTTTGACTTTCTTGGTCTTTGTCTTTCTTCTTTTTTTTTGAAGGGGGAAGGCAGGGCAATTGGGGTTAAGTCACTTGCCCAAGGTCACACAGCTAGTAAGTAAGTGTGTCAAGTGTCTGAGGTTGGATTTGAACTCAGATCCTTCTGACTCCAGGACTGGCACTCTATTCACTGTGCCACCTAGCCACCCCAATCTTTGTCTTTCTATTAACTGAATTATCATTCCATAAACATGGAATTGGCTTTTTAGAATTTTTCTTAGTTGTTATCTGTTCCCCCAAACTTTACTATGTCTAATGGTGATATCTGATGTATAACTTGGTGATCTCCATACCTATTGTTTCCTCTAGTTATGGATTGGGAAATACTATCCTATCCCTCTAAGGCAGTGGTTCTCAAACTTCCTAATTCCACGACCTTTTAATACTCGTATGTGGGCATATCTGCATGTGGGCTGGCACTCCTGGAGATAGATAGAGGAGCATTGTCTTGGTTCCTAAGACCACTGGAAATATATGTTTTCCAATGGTCTTAGGCAACCCCTGTAACCCCTGTGAAAGGGTCATTTGACCCCCAAAGGGATTGCGACCCACAGGTTGAGAACTGCTGCTCTAAGGTCCTAAGAAGAAATGGATCAGGTGAGAGGAGTCAAGATGGTGGTGTAGAAACAGGAGAACTCCACAGCTCCCAACATAACCACCTCAAATGCCTATTAAATATGACTCTAAACAAATTTTATAGCTCCAGAATGCACAAAATTACAGAAAAACTCATCTCTCACTGGGGGCAGTCCAGCAGGTGGGATGAGAAGGGCTCATTGCAGAGCACTGGGAGCTGAGCCCAGCCCAGCCTGAAACCATGGCTTAGACCCAGGGTGGTCAGGACAAGCCCCAGCTGGAGCACTCCAGAGAGTGGATTACTGGCAGCTATGGCAGTTTCAAGAATTATCAACACATAAAAAAAAAAGGACAAAGTGAAAGGTCAGTGGAACTCAGCTAAATTTGGGAGAGAAAAATGGGTCTGGCTGACTTCCCTCAGGGCAAGAAAGCAGAGGAAGTGGCCCCTGCAGCCACCTCCATATGGCTGCTTCAGAGCTCATGCACTGCAGATTGCAGGGGAGCCATGAGATCATTCAGAGGCAAAGTGCTCTTGCCTTAACCTGATCGGATCAGATCATGGTCTTGGGTGGTGGTCCTGAGGTGCATGACCAGTGAGCCAAAGCTGGTGGGAGATACCAAGACTACGCCTCCTAATAGCTACAGCAGCTGTGAAAACCCCAGCGATTTGGGACAAAGCTCTCCCCTCTGAAAGCAGAGTTCTACTGTGCCTCAAAAATCAAATTAGTTGACTGGCAACATGAGTAGGCAAAGGAAGCAAACCAAGCTCAGCAATCCAACTTTAGATTCCTTTTTTGGTGACAAAAAGTATCAAAGCATGGAACAGGAGGAAGACAACACAGTCAGAACTCCTGTACTAAAAGCTTCCAAGAAAAATATAAGCTGGTTACAGGCCATAGAGGACCTTAAGAGGGATTTTAAAAATCAAATAAGAGAAGTGGTGGAAAAACTGGGAAGACAAATGGGAATGATGCCAGAAAATCATGAAAAGAGAGTCAATAACCTGACTGAAGAAAATAACACCTTAAAAAATAGATTAACTCAAATGGCAAAAGAGGCCCAAAAAGCCAATGAGGAGAATGCATTAAAAAGTCAAATTTGCCAGATGGAAAAAGAATCTCAAAAGCTCACTGAGGAGAATAATTCCTTCAGAGTTAGAGTGGAGCAAATGGAAGCAAATGACTTTATGAGAAATCAATATACTATTAGACAGAGCCAAACAAATGAAAAAAATAAAAGGCAATATGAAATATCTCATTGAAAAAAACCACTGGCCTGGAAAATAGATCCAGGAAAGACATTTTAAAAATTATTGGACTACCTTAAAGCCATGATCAGAAGAAGAACCTAGAAATCATCTTTCAAGAAATTCTCAAGGAAAATTGCCCCAATATTTTAGAACCAGAGGGCAAAATAGAAATTGAAGGAATTCACTGATCACTTCTTGAAAAAAGATCCCCCAAAGAAAACTCCTAGGAATGTTATAGCCAGGTTCTGGAATTCCCAGATCAAGGAGCAAATATTACAAGCAGCTAGGAAAAAACAATTTGAATACCATGGAAACACAATGAGAATAACCCAGGATCTACCAGCTTCTACATTAAGGGATAGAAGGGCCTGGAATATGATATGGAGATCAAGGGAGCTAGGATTAAAACCAAGAATCACCTACCCAGCAAAACTGAATATAATGTTTCAGGGGAAAATATGGTCATTAAATGAGGTGGAGGACTTTCAAACATTCTTGATAAAAATACCAGAACTGAATAGAAAATTTGACATCTGAATACAAGAAGCATGAGAAGGTAAACATGGAAAAGAAATCATAAGGAACTTATCAAAGTTGAACTATTTACATGCCAACATGGAAAAATGATAATTGTAACTTATGAAACTTTTCTCAGTATGAGCATAGGTGAAGGGAATATAAATGTATATATGTATACATACACATATATCTATATAGGAGAGTTTATATATGCATATGAATACATATGTGAGTGTGTATATAT
>CM053591.1:36761704-36783522 GCA_028646515.1 Pseudochirops corinnae | reverse complement strand
ATGTTAAAAATATGTATGTGTATATATATATATATATATATATACATATATATATAATTATCATTGTTATTTACATGCAACTGAGAATTAAGATATACAGGCACTGGGGTAAGGAGATCCATATCACCCTATTGGAAAGTCAGTGGGGTAATGGGGGAGGATATAGGAGAGAGCAGATTGGGGGAGGGGGTATACAGTGGCATTGCTGTTCTGGGTTGGTGGGTAGGGGAAAGATGGGGAAAAAATTTGTAACTCAAAATCTTGGGGAAATGAATGATGTAAACTAAAAATAAACAAAAGTTAATTAAGAAAAAGATTGCAGAGAAAAAAAATAAATAAAATAATGAAAAAAAGAAGAAATGGATCTTTTTTGATCTGGACTCTAAAATTATCTCGTATCCTCTTTGATGTCATCTTAAAGTTCTGCAAGCTCTAGGATCATACGATATTACTGTCATTTTCTATTCACCTGTTTTTTTTTCTTAACTTATAAGATTTCTTCTTCTTAGCCCTCATAATGTTGGTTTTTATCTATTTCTACCAGGGACCACATTTACTCTTAGAATAACTTACAGCAATATTTTGAAAGAAAAGACTTAATTTTCTCACACACAAATGTGATTATTTTCAGTGATAGAAATTCTAATGCTACTAAGCTCAAGGGAGTGTTGTGAGAAAGTTTATTTTTTAATTTATACAGTGTAATGGATAGAGAGCTAGATGTGGAGTCAGGAAAATCTTAGTTCAAATATTGCATCTGTCAAATTTAGGAAAAGTATCAGCATAATTGAGCATATCAATAAAAAAATGAACAGAAATCATACAATTATATCAAAACACGCAGAAAAATCTCTTGGCAAAATATAGTACCCATTACTATTAAAAACACTAGAGAGCACAGGAGTAAATGGAGTTTTCCTTAAAATAGACAGGATCTATTTAACACCATTAGCAAACATATGCAGGCAGGATAAGCTACAAGACTTCCCAATAAGATCAGGGATGAAACAAGGATGCTCATTATCAACATTATTATTCCATATAGTATTAGAAGTGTTAACTATGGCAATGAGAGAAGAAAAAGACATTGAAAAAATTAGAGCAGTCAATGAGGAAACAAAACTCTCACTCTTTGTAGATGATATGATGATATACTTAGAGAATCAACTAAAAAAATCTGCTTGAAATAATGAACAACTTTAGGCACTACTACAAAATAAAGCCACATAAATCATCAGCATTTATATACATGACCAATAAAGCCCAGAAGGAAGAAATAGGAAGAGAAATAAATTAATTTTAAAATAACCATAAGCAATATAAAATATTTGGGAATCTACTTGCCAAGGCAGACTCAGAAAATATATGAACACAATTATAAAACACTTTTCACACGAATCATACCAGATCTAAACAATTGGCAAATATCAATGGGAAGGCCAAGTTAATATAATTAAAATGGCAATTCTATTTAATTAATTTACTTATTCAGTACCATGCTAATAATAAAACTACCAAAAGAATTATTTGATAGAGCTAGATAAAGTAACAACAAAATTCATTTGGAAGAACAAAAGGTTCAGAATGTCAAGAGAATTAATGAAAAACTACAAAGGAAGTTGGCCTAGTCATACCAGATCTAAAATTATATTATAAAGGGGCAATCAACAAAATTATTTGGTACTCACTAAGAAACAGAGTGGTAGAACAGTGGAACAGGTTAGGGACACAGCACATAGTAGTAAGGGATTATAGTAATCTACTGTTTGGTAAACACAAAAACTCCAGCTTCTGAGATCAGAACTCACCATTCAACAAAAATTGCTGAGAAAACTGGAAAATAGAGTGGCAGAAATTAGGCAGAGACCCACACCTTACACTCTATACCAAAAGAAGGTCCAAGTGGACAAACAATTCAAATGTAAACAATGACACCATAAACAAACTAGGAGAGCAAGGAATAGTTTACCTGTCAGATCCATGAAGAAGGAAAGCATTCATGACCAAACAAGAGATAGAGAACATTATGGAATGCAAAATGGATAATTGATTATATTAAATTAAAAAAGGTTTTGCACAAACAAAACTAATGCAAGAAAGATTATAAGGGAAGTACAAAGCTGGGAAACAATTTTTATAGCCAATGTTTCAGACAAAAGCCTTATTTCTCAAATATGTATAGAGAACTGAGTCAAATTTATAAGAATACAAGTCATTCCCCAATTGATAAATTGTCAGAAGATATGAACAGGCAATTTTCTGATAAATAAATCAAAGTTATCTATAGTCTTAAGAAAAATGCTCTAAATCACTATTGATCAGAAAAATGCAAATTAAAACAGCTCTGAGGTACCACCTAACACCTATCAGATTGGTTAATATGACAGAAAAGGAAAATGATAAATGCTGGTAGTTTTTGAAAATCGGAACACTAATGTACTATTGGTGGAGTTGTCAACTGATCCATCCATCCTGCACAGCAATTTGGCACTATGCCCAAAGGACTATAAAACTGTGCATAACCAGGGGTGAAGCAAAAATGGCAGTGTAAAAGCAGGAAAACTCTATGAGCTCCCCCCATAACCACCTCAAATACCTGTAAAATATGGCTCTAAACAAATTTTAGAGCTACAGAACCCAGAAAGTGACAGAGAGAAACAAATCTCCCACTGAAGACAGCCTCACAGGTGGACAGGAAGAATCCATCACAGTGTGCTGGGAGCTGAGCCCAGCCACATGAGCCCATGGTTTTAGCCCGAGGGTCGCCCCAACCAGCAGTGGCTGGAGCAGATTTCAGGAGAGTGGATCACCAGCAACAGTGGTGGTTTCCAGAATTATCAATCCATAAATGCCAAAGACAAAGTAAAAAGTCAGTGTGGAACTCTGTTGGAACTGGGGATGATGAAGGAGCAGGTCTGGCCCCTGCCCCCAGGGTGAGAAGTGAAGCATGGCTGCCATCCCTCACTGCATGGCTGCTTCAGAGCTCCTGGCCTGTAGATTGTAGGGGGACCAAGTCACCATTCATAGGGTAATTACTCTTGCTTTAACCTTAGATCTGAATCATGGTCTTGGGTGTAAGTCCTGGGGTGTGTGATCAATGAGCTAGAGCTTGTGGAGGCTGTAGAGAGGGCACCTAACTCATAGCTCTGGCATCTGTGAAGACCCCAGCAATTTGGGACAAAGCTCTCCTCTCTGGAAACAGAGTTCTGTTGTGGCAAAGAGCTCAAGAGTCAAGTAATTGAGTGGCAATATGAGCAATCAAAGGAAGCAAAGCAAGCACAGAAATCAAACCTTACATTCCTTTTTTGGGGACAAAAAGGACCAAATCATGGAATGGGAGGAAGACAACAAAGTCAGAACTCCTGCACCAAAAGCTTCCAAGAAAAATATGAATTGATTACAGGTCATGGAGGAGTTCAAGAACGATTTTGAAAATCAAGTAAGAGAAGTGGAGGAAAAGCTGGGGAGAGAAATGAGAATGATGCAAGAAAATCATGAAAATATAGTCAACACACTGACTGAAGAAAATAACAGCTTAAAAAATAGACAGAATAGATAAATTATCTCATATAAAAGAGACAAAGGAAAAGTGTTACAATGGAGGGGAAGAACAGGAAGGCAAAAGGGAATGGGTCAACCTTACTCTCATTGAATTTGGCTTTGGAAGGAATAACATACACACTCAATTGGGTATTTTATCCTGCAGGAAAGTAGGGGGGAAAGGGATAAGATGTGGGATGATAGAAGAGAGGGAAGAATGGAGGTAGGACAGTTAGAAGCACACACTTTTGTAAATGGATGGGGTCAAAGTAGAAAACAGAATACGTGGGGGGCAAGATAGGATGGAGGGAAGTCTTTCACAATATATCTACTATGGAAATGCTTTGCATAACTATACATGTACAACCAATATTGAATTACTTATCTTCCCAGTAAGGGGTGGTGATGAGGGAAGAAGGGAGAGAATCTGGAATTCAAAGTTTTAAAATCAAATGTTTAAAAAATTATTATTATTATTATTATTATTATTATTATTATTATTATTACATGCAACTGGGAGATAAGATATCCAGGAACTGGAGTATGGAGATCCTTCTTGCCCTACCAGAAAGTCATAAAGGGAGTGGGAGAGGACATACGAGAGAGCAGATTGGGGGAGGGGGTATTCAGTGGGATCATTGTTTTGGGGTGAAGGTAGGTAAAAGATGGGGAGAAAATTTGTAACTCAAAATCTTATGGAAATGAATATTGTAAACTAAAAATGAACATAAATTAAAAAAAAAACTGTGCATAATCTTTGACCCAACAATACCACTTTGAGGTCTGTATTCTGGAGATCCTAAAAAAAGAGATAATGACCCACACATACAAAAAGATTTATAGTAGCTCTTTTCTTGTTGCAAATAATTGGAAATTGAGTGGATACCTATCAGTTGGGGAATGGCTGAACAAGTTGTAGAATATGAATGTAATGGAAGGAATGCTATTTTTCTCTAAAAAATGATGAGCAAGAGAATTTTAGAAAAACCTGGAAAGACTTATGTGAACTGAGGCTAAGTGAAGTGAGCAGAACCAGAAGAACATTGTACACAGTAACAGCAACATAGTTCAATTATCTATTATAATAAACTGAACTCTTCAAAGCAACACAATGATACAAGAAAATTCCAAAAGATTCATCACAGAAAATACTGTTCACAGGCAAAGAAAGAACTATGGAGTTTGAATGCAGATTGAACCATACTATTTTCACTTTCCTTTTGTTTTTTGTTTTTCTTTCTCATGGTTTTTCCTTTTTGTTCTGAGTCTTCTTTCACAATATGACTAATGTGGAAATATGTTGAATGTGATTATTCTTGTATAACCTACATTAGATTGCTTGCTATCTTGGAGAGGAGGAAGGGAAGGAATGGAGGGAGAAAAATTTAGAACTCAAAATCTGACAAAAATAAATGTTCAAAACTATCTTTATATACAATGGGAAAAAATAAGTGTTTAAAAAAACAACCCAGAAGCAAATGCTGCCTCAGATACTAAACAGTTGTGTGACCCTGGGCAAGTTACTTAACCACTGTCTGCCTTAGTTTTTTCCTCTATAAAATGAAGATACTGGCATCTGCCTCATATGGTTTTTGATAAGATCACATTAGAAAACATATGTAAAGCACTTTGTTGTTCTTTTAAATGTGTTCCTGTTCTTACTATTACAATGTGAACTATTAGAAAGGACCTTAAAACCATCTCTTACAGATCAGGAAACTGAGACCCAAAACGATTACATATGAAAGTGCATGTAGTGATAGAAAATAAATTTAAGATAGAAATAACTAATCATTTCAATCATAAGCAAAGCTGAGTATTACTCTCATTCCTTGACAAAACATTGAGTGATTTTTCTACTATGGCACAGTCTCCTTGTTACTGCCCTGATTGAAATGGGTTGCTGTTTCCATGTTAAACTTATTTTCTATCAACACAAGCATTTTCTTTTTTGAAAAAAAAAAAACCCCAAAAAATGAAAACAAGACCTCTTAAGATAGTGCCGCACTTTAGCTAGTTTTGTGACCTTGTTACTGAACCTCTCTGTAATGTCATCTGTCAGATTAGGGAATTGAAATAAATGATGCCTAAGCTCCCCTTTTCATTCCAAAATTCTATGGTTCCATAAGTTTATTTTGAAAAGCTTTTTGGTTTACCTGTAGCAACACTGGTTAAGGTTTCCTTAGCTGCAACTCCCACAAAAGAGAAGAAAAAAGGTGAAAATCTTCCATTGGATTAGAGAGTCCTTCATATTTCATGTTTAGCTGATGCCAGAGCCATTAATTTCAGTAGTTTTTTACTTGTTGATACAAGAGGAGAGATCTCAGGTGTTTTACACCGGACAAGAAAATTATCCTATTCTGCCAGTGATTTAAAATACAGATATTTTAAACACTGTGATTTAAAAAAAGACACTTAAAATGATATTTTATTATATCTTTATAATGTAAATTTTGAATTATGACTATGAAATGAGAGTGTTTACCTTAAAAGTTAGGAACGTTGATGATTATTGTTAACTAAGTACAATACTCTAGCATTTTTAGTGTCACTTTGTAAAACTCCCAGAAAATTCTCTCATCACTTAAATGCCTTTACATGAACAGTGAAAAATGTAGAAATAAAGAATATTATGCTGCATCAGTCCTCGATCAGAGAAAACTACTGATATTGGAAGCAAATTTAAATAGAAGGTAAGATTGAAATAGCTGAACACCTTGTTTGGGAAAGGATTGTAGAATAGGACCTTAACCTTTCAGGTGGAAATATCTGTCTATATTATTTATTGAACCTGAATTATGTCTGAGATATCAGAATGGATACTATTACATACAGAAAATTGAAGAAGACTCAGTACTGCCCTCAGGGATCTTATACACATAGGTGTTTTGTTTTGTTTTGTTTTAATGTATATCAACTTCTGCTTAAAAACATAGGAATACCAAGGATATCTGTTCCTTTCTCCTTTGCTGAGGTTTGGAATAAAGGATACAGAACTCTGCATTTACTCTCAGAAGTAAGAAATACTTGGTTAATTTGTTGTTATTTTTGCTGAACTGCTTTTTCCCCCTTTCACGGTTTATTTTTTTGGTAGGATGACTCAAGTGATGTCATAAAAGCTTATGGAAAAACATATCACTTTATTTTGTAAATAATACTTTATTTTTTCTAATTACATATAAAAATAGTCTTCAACATTCATTTTTTATAAGATTTTGAGTTCCAAATTTTTCCCTCTCCCTTTCTCCTTTCCCCCATCCCCAAGATAACAAGCAATCTGATATAGGTTACACATGTACAATCATATTAAACATATTTCCACATTAGTCATGTTGTGAAAGAAGAATCAGAACAAAAGAGAAAAACCATGAAAAAGAAAAAACAACAAAATAAAGAAGAAATAGTATGATTCCATCTGTATTCAGACTTGAAAATTCTTTTTCAGAATGTGAATAGCATTTTCCACCATGAGTCTTTGGGAATTGTCTTGTATCACTGTACTGCTGAAAAGGGCCAAGTTTATTAGTTGATCATGGCATGATGTTGATGAAAAACAAACATTTTCAAAAGAAAAACAAAAGCTTGGCAATAGCCATTTTGGGAAAACTTAAGGAAGGCCCCAAGGAATTTTATGTTGATCTCCTTAGGTGAGCTGAGAAGAGGTCATGGACAAAGGTTAAGCAAGATAGGCAGACAGGGAGAGGTTCTGATTGGCATTGTTGTATGGACATTATTTTGATCCTGGACTCATTTGAATATGTTCTTTTCTTAAACTTTGCATAATTTTCTACAAATAAATTATTATTGAAATGTATAAATGTTCATGTTTTAAGACTTTTCATTCCTCAAAAAAAGTAGGAATGAAGACAGAATGGTATTTCCATACTAAAAATTGTATCACAAAAACAATAATTGTCAAAATTATTTGGTACAAGTTAGAATATAGAAAAGTAGATAAGGGGAAAAGACTAGGTAAGGAACAGTCAGAAACTGAACTAAAAAAAAAAAACTTGAGGACATAAATTACATAAGGAAGCATTCACTCCTTATTTGACAACTGCTGGGCAAAAGTACAAAGTGAAACTACTTGGGCATAAACCAATTCCTTATACCAAATATAATATTCTCGAAGTAGATATGTGTCTTTTCACAGCTTTCTCTGTGGTTATAGTTCTTAACCAAACAAGAAATAGAAGTCATCATAAGATCACTTATTTGATCACTACAAATTTACTTGTATCATACTGACACAAAATTTTTAAATAAGTTGGTAAAAATAATATAGCTCTACACATATATATGTATGTATATAATCTATCCACTTTGACCATGTTGGAATTGTATGAGGAATATAAGGATTACTCAAAATTAAGAAAATAATCAACAGAGTCCTCCTTTAAAACTCTCCAAAACCACTTGATTAAATTAGGAGATTAAAAAAAAAGACTTTTAAAATATACAAAAGTAATTTATACTGGGGTGGCTAGGTGGTGCAGTGAATAGACCACCAGCCCTGGAGTCAGGAAGACCTGAGTTAAAATCTGGCCTCAGACACTTGACACACTTACTAGCCATGTGACTTTGGACAAGTCACTTAATCCCAATTGCCCTCCAAAAAAAAAAAAAGCCAAAAAACCCAATTTATACTAAAATTCTTACAAGACATAGAAGGACCATTTTTAATATGAAAGAAGTTTCCCTAAAATCAAAAATTAATATTTGCAATTATGAAACATTAAAAGAAATTTTCAATAAAAGCAAGAATAGAGCAAGGATACACCTTCTGCCCATTGTTATTTGGCCAAACTCTAAGAATGTTAGTGATAGCTAAGACAAAGAGAAAGAGACATTAAAGGCAAAAACATTACATAAGGCAAAATTAACCCTATTTGGTATAGAAATTATTACATATTTTCTTTACTGATTCTATAGATTTTTCTAATTGATAAATAATAAAAAATACACTCACAAAATCATTAGTATTTCTATAGGTTAATAACATTATCCATGTTGATACTGCTAATATATAATTCAATAATATAATAAGAGATGTTATTCAAAATAAATGCAAAATGCATAAACTGTGTGATAGTATACTCAGATATTCTTAAGGCATATAAATATAATTATAAAGAACTTTAAGCAAACGAAGAACAATTTAAGCGATTAGAGAGATTTTATTACTTATAATTGGATTGAATCAATGAAATAATTTAAAAATATTACCTAAATCAATTTAGAGATTCAGAGCTATGCCAATTATACTACCAAGTAAGTTTTTCATAATGCTTGATAAAATTCATTTCGTAGAACAAAAGTTCTAGAATATCAAGCGGAAATCATGAAAAAACAGGAATAAGGTAGAATAGTACTTCAGGCTTCAGTTTATATTGTAAGGCAGTAGTTACAAAAACATTTACTGTTTAAAAAAATAGCCAAGTGGATCAGGGGAATCAATTAGATAAGGAGTATCCAGAAACAACTGAACTCAATAATCTAGTGTTTAATAAACTTCAGAATATATTTTACTTGGGTAATAACTCACTACTTGACAAGAACTGTTGGAACAACTGAAAACAGTTTGCTAGAAATTAGATTTACACTGTCTTCTAATATGATATATCACAATAATCTCAAAATGGATATATACCTTGAATATTAATAAAGATTGCACTAAAAAAAAATAGAGAAGATATAGCTAAAGTACTTTTCACAGCTATAACTGAGGAGAGTTCTTAGCTAAACAGAAGAAAGAGGTTACCCCCAAAATAAAACAATTTCACTTAAATGAAAATTTTAAAGCTTTGCGTAAACAAACAATTCAGCTGGGAGAAGAAACAAAGCTGTTGATTGAGAGGAACCTTTGCATCAAAAACCTCTGGTGTGGGCCAAATATTCAAAACATAAGTATTTAAAACACACATATAAGACCAAGAGCCTTTCCAAGAAATAAGTGATTAAAGAATATGATGAAACATTTCTCAAAAAATTCCAAACTATTATCAAACCAAATGAAAGATCACTTCCAATAATAGAAATACAAGTCAACAAAGCCAAGTTCTCACCTAATACCCATGAAACTGGCAAATTTTTTGTTGTTGGAGGCATGAAGGGATGATGAGATGGGATATGTAAAATAAAATATTTAGTCTGATGCTTCTGAAAAGTAACTTAAAATTATCCTGATAGTGACTTAAATGTTTTTTACATTGTGTTCTGACTGCTAAGCATATATGCCAGGAAGACAAGACAAAAAGGTCCCATATGTACTTAAATATTGGTAGCAGCAATGTTTTTTTTTTTTGTAATAGCAAAGAATGGGAGCAACAACAAAAAAGATACTCCTTGATCAGGAAATAACTAATGCAAGCATGTTTCATGAATGTAATGGAATATTATTACATTGGAATAAGTGAATAACATTAAAAATTCAGAGAAAAATGGGAAAATATTTATGTACTGATACAAAGTGAAGCAAGCAGACCAGAATAACAATACTCAATGACTGTAATAACATAATTGGAAAAATGACAACAATTCTGAGCACAGTGCAACTAGAATGACTCAGCTTTCTTTCAGAAGCAATTCAGTTTCCTTTGGCATCAGAAGACTATGGATATGGAATACTGTTATCAGAGATTACTGGTATATATGTATATATATATATACATACATACACACATATACACATGTGTATACACATAGACATATATATTATTCTTATAATTCTATATAGATGAGAAAGTAGGAATATATGTTGGTATTCCCTCATAACAAATATGCAGTAATCTAAGAAATACAATTGCCACATTGGTTAAGTCCAAAAATGTATGTTCCATCCTGTATTTTAAGTCCATCACCTCTCTGGCAGAATGTGATTGACATGTTTACTCTGGACCTGTGACTTATCATTGTATTGATCAAAGTTCTAAAGTCTTTCTTTCAAAGTTGTTTTTCATAATAATATTATTGCTGTATAAATTGTTCTCCTAATTCTATTCATTGCACTCTGCATTAGTTCATAGAGGCTTTTTAAGTTTCCTCAGAAACTGTAAACTTTGTCATTTCTTATGACACAATAATATTCTATTATTTTCACAAAGCATCATTTGTTTAGCCATTCTCCAAAAATTTTTTTTACTATTTTTGGTTGCTGCTGTTTTTGTTTGCTATTATGAAAAGAGCTACTCTAAAGATTTTAACACGCATAGGTCCCTTACTTCTTTCTTGATCCCTTTGAGAGGTAGGTGGTATTGCTAGGTCAAAAAAATATGCCGTTTAGTAACTTTTGGAGCATAGTTCCAAATTGCTCTACAGAATGACTGGACCAATTCATAGCTCCACTAACAGTGCTTTGGTATGCTTGTTTTACCTACAGCCCCTCCAATATTCATCATTTTCCTTGTTTGTCATCTTTGTTAATCTTTTTGTGTGAGTTGAAACCTGAGAGTTACCTTAGTTACCATCTCTTTAATTACAAATGATTTGGTATATTTTTTTGCTTTTTTTTTAAGAGGGAGGGCAGGGCAATAAGTGACTTGCCCAAGGTCATGTGGCTAGCAAATGTTAAGTGTCTGAGGCCAGATTTGAAGAAAGAACAAAACAAAACAAAACAAAAAAAAGAGCAAGTAGTTTGCTACAATTTGCATTCAGACTCCATAAATCTTTCTCTGAGTGTGGATAGCCTTTTCCATCATGAATCCTTTGGAGATGTCTTATAGATGAGCCCACTCTATCAAAATCAGTCATCACAGATACTTTGTGTCTATAATTATGTACAATGTTTTCCTGGTTCTGCTCCTAATACTCAGCATCAGCTTATATAAGTCTCCAGATTATTAAGAAGTCTTTTGCTCCTCATTTCTTACAGCACAATAGTATTCCATTACATCCATATACCACAACTTATTTAGCCATTCCCCAATTGATGGGCATTCCCTTGATTTCCAATTCTTTACCACCACAAAAAGAGCTGCTATAAATATTTTTGTACATATGGGTCCTTTTCTCAGTGGCACAATCTCTTTGGGACACAGCCCTAGAAGTGGTATTGCTGAGTCAAAGGGTATGCACATTTTTATAACTCTTTGTGCATAGTTCCAGATTGCTCTTCAAAATGGTTAGATCAGTTCACAACTCCACCAACAATGCATTAGTGTTCCAATTTTCCCACATCTTCTCCAGCATTTATCATTTTCCTGTTTTGTCATCTTCGCCAATCTTACTGGTGAGATATGGTACCTCAGAGTTGTTTTGATTTGCATTTCTTTAATCAATAGTGATTTGGAGAATTTTTTCATATGATTATAGATATCTTTCATTTCTTCTTGTGAAAACTGCCTGTTCATATCCTTTGACCATTTATTAATTGGGGAATGACTTTTACTTGATTCTCTAGGATTATCATATCATCTGCAAAGAGTGGTAGCTTAGTCTTTTCTTTGCCTGTTCTAACTCCTTCAATTTCTTTTTCTTATTTTATGGCTACAACTAACATTTCTAATAACAAATTGAATAACAGGGGTGATAGTAGACACCCTTGTTTCACCCTCAATCTTATTGGAAATGCTTCTAGCTTATCTCCATTACATATAATACTTGCTGATGGTTTTTTAATAGAAGATACTTATTATTTTAAGGAAGACCCAATTTATTCCTATGCTTCCTAGTGTTTTTAATAGGAATATGTGGTGTATTTTGTCAAAAGTTTTTTCTGCATCTATTGAGATAATCATATAGTTTCTACTAGTTTTGTTGGTGATATGAGATGATATGCTGATATAACACGTTGATGGTTTTCCTAATATTGAGCCAGTCTTGCATTCCTGGAAGAAATACTACCTGATCAAAGTGTATTATTCTTGTGATAACTTACTATAATCTTTTTGCTAATATTTTATTGAAAAATTTTTGCATTTACATTCATGAGGGAAATTGTTCTATAATTTTCTTTCTCTGTTTAGGCTCTTCCCAATTTAGGTATGAGTACCACATTTGTATCATAAAAGAATTTGGTAGGACTCCCTCTTCTCCAATATTCCCAAATAATCTATAAAGTATTGGAATTAATTGTTCTTTAAACGTTTGATAGAATTCACATGTAAATGCGTCTGGCCCTGGAGATTTTCTCCTAGGGAGTTCATGGATGATTTATTCAATTTCTTCTTTTTGCATGGGATTATTTATGTATTTTACTTCCTCTTCAGTTATTCTGGACAATTTATATTTTTAAAATATTCATCCATTTTACTAAGGTTGTCAAATTTATGGACATTTAATTGGGCAAAATAATTCCTAATTATTGTTTTAATTTATTCTTCATTGGAGATAAATTCACCTTTTTCATTTTTGATATTGGTAATTTGGTTTTCTTTACTTTTTTAATTAAATTGACTAAAGATTTATCAATTTTATTGTTTTTTTCATAAAACCAAGTCTTAGTTCTATTAGTCAATAGTTTTCTTAATTTCTCCTTTGGTTTTTAGTAGTTCTAACTTAGCATTTAATTGGGGATTTTCAATTTGTTCTTTTTCTAGCTTTTTCAGTTGTATATCAAATTCATTTATTTCCATTTTCTCTTTTTTTTTTATGTAAGCATTCAGAGATGTAAAACTTTCCATAAGAACCACTTTCACTGTATCCCATAAGTTTTGGTATGTTGTCTCATTATTGTCATTCTCTTGAATGAAGTTATTGATTGTTTCTGTGATATGTTGTTTGAACCACTCATTCATTAGGATTAGATTATTTAATTTCCAATTAGTTTTTAGTCTATCCATGGACCTTCATTACATATAAATTTTGTTGCATCATATTCTGAATCAGATAAATTTAATATTTCTACCTTTTTGCACTGGATTGTGAGGTTTCTATGCCCTAGTACATGGTCAATTTTTGTGTATGTGCCATGTGCCATTGAGTGGAAGGTTAATTTCTTTTTAGCCCACCTTCAGTTTCCTCCAGAAGTCTACCATATCTACCTTCTCTGAAATTCTATTCACTTCCTTAACTTCTTTCTCATTTATTTTGAGGTTAGAGTTATCAAACTCAGAGATGGGGAGGTTGAGGTCCCCCTCTAGTATTGTTTTGCCATGTATTTCTTCCTCTAATTTCCTTAACTTCTCCTCTAAAAATTTGGATGGTATACCATTTGTTGCATCTATGTTTAGTAATGATATTGCTTCACTGTCAGTGGTGCCTTTTAACAGGATATAATTTCCTTCCTCATCTCTTTTAATTAGACCTGTTTTTGCTTTTGCTTTGTCTGAGACTAGGATTGCTACCCCCCGCCTTCTTTTTATGTTAGTTTAAGCATAATATATTCTACTCCAAATATATTTTTACTTTTTTACTTTTATATTTACCTTTTACTTTTATATTTACCTTTACCCTCTGTGTATCCATCTGTTTCAAATGTGTTTCTTGTTAACAGCATATTATAGGATTATTATTTTTAATCCATTTTGCTATCTGCCTCTGTTTTATGGGAGAGTTCATCTCATTCACATTCACAGTTATGATTATTATTTGTGTCTTTCTCTCCATCCTGTTCCTTCCCCTCTATACACTTATTTCTCCCTTCTGATTTCCCTCTTTAACAGTTTTTCTTTTGACCACCACCTCCCTCAATATTTCCTCCCTATTATCCCTCCTTTTTCCTGCCCTTTCCCCTTACTACTTCTTCCCTCCCTTCTAACCACCCTTTATTTCCCCTTTTCCCTCCTACTGCCTGTAGGGCACATTAGATTTTTGTACTTAAGAAAGTATGTTATGCCCTCCTTGAACCAAATCCCATGAGAGTAAATCTCAAGCAATGCTCCTCTCCCTCCCTTCTTTCCTTCTACTATAATAAGTTTTTGTGTCTCTTCATGTTAGATTCCTATGCTTAATTGAGTGTGTTATTCCCTCCACAAACCAAAACCAAAGAGAGTTAGGCTCTTAAAATGTTCATCACCCTCCCTTCTTTCCCTCTACTATAATATATTTTTATACCTCTTCATGTGGAATAATTTACACTTTTCTGCTTCCTCTTTTCGTCTTCTCTGATTACAATCCCTTTGCATCCATTGATAAGGATTTTTTTTTTTACCATCACATTAGTTAATTTATACCCACACCCTCTATCTATCTATCTATCTATCTATCTATCTATCTATCCCTTTTAAATGTCATAATAATTATACAATTCTCAATATTGACAGGTATCATCCTCTGGTACAGGGATGTAAGCAGTTTGCTTTTTTTGAATAACAAGTTGTGTGTGTTTGTGTGTATTCCCTGTTTACCTTTTACTCTCTTTGGTCTTGTATTTAGAGATCAAATTTTCCGTTAAGCTCTGATCTTTTTATCAGGAAGGTATGGAAGTCCCTTCTTGCTGGGTAGTCAATCCTTGGCTGTAGTCCAAGGTCTTTTGCCTTACAAAATATAATATTCCAATCTCTCTGATCTTTTTATGTAGAAATTGCTAGGTCCTCTGTGATCCTGACTGTGGTTCCATGATATTTGAATTGTTTCTTTCTGACTACTTTGCAGTATTTTCTCCTTGATCTGATAATTCTGGAAGTTGGCTGCAATATTCCTTGGAGTTTTCAATTTGGGACCTTTTCCAGGAAGTGTTCGGTGGATTCTTTTGATAACTATTTTACTTTCTGGTTCTAGGACATCAAGACAGTTTTCCTTGATGATTTCTTGGAAGATGTTGTCCAGGCTCTTTTTTTCATCATAGTTTTCTGGTAGCCAATAATTCTTATATTATCTCTCCTATATCTCTTTTCCAGGTCAGTTGTTTTTCCAATGAGATATTTTACATTTTCTTCTTTAGATTTTGTTTCACTGATTCTTGATGCCTCATAGAATCATTAGCTTCAATTAGTCTTATTCTAATTTTTAATGAATTGTTTTGTTCAGTTAGTTTTTTAATCTCCTTTTCCATTTTTTCAGTTGTTACTTTTTAGGAGTTATTTTCTCCAGTTAGCTTTTGAACCTCCTTTCTTGTTCGATAAATTTTACTTTTTAAGGACATGTTTTATTCAGTGAATTTTTTCTCATTTTGCCAATTATATTTTTAACATAGTCAGTCAATTTATCTTCTAATTCTCTAATTTGGCTTTAAAATCCTTCTTGAGCTCTTTCAAGAATGCTTTTTGGGCTTGAGACCAATTCATATTCCCTTTTGAGATTTCAGATGTGAGTATAGGGTCAGCACTGTCCTCTTCTGAATTTGTTTCTTCACACTCACTATAATAGGATTCTAATATCATTGTTTTTCCAATTTGCTTTTTGCCCATTGTGATTGTCTATTTCCTGGCTTTTGAAATGGATCTCTGCTTCTGTGGTTTGGAGGGCTCTGACCCATGCTTCTTATGCAGGGAGTTAGGGGCCTGGTTATTGGCTTTCTGTGTTGTTGGCCTCTGAGTGCCTAGACTGAGGCTAAGGCCAGGACTTTTGGCATTTCCCCAGGGTTACACTGAAGCTCACAGTGTGAGGTGTGGGGGAACGGTTGTCTGGCCACTTCAGGATTCCACCTCCATAGCCCTGGGCCAGAGCTCAGGCAGCTTTAGTTGCTGGTGGCTGGAGTCATGCTGGTGTCTGCAGATTCCCCTGGTTGTATGAAGGCACACCTGGGCTTCTGGTGGTAGGGTTGGTGGCTCCACCTCCCTAGGGTTCAGGATTTCCCACTGGTCGGATGAGATGGGGCTTGTTGGGATGTCTCCCATCCTGCACTTTAGCCTCAGCACAGGCACAGCCATACCCTTCCTTAAGGACTCCCAAGCCTCCAGCTGGTCCCACTATTTTAGGATTTTATACTGGTGCAATATGCTCTGGGTTTTTCAGGGTTTGAAAGATATATATATACATATATATATATATATATATATATATATATATATATATATATATATATATATACATAGAGAGAGAGAGAGAGAGAGAGAGAGAGAGAGAGATGAGAGCAACTACAGTTTACTCCTCCTTCTTGGCTCCTGGAAGTTCATGTAGGCCAATTTTGTCTTTTCTTTTGATATAATAATATTCTATTATGTTCATATAGAAATATTTGTTTATCCATTCCCAAAGGTGCCTCCCCCCAAAAAAAGGATTAGAACATTAAGTGGTTAATTATGGGAATTGAATGAAGCATGCTGACTCCATGACTCAATTCTGGAGCTAACTTAGTTTTCATTCACTTATGTGTCTAGTTCAAATTCTATCTTGTGAGAAACATTATTTAGTTTTTGGACATGGGAGAAAAATGTATTGCATTGTTTGAACCTACCCCAGCATGGCTGGGAGACTGGACCCTGTTTACCTGCTGCTTAGAGACCTTTAACCAAGTAACTAGGTTATGCTATCCAGAAACCCAGTCAGATCAAAAGACTGATGAAAGGAGTTTTCTTACAGTTGTACATTTCAAGCATTTCATGTCTTATCTGAAAAAAATGGTCCTGTGCTGATCAATCAGTGATTGTTTTTATGTTCCTTTAGTTGTTCGTAACATTTGAGGGAAATGGGGTACCTCTTTTTCTGAATTTGAGGCTCACTCTTCTAGTTTGAAAAGTCTTTAATCTTTCCTCCAATTAGAAATCAGATCACCTAATGATGCATTATGTGGTTTTAATTGATTTTATTATTTGACTTTGGTAATTTTGTTATTTATGGGATTCTTTTTCTTTTATTTTCTTTTAATGTCAGTTAAAGGTATTTGCTATGTAGAGGGATTACCAAGTCAAAGGGGAAGAACATTATGATGACTTTTTTCTATATTTTAAAATTGTTTCTTAAAAGATCAATTTAGAACTCTAACAGCAGGAGATTCATGTGCTTGACTTCCTTTAGATCTTCCCACATTGATCATTTCCATATTTTATCTTTACCAAGTTGATGGTTGAGGGGTGAAACTTCAGATTGGGTTAATTTGTATTTTTCTTATTTATTAGTGATATGAAATATTTTGTTCATTGTTGTATATTACTTGCATTTCATCCTTTAAAAATTCCAGAAAAAGTACATTTATAAACTTAATATTCAATTAAATTATTAGAAAATCATTATCAATAAAACCAAAGTAAGCACAAAAGAAGAACTATTAGAAATCAGAAGTAGATGATTTGAAAGGAAAAATACTATGGAATTGAAAATCAATAAATCTTTAGATAATAGGATTTGAAAGAGTGAGAAAAAAATAGAAAATATGGAATGAAATCACAAGGAAAGAAAATAAAATTAATTCTAAAAATCTATTAAACATAATTATATACCAGCAAAATTAAAAAATTAAAACTTTAAAGACTGGAAAGATTATCTAAACAAATAAAAATTCCCAATCAATATAACATTAAAAGATGTTAAAATTATATAATTTCGGAGGAAAAAAATTAAACCAACTATAAAGGAACTACCTAAAATACGTTTAAAAATCCCCAAATTAGGCCTAATGGATTTGTAGGCAAACTGATAAATATTTAGAGAGTAATTGTTAAAATTAAGAAAAATTAAAATAGAACATGCTACTCAATTCTTTCAATGAGATGAATATAATTCTATTTTCCAAAGTAAGAAAGTATAATCTGAGGAAAGAGAACTATAGAACTATATTCCTTAAAATATGGCTTCAAAATATTGCTTCAAGTGTTGCTTTGAAAAGAGAGGAGACACAATGATCCTTTTTTTCTTTTTGCTAACGACGATGTTTTCCTTAGAAAATCCCAAAGAATCAGTGAAAAAAACAAATGAAACAATAGTATCAGTAAAGTATCAGGAAAATATTAACCAACAAAAGTTATCAACATTTTTAGCAATAACAAAATCTAGGAGAAAATAAAAGAAAGAGAAAATTCGTTCAAAATAATTATAAAATGCATGAACTATCTTGGAATAAATGTAAACTAAGACATACTCAAAAATTCCATAAATTCATTTATAAAACTCCTCAAAGAAATTAAGAATGACTTAATTTGAAGGAATATTAAATACTTCTGGCTAGGTCATATAACAATAATAAAAAAAATGATGATATCTAAATTAACTTGAAGATGAAGTGCCATACCAATTAAATTTTCTAAGAGACAGTTTTGTAGAGGTAGACTAAATAATAAAATTAATTCAGAGGAACAAAAAGTTTAGAACATCAGAATGATTCATGGAAAAAAGTAGGAATAAAGGGGGAATAGGATGTCTAAACTTCAAATTATGCCATGAAACAATAATCATCAAAGCTACTTGATACCGACTAAAAATATTAGAGGATAATAGAGGAAAAGCTGGATCAGGAAAAATTAAATAGTTGAACTCAGTGTTTGATGAACCTGAAAATATAGTTACTTGTGGAAAACTTAAGTTGGTGAGAATTTCTGGGAAAACTGCAAAGCTATTTGGTGGAAATTCAGTTTATACCAATTGCTCACACTATATACCACAAGATGCTCAAAATCAGAATATGTAACATGAATACTAATAACAATATACCATAAAAAATAGAAAAGAATAGGATCAAGCTTTTTTTCACAACTATGGCCAACCCACACAAGTAATAGAGAGGATCACAAAAGAAAAAAGCCATTTTTTATTACATAAAATTGAAAAGTTTTTTTTAATAAGCAATATCAGTCCCACTAGGTCAAAGAGGAAAACTATCGAATAGTACAATATCTTTGTATCATGTTTCTGATATTAGAAGAGATAAAGCAATGTACCTTCTTCCCTTCTTTGGAGAGTGTCAGGCAATGCATGTGAAATTATGCTTATACAGAATGATTCAGTTTATATGCTTGTTAATTTTATATGCTTCTATCAATGGCTACACAGTGAGCTACAGCCCTGAAAATGAGGGGTAACAACCACAGTATAAGACAAGCAGGATTCATAGCAGGGCTTCATGACCAGAACATGGGTATTTGTCTGCATTTGTCCAGTGCTTGTCCAATCTCAGAGAACAGTGGTGATGCTCAACGCAATACAGTAATGATGTGGTTTTGCCACAGGGTGAGATCATCCAGAGGGTGAGCATAAAGAATTATTGTTATGCCAGTCTCAGGACACAGCTTACTTGCTGGGTCTTAGCTCTGGGAAACAGGGTGTCTCCCAATATCTTGACACTACAAATTACAGATAAGTTGCTCAACTATATCAGTAGGGGAAGTTAGACATTGGGAATTCTCTCTATTTGTGAACATCTTTCCCTCTCTCCCCCCAACCAATTACACAGATGAGGACAAAAAACTGAATCTGTGCTTTTAAAAACAAGTTTTAAGCAATTAATTATTATTAGACATAGATCCTATTTAAAAAGTTTTCTTCATTTTGTACAGACTCTTCAATGGTTTCCTTGTATTTATTAAGAATAACTAGAGGTGGCTAGGTGGCACAGTAAATAGAGCACTGGCCCTGGAGTCAGGAGGAACTGAGTTCAAATTTGGCCTCACATACCAAACACTTACTTGCTGTGTGATCTTGGGAAAGTCATTTAACCCCAATTGCTCTGCCTTCCCCTCTCTCCCCACAAAAAAAGAATAACTAATGGATTATATTACAGACTCATAAATTTAGAGGTAGAAGGGAACGAATTGAGACCTAGAGAGGTCAAGCAATTTACCTAATGAAGCACAGGTAGTAAGTTACTGAAACTAGATTTCTGACCCTGAATCCAGATTTCAAATTTCCACTACATTGTGTTGCCTCTTGTTCTATAAACTTCAATTTTAGTAAATGTTGGCATATCAAATTCTTGGTCTCTAAGTAAAACAATCACTTTTTATTTTTGTTTGTTATAATTGTAATTATGATAGTCTAATATCTAATATAATGTAATTATGATTATAATAAATCTAGACTTTGTACATGTCCCAAAAGTCTTAGTGCAATTTTAAATTTTAGTAGTTCTATTAATTTAAAATTGCATTAAGACTTTTAGGATAATCATATGAAATCTTATAAAACAATTTCTTTCCATAAGTATATACAAGCTCCTTTAGGACTTCCTTCATTCCTGAGCTGTTTAAAGGAGAAGTCACTATCATATTGTATTTAGTATGACTGATGTCTTGTCTCATACCTAATTACCCTCCATAGAAAAACCAATCGACAAGACAGATTTCTCTGTACAAAACCATAAAGGGCTCAATCCTATTTGTGGTCAAGAAGTACAGAAGTGATAGAGGTGGAATCAGGTGGGATGAGCCATACAAAACTGCCTATTTTGACATATTAGGGTAGAGACTTTGCTAAAAGGAAAAAAAAAAACTTATAAATTATTTCAGGAAGGGAGTTCTAGGAAGAATAGCACGAATGTAATAAATATACAGGACTGGAAGTTGGACAACTATGTCAGCAGCCAAGAGACCCTCTAGAAGGGAACCAGGACTGTAGACGCTAAGATTCCTTTACAAAAAAACCAATATTGTTCTTATGAACTAAGTTCAAATTATCAAGAAAACCTAAACTGTTCTCATGAGGCAGCTGAGTGGCTTGGTGGATAGAGCACTGGGCTCGGAGTCAGAAAAACCTGAATGGAAATTCAGCCTCAGATACTTACCAGCTGTGTGACCCAGGGCAAGTCACTTAAAATCTGTTTGCCTTAATCCACTGTAGAAGAAAACAGCAAAACACTCAATATCTTTGCCAAGAAAACCCCATATGGGCTCACAAAGTGTGAGACACAACCTAACAACAACACTCTTTTCTCTCCTCTGTCCCTCATATCCTATTCATGACCAAGTCCAGTTCATTCCTTCTTGGAAGCATTTCTTCTATTTGTCCATTTCTTTGCACGCTTCCTGCCACCTTCCTAACTTAAGCATTTATTACTTTAAGTTGAGACTATTTTACTAGTTTGCTCACTAAAGTCACTTTTTCCAATCTTTCCCTCTTCTGCACATCACTGTCAGATTCATTGTTTTATTTATTTTAAAAAATAATTTATTTTAAGCTTCAATACAACTAAATACACAATAAGAAAAGAAAAAGAAACATTATAAACTTAAATATTAAAACAAATACAAAATAAGCAAAGAACCAAAGAAGCATTGCCATGTGAACAGCAGAACATAAGAGAGGATTCAAAATATACAGCAACAAATTTCCTTTTCAAGAAAGCCCATATAATAGATGCTATTCATTGTGTTTAGAGCTGTCCATCTTTTCTTTACTTCCTTTGTTTTCTTTTGGTTTTTGTTGTGTACTTTTTACTTTGTTCTTTTCTCCCTCTTCCTTCTCTTCTCCCCCAGGAAGGTATAATTAAGTATGAATACATATCTATATATACACAAACATGCATGCATATA
>CM053591.1:36750968-36761204 GCA_028646515.1 Pseudochirops corinnae | reverse complement strand
TTTTCTCACTGTCATTTTGTGTTTATGAAATTACATACTGTTTTTATGATTTGATCATTCCATCGTTTCTGTGGGGTTAAGATTTTAGGCTCAATTTTAGTTTGCATCATTTCTTCACTTTTTTTTTGTTCTTTTGTTTTTGCTTTTTGGAAGGGGAAGGTAGGGCAATTGAAGTTAAGTGACTTGCCCAAGGTCACGTGGTTAGTTTTTGTGTTAAGTGTCTGAGGTCACATTTGAACTCAGGTCCTCCTGACTCCAGGGCTGATGCTCTATTCACTGTGCCACCTAGCTGCCCCTGATTTCTTTACTTTCTTTTGTCTATTATTATTTTATTGCAATTTTTTTCAATAAAGGATTGTTAAATATTCTAGATCGGTTTTTCCCCCCCCGTTTGTCCTTGATTTTTTTCTTTATGCCTTAGAAGGTGTCATAAAAGGCTGAAAATATGTATGCTCTTTTCAATTCTCAGTCAGTAATTAACAAGAAATTTGTCATAATTAAAAAAATAAATTCAGATTCTTAATATGTTTCTTGTTTATCTCTTTTGTTAGCTTTGCCTTGGTTTGACAGAATATATTGACTTTTCCTTTAAGTATTTATAGTACTAAAACCTAGAGTAGGTTCCCATTTGGCATATATTTGTTATATCTTGATATTAATTCATTATCCACATATATACATCAAATGACATAGAACCTACTATAAGTACTTAAAGGAAAAGTAAGTGGAAAAAATTAATGAATGAAAGAATAAATTATTAAAAGCAGTAGATAAGTTCCCACAAAAACGACAATAAATAAAACATTGTGAAATTTTGCGGTATAGTCAGAGTGCACAGTTGTTGGGGGAAATTTATAACTTTAAACATTTAATATTAAAAGAGAACTAATAGATCAATAAATTGGGCATGGAACTAAAAAAAACAGGAAAAAAAACAAATCAAAACACATAAACAAAAGCAAAATTCTGAAAATAAGAAAAAAATTAATACCCACTGAATTAATAATCTACCTTATTCTTTAAAAACAAGCAAAACTTTCTCACTAAATACTATCTTTTTCTCAAATTAGTTTTGTATAATTCTCCCTTTTCTGGGCTAAACTCTTTCAGATTATCATCTATGCTAGGTTTCCCATTTCCTCTTTCTTCACTCTCTGTTAAAACCTCTGTAATCTACCTTTGAAATTCATCAAATGAAAATGCCTTTTCCAATGTTATCAATAAACACTGAAATGAGAAATCAATGATCTTTTCTCAGTTTTCATCCTTCTTATCCTCCCATCTCTTCCTCAGTTCATTCCATCCTCCACTCAGCTGTTAAAGTGATAAACTTAAAGCACATTTCTGAACGTGTCACTCCCTTACTCAATGAACTCCCATGACTCCCTGTTACTTCTCATAACAAATATAAATTCTGCTGTTTGGCTTTTAAAATCCTTTACTACCTGAGCCTTTTAAAAATCTTTCTGACCTTATTATTCTTTACTACCTTCTATATACTCTATGATCCAATGACAGTGATTTTCTTGCTATTATTTGCATACAATAATTCATCTATTGATTCGATGCCCTTTAAGAGAAGGAATGCTCTCCTTCCTCAACTCCACGCCTGGTTTCCTTCAAGACACTTTAAATTCCACCTTAGAAATGGTAAATTAAAAGAAAAAAAGAAACAATTAGAATGTAAGGGGGTGCCCATCGATTAGATAATAGCTAAATAAATTATGATATATAAACATAATAGAATATAATTATACTGTAAGAAATAATGTAAGAGATAATTTCAGGGAATCCTGGGTAATGTAAACTTAATGCAATGTGAAATGAGCAGAGCCAGGAGGATGATATACAAGGACAATAACATTGTGAAGAACTTTGCAAGACTTAAAAACTCTTGTCAATTCAATGATCAATCATGTCTCCAGAGGAATCATGATAAATCATGTTACCTAACTCCCTGAAAGAAAGTTTATGGATTTAAGATAAAGTGAAATATATTTTTGGAGATGACCACTACGTGCATTCATTTTGATTGATTACATTTATTTGTTATGATGTGTTTTTTTACTCAGTTTTTAATTCAGGAGAGATGGAGAGAGGCAGGGTTGGAAAAATTAATATGAAAAAAAGTAGACCATTAGAATATTACAAAAATACAAAGAAAAGAACAGAATAAAGTTTAGAAATAAGCACAGATGAGGTGGACAGCTTTGAAAATTTATGCTTTTCACAAAAGAAAGAAGTATGAACAGGAGATTCATAGTTTCATGTCCAGTCCTCTTGTTGTGTTGCGTGTACATGGGAATGCTATTTGAGGCTGTGTTTAAATTCAAAATTAAAAAAAAAAAGGTGTTTAATAGTCTCTGTTGCTGATGTGTTTTAATCTTTTCAAGATTACTTTCCAAAGGGTAGGGCACTAGCAGTAGTGATGATAAGGATAGGCTTTTAGAGGAGATTGTGCTAAAAGCTGACCTTTAGAGAAAGCTAAGGAATTCATGAGGCACAAGTGAGCTATGAGTGACTACCCATCAAGACACAGAGATGGAAAACTGAATGTTTTTTTTATGATGAACAGCAAGTAAGACAATATGACTGAAAGCAAAGTGTGTGAAGGAGAATAATGTGTATTAAGCCCAGAAAGATAGACTGGAGCCAGATTGAGAAGGGTTTTAAAAGTAAAAGAGAGGAGTTTAAGTTTAGCCTAGAAGAAAGAAGCAGTGACAGAAATGTCTTGAGTAGAAGAATGACATGGTCATGTATTTGATTTAGAAATGACATTCTGACAGCTGCATGTAGAAAGGATAGAGAGGAAAGAGACTGGAGTCAGGGATAGCAATTAGGAGTGTATTTCACTAATTGAAGTAAGACAATGAGGGGCTGAACTTATGTGGTAGCCCTATTGGTGAAGGAAAAAAGGAGATGACTGGGAAAGCTATTGTGGAGGTGAAACTGACTAAATTTACTAACTGATAGATATGAGGGGGTCAGTGAGAGGGGTAAATCAAGGATAATTCTTGTGGAAAAAAAGAGATAACTCTAGTGCATCTAGGTTATTAGAAGAGAAGTTAGGAAGCTGAGAGGACATTGGGAAAGAAATTGAATTTTGTTGATATTTGAGATACTTGTGAGACATCCAGCTTGAAATATCTGTGCAACAGGCATTTGGTGTTGCAAGACTGAGGTTTAGAAGAGTGACCAAGCCTTGACAACATAGATTTAGATATCATCTGAGTGGAGCTAAAATGAACCCGCGAAAGGTGATGGACCACCAAAGAGAGATAATAGAGAAGACCCAGGATAGAATCTTGAGAAAAATATGAGCAAATGGAGTAGATTATGACTAATGATCCAGTAAAGGAGTCTGAGAAGAGAGTAGTGACAAAAGAACCCCTAAGTTCTCTAGGACATTGTCCTCAGTGACAAATGACACAGAGAGATCAGTGTGAATGAAGAAAAGGCAACTGGATTTGTCAATTAAGAGATCATTGGAGAGAATATTTTTTTTTTGAGGGGGAAGGCAAGGCAATTGAGGTTAAGTGACTTGTCCAAAGTCACACAACTAGTAAGTGTGTCAAGTGTCTGAGGCCAGATTTAAATTCAGATCTTTCTGATTCCAGGGTCAGAGCTCTATTCATTGTGCCACCCAGCTGCCCTGAGGGAGCAGTTTCGATTGAGTGATAAAGTTGAAAGTCAAATTATAAGGGGTTGAAAAGTTATTGGGAAGTAAAAAAATGGAAGCAACAAGAATAATTATTTTTTTTCTAGAAGTATTCTGTGCAAGGAAGTAGAGATATAGGAGAGTAGGTAGAGTTAAGTGAGTATTTTTTTTTTATGAAGAATGGGGGAGATATAGAAGAACAGACATTGAATGAAAAAAAGACCAGTCAACCTCTCAGATGGTAGGAGATAGGTACAAGTGTACAAGTAGAAGGGTTGGCATTGGCAAGGATGAGGGTCACCTCTTTCTAGAAGATGACCATTAAGCAAAGGAGGAGAGTAACAGAACTATTGAGTGGAATAGCTAAAACTTGAACTAAGGTATTGATTACTAGGTCCAGTGATTTTTTCCCTCTAACACAACTGAATCGCTGTATTAACTATTGACTTTGTATAATAATATTTGCAATTCATTATTAATAAAACATCTTTCTTTATTTTACATTTGGGTCAATGTACTTGTGAGTGAGAAGGCACTAGCTGGTAAAGTGAATTTCCTGAGTTTATGATGTGGCGACAGTAGTTGAGGTAATAAAAGTAAGGAAATTCAAAATGATAAATGACCTGGACCTTTGTACCTTGCATGAGAATCAGACACAAGGGATGTATTTCCATAATTCCTTACTTCATCAGGACATAATTGAATTTTTATTTTACAGAATTCTTTGTCTTCAAATATAAGACTAAATTCCCCGTGACCACGAATTATTCCTTAACTTGAATAGAGAAGGAAGTCTCCCATTACCTTTATGTGTTCTCAATTTTACTATGCATCTATTATTTTTCTATCTTAAAATTTTTTGAGCCAATGGAGGAAAATCTTCATCTACTAAAAACTGGCAGAATCAGTGAATATTTATGGACACAGACAGAGGAGACAGATTACCATGTTTTTTTTCAGATGAAAAAAAGATTCCATCTGCTAGCCTTTTGCTATTGTTTTCTCAAGCCATTAATTGATAGTCAAATATATAGATCAAGATTAATTTTTTTCCTGTGACTTTTAGAATGTACATTAAATAAACTAAAATGGATTTCTCTAGTCTACCTATAAATCTAAGTTGTTACATAATAACAGTAAGAAAAACCTTGATATCATAAGAAAAAGACACCTTATAAACTGAGATGAGGAGGAGGAGGAAGAGGAAGATGAGGATGATATACTCCTCTGGGAAGGATTTCCTTCCAAATCTTCCTTCTTAAAAAAATAATTACTGTTTTCTGGGTTATTGTGGACTAGGTATCTCCCATGTTAGGAATAGATTTGAAATTACTGCTGTTCTTGGGCAGATCAATCCATTTTCTTTAACATTTAGAAATCTTAATCCCCACTAGCCAAACCCTACTGAAGTAGAAGTTAAGACATAGGTTCTGGTTTCTGAGATTAATCAGCCTCTTCATTCACCCAAGTGTTGTGCTTCTGACCATTAGATTTTTGTTTATAGAAACCTAACCATTTGCTCTTGAATAAATCTGAATAAAGGGGAAAAATACGAGATAATGAACTAAGACAGTACTGTCTAGAACATCCTTTTCTTTTTCTTTGCTTTTTGGAAGTGTGAAGAAAGAACAATTGACGTTAAGCGACTTGCCCAAGGTTACACGGCTAGTAAGTATTAAGTGTCTGAGGCTGGTTTTGAACTCAGGTCCTCCTCACTCCAGTGCTCTGTTCACTATACCACCTAACTGCCCCACTTCTTATTTTTCTAAAAGTTGCATGGTTGCTATAAGAGAGTACTCTCATTCTCTGGCTTTTGTGTTTGAGGAGAACTGATAGAATTCCTTTCATGCCTGCAAAAACTAATTTAGGAAAAAATCTGTGCAAGGAGCCTTGGAGTTTGCTGGCTGTTTTCTGGACTGGCACACCTTCTCTCCACTGACAGAGACATAATGCCTTGAAGAATTGTGTGAAATATTTGTTATACTTTTGGAAACAAAAGAAAACATCGTTCTCTAAATATGTTTAAAAAACCCCAACTTTCATGTTTTAATAATGATATTGGTACATTATTTGCAATCATAATATTTAATAATGTAGAAAACTATTATAGAGATGTATTCATATGGCATCCTTCACTATTAAGTAAATAAATTTCCAGTTCTAATTATTTTCAATTGAAAACAACACTAAAATGAGATTGATATCATCTTTCTCACTTTGAATATAGAAGTAAAAGAGTTTTGGAAAGTTATATTTAGGAAGCTTCAATTCGAAAATCATGAAGCTTGAATTGTTTTCAGACTGCGTAGTGTTATAGCATAGCAAAAGTGACTGAGTCATCAAGGGAAAATGAAACTTTGTACATTATTTTAGAAAGCAAAGCAATATATAAAGTACTTTATAAAAATTTCTATGCTGAAAATTAAAGGAGTACATGTTCATATTTGTTGAAAACTCTAGTCTTCTGAATGACTTATGGAGGCATGGAATTTTAGAGTTAGAATGAACTTTGCTGGCCCAGGCTCATCATTACACAGATAAGGAAACAAAGACATGAGGAGGTAAACTATTTTGTTCAAAATCTGATACCTAGTTACTCTAAAAGTTAACACTATAACCGATGTCTTTTGACTCTCTGAAAATTCTTAGGCTCAGGTCTCAAAAAGTGAGTCACAAAGGGGAGACTGCAGAGTTTTATTACTGTTGAATTTTTTTAGCCAAAATACTTAAAAATCAATAGTGAATCTACTTGAATAGTTGTAAAATCATATGAACAATGGGATATTATGGATTACAATGGGATATTATAGCCTAATTTCCTAACTAACTAGAAGACATTGGCATCATTCGAAATTAGAGGACCACTAAATGATAGTCTTCATTCACTTCCCTTCACTGAAGGGAAAATGGTTCTGTGGACCAATAAAGACTTACTGGTCCCACAGAATCTCACACTGAGACTTTCAGTTAGGGAAAAAACAAGGGAAGAACCTATGGAGAAGGCTGTTATCTGAAGTGAGTTTTGAAGGGAAGGAAGGAATTAAACATGAAGAGATAGGGCAGGGGAATAGATTCCAAGAATGATAGTACTTTGAAAGAAGGTATTACCTGATCTGGGTAGTGGTTTAATGTAGCTAAAATGGAGAGTGTATGAAAACTAGAATTTAAAGTGTCACAGCTGCAACACCATGAGCATCATCTATGCTAAAAATAAGGAATTATTGGAAGAAAATGGAAGCAGAATTGGAGAGAATTGTGTGACCCTTCTTGGGGCTTATGCTGAATGTCTCTTTTTTCTAGATTGTAAACATAGTCATAATTAGAAATTATTAAAATAAGAAGTTTCTTTGAGTATATATACTTGACCTTTCCCCCTTCCTCAGTCTCATATAATTGCCAAGTATTATCAATTCTACCTCCATAATGAATCTTGCCTCAATTCACTTCTCTTCAGGCACACATCTTCTACCCTAGTTCAGGTCCTCATCACTTTCCCTCTTGCTTATCACAAGCCTCCTATTTAGTGACCTTTCTTCTAACCACTCCTCTATTAAATCAGCCTTTATATTGTTAGTAAAATAATCTCCATATCTGTCCATATCACCTCTACTCAAGAAACTTCTGTAGCTCCCTATTGTCTTTAGAATAAAGCATCAACACTTTAGTGTGGCATTTGAAGTTGTTTATAATTTATCTCCAGCTACCACTTGGCCTATAAATCATTCACTCCATATTTTCTGAATTTAGCATTCCTCTCCCATCTCTGAAGTTTTGTACAACATGCTCTTCATGCCTATAACACCTCTACCTTTAAAAACTCTGACTTTTCTGCAAGACTCAGATTATATGCTACCTGTGATAAAAATTATTTGAGTTCCCCAGTTGTTAATTGCTCTCTCCCTCAAATAATCAGGTATGAAGTTACCAATTTACATGTTCCCTCCATTCCTATTACTAGTAGAATGTAAACTTCTTGAAGGAACTGATGAGATTTCATTGTGGTTTTTTTTTTTGATACCCAGTGCATACCTAGCAAAATTCTTTGCATGTGGTAGAAGGTTAATAAATGTTTGCCACATTGGATTGGATTGCCAGAGGAAGAAGAAGAAAATTGGCAGGTACAGTTTGATGTGAGGGGAATTTGTTTTGTCATCCCAAACTTACTTGTACGAAACATCCAAGACTAATTAATGGGATATACCAGTAAGTCCTCAAGCTCTGTCCTCATTCAGCTCTTTTTATTTGTCTCTTCTGTCCAGACCAAGCATGGCCTGTATTGATTGAATCATAACAAAATAATTAGGAAAGTGGATTCAAGTAATTTTGAGCTTTCAGACTTTAAGATCTAGCATTAACACACATACAGAAACTCAACAATGCTTGTGGCTGGATGGCAATCAGTGCTACCCCATTTTAAAAACTGATATTATTATTATTATCATTCCCACTTCTAATATAGTAAATTAGTTGGACATAAACAAGATCCCTAACCTATGGAACTTAAGATAAAAGAGAAAGAAGTGACAGACAAAAAAGATGGTGGGTGGTAATCATGAGTAGAAATAAGTATCTTTCACTAAATAGGCAAAATTTTTTAGAGAAGAATTGTGTGTGTTTTCAAAGGGTGAGCTATAATTTCAACCAATGCAAATATGAACAAATGGAAAACAGTATATTTATAGGTTTCATGACATCTAACATTTTATCTGTGACTAGGACATACTTATTTTGTTAGCAGAAGCAATTGCCAAGCAAGAATAGCATTTTCTACTAAGACAGAATAGAAAAAAATTTTACTGTGGCTTCCAGAATGTACTGATATTTAATATTTTTAAAGAATTTCCTGTTAGTGCCACTCATTTGACACAATAAAAATAAAACATCAAAGTCATGAATATGATTCATTTTAATGAGGATCAGTAAATTATTTTCTAATCTAGTGCTATATCCTCCTAACTTGACTCATAGAGCCCCATGATGATACTGTTGTTAATGGACAAATAATTCACTAATACTTGTTTAATTATAGTAAAAAAAAAAAAATGAGAGAAATACTGCTCTTTTATATGGACCATGATTTGATGGATTGATTTACTCATTTAAGAAATATTTATTTACTGCCTACTATAATACAATTTATATGGCTGTGCACACTCTAATGCCTCATACCTCTTATGCATCGTGTGAAAATCTACTGATGCTGGCCTGGCTAGCTGAAACGGTAATGGTAATTTGAAGATCTTCCCTGGCCATTAATATATTGAATGTAATCACATGGAGGCTCTGGTGGGAGGAGTGTGCTGAACAGGTGGAGTAGGAAGGGTGGAGCAGAGCCCAGAGGAGGCTGGGAGTCAGAGCAGTTAAAGTGGGAGGGAAGAGAGAGGATGCAGACAAGCAGATAGCTAGTATTATGAGTGTTTGTTTGTGGGAAGGCTTTGGGATGGTGTTGCTTCCTGCTTAAACTGGATGTCAGCCCCTGTCCACAACTGTGATATGTCACCCTGGATCTGGCATCAACCAAGTTCTAGATGCCAGCTAAAGAACTGACCTCTAGAATGGTACCTTTTGGGGCAGGGACAGCTCTATGCCCAATTTCAGCAGAAAGTAGATATGGAAGAAGAGACCTTTGTTCCTTATCGCAAAATTTTGGGCTACATTTGTTTAAGAGGAGAATGATATGGGGCTGTGCTCAAGCTAAACCCTAAGATATTGTTTTATGTGCTTATTTTGTGTTATCATTGTTATATTATTGTAAAGTTCTGTCAACATCAGTTATTCCCTAAAGTCCCATTGATCTTTGTAAGGGACATGAAATATCTTGGGGCAAAGTGTGATGATAATGGTAACTTTAAAATTTTCCCTGCCTCTTAATAGGCCAAATGGAGCCTATAGTGGGAGGAGTTTGCTGAATAGGTGGAGCAAGATGGGAGAAACAGAGCCCAGAGGAAGCTGGGATTCAGAGAAGTTAGAACAGAGGGAGGAGAGTGGGTGCAGGCAAGCAAACAGCCAGTATTGTGAGTGTTTGTTTGTAGGAAAGCTTTGGGATGGTATTGCTTCCTGCATTGATAAGGTGTATTAACTTCTTTGTTGCTATGACAAATTCAGTTTTCTGGTTTTGGGATTTGGCTTTCTGGTGTTTGAATAAATGTTTTGCTTCTGTCTTCTACATGGAGAGTCTGTTATATTTTGCAATTCAGAATTATGCCGGCATATTTATATATGTACCATTAGTGCTGTGAATATCATGTTGGTGCTACACTAGCTAACTCCAACCTACTCTTATATTGACAGGTCTAAGTTCCTAGAGAAGGCTCACCATCAAATGATTACATATGAATTGTCTTGAAGTTCTAAATAGTAATGTTATTGTGAGGAAATATATGTGCTCTACTTATCACTTTAGTTTCCATTTACACAAAATCAGCCACTCACAATGATACTTTTAGATACGTTCCATGCATGGAATGCTTTCCCTCCACATTTCAAACTCCTGGTTTCCCTACCTTCCTTCAAGTTCTGATTAAAATACTTTCTATCTCTATGTTAATAAACAAGCTCCACAGATTTTCCCTCCAACT
>CM053591.1:36738923-36750868 GCA_028646515.1 Pseudochirops corinnae | reverse complement strand
GCTTTGAAAAACCCAGATGTTGGTGCTTCCCTCTCTGTTAACTGACTAGCTATGGATGTCATGGTCAGATGGTTGGAAGCCGTCTGCTGATCTGTTTCTTTGTCTGCTTGTAACTTTTCATTACCAATAATGTGTCTGAATCAGTCAGAATTGACCTATTCAGCATTTTCCTCCCCCATTTTCCTCCTAATGTACTAATTTTGAAATTTGTTCTAACAAGTTGGTGGTCTAACTGTAGATACACGACCCAAAGAAAACTTGCAGTTTTCTGTTTGTCATATATATATATATATATGTGTGTGTATACATACACATATATGCACATGAACATGCACATATATACATATGCATAAATATACTTGGAAGGGGTAATGCAACTCAGTGCTTGTCATATCCAGAGTCTACTCATTCTTTTTTCAATGAAAATACTCATGATGTAGAGGCCTGAGATTTTGTGTAGTGAGCAATTCTTTGGCTGCTCTCGTTTATGGTTGTTGCCAAGTCATTTAGTCATGTTTGACTTTCTGTGACTCCATTTGGGGTTTTCTTGACAAAGATACTGGAGCGCTTTGCCATTTCCTTCTCCAGCTCATTTTACAGATGAGGAAACGGAGGTAAAGAGGATTAAGTGGCTTGCCTAAAGTCATCTAGCTAGTAAGTGTCTGAAGCTACATTTGAATTCAAATCCTACTGACTCTAGGGCTCTAGAGCTCCATCCATTGCACTACCTACCTGCCCCTCTCATTTATTATCCTATTTTATAAATGTCCAAAAGCATTGATTTTTACATGTATTGAGTAATAACAGTATTCACCAGTGTAACCAACCCCTTATGGGTTCACTCTCCAACTCTCACTACTGCTAACAAATTAGGTGATAGTCAGTAGAACGACTGCTCCTCTATTAGTGTTCTCATGGTATACTTGAGAGATTGGAAAATGGTGGTTTCCTAATTCTGTAGTCCACAAGTGCCTGTTCAGTGTGCTCTCTGTTGATTATTGGTTAGCCAACCAGAGCTAATTATCCATTCCAGAAAGGATTATTTAGCAATCAGATAAAAGACTAAGGGTTAACCTACAGCACTTTGTTAGTTGGATGCTATTCTCTCTCTTTGTGAAGTTTTTGTGAAATTCTTCTTGAGTATAGCTCTCTGTTGGACTCTGAGGTTGGTGCCTTTATTTTGTCCTAAAGAAACTTTTCCTTGGTGTGTTGAGTTTTTCTTCATTGTATCCCCCAGCTTCTAATGCAGGTGCTAATATCAGCCACTGCTGTTCAAAGGATAATGCTTTCAACACCTCCTGGAAACTCCATATCTTTCACTGTCTTGAAGTTCCCAGTATTATCCTCTGGTCAGGAGTAGTGGGAATTGTAACAACTCCCAACTTCTCAAAGATCTGACTCATAAAGGTAGCCTTACTTACTCCTTGCTGAAATCTCTTCTCTGATATACATACTCAGAGATATATCTATTTCTTTCAACCAATCTCAAAACATTCCCTGTGTAGGATCATGTGTTTTCATTCAATGGCTAAAAGCACATCCTTCCCTAATTTGTACCAGTTTGGATGATGGTGTCTACAGCTCAACCAAAGAGGTGTTCTTACCTGATAAAACTATGAGAACATAAAGCGTCTTATTAGTTACATGAACTGGTATGGGAGTGGTGGTAATGGATCTTATGGTAATTGTAGAGTCACCTTTCTTTCTTTAATTTTTTTCCATTATAATACTTTTTAAAAGATAATTTCCCATGAATCTAGGGAACAGAAAAAAAAGGTAATTTATTCTTCTATTAATTAATTCATGCAACAGTCTGCATAAATATCATTATCTCTCTATTCAAGAGCAATTAAGACTAAAGTGTAAATTACCACATGATCATTCTCAAGCTTTTTTGTTGTCTTGAGTTTTCTTGTACCGTCAAAATTTGAAATATTAATGAGTTCAGAATCAGGTCAAACTCAAAGATGAGGGAAGGGATTTTTGGCCTTTTTGTATTTAACTTTATATCTGCAGAAGAGCTTTAACTAAGGAAGGAAAGGTGAAGAATTGTCTAAGATCAGAAACTTTTTGGACTGGGGCACAAAATTTAAGAGGCTAGTAGAAACCAGTTATTTGAGGAAGAAGGCTGGGGTAGAGGTGCAGCCTGGTAGAGTTTGTGGCATCAAAGGAAGAATGGAAGCAGAGTGACTCATTCCACAGAGTAGTCTTCCTGGAGCATGAACCCAGAATTTAATTTAGATCCTGTCACACCTTAGCAAACCTTCTGATTCTTACTTTTGTTGATTTAGGTAGGAACATACACATGGAAGAAAAAAAAGCAGTCAGCAAAGTGTAGAATAACATTGGTCTTAGAATGGAAAGATCTGAAGTCAAGACCTGTGTCTAACACTTACTAGTCATGTAATCCTGGTCAAGTCACTTAGCTTTTCCTCATCTATAAAATGTATATCATAATGTTTGCACTACTTATCTCACAAGACTGCTGTAAGAAAAACACTTTTAAAAATTTAAGATTAAATAAATGCCAATTAAAAGTGGGATTATAATAGCTTTAAAGTACTGGGAAATACTAAAAAAAAGTTTGGGGTCATCAGTTGTATTTTCATCTATTTTTTTCCATCAAAGGTTAGAGCAAAGACTGGTTTTGTATTTATCTTTGTATCACCAGAAGTGCTAAAACTAAGTGTATTTATGTGAGCCATTGCCAAGATCAGGGAATTTTGGTCCAGGTCAAGAAATGTAAAAGACTAGAAGAAACTAATCCTTCAAGAGGAAGCCTGGGGTGGAGGTGCAGCCCAGGGAAGCTGGCAGCAGCAAGATGAAGAATGAGAGTAGGCTTCCACTGTTCAGGGCAAACAGCTCAATTGTATCATTGGGTTCCTGGTTTCAGGTCTAGATTTTTGAGATCTAAACTTGAATCCAACCTAAAGGTAGAGAAGGAAGCCAAGTCTGGACTCTGTTCCTGGCTCAACTAGCTGGTTGTCCTTGCCTTCGAAGTTCAAAGACTCTCAGTACTGGCAGTGTATTCTCAAGAATATCTTAAGGGCTGCCTTTGCTGTTCCTCTGAGGAAGAAGATTGTGGAGAAGGAGCCCTTTTAGATAGGGGCTATGGTAGAAAAAGAGAGACAATGGTTGTACCTTCCTAGAAACACTTCTCCCTTTCCACTCTCCCCTCCCTAGCTTCTCTCAAACTTTCCCAGGGCCTGTGACTAGGACCACAATTAAGAAAGCTAATTTGAAAGCATGGCTTATGGTCTTCTGAAAGGCAGGTAGAAGGCCCTGTAGAAGTCTCGGGCTGTTACAGAAATTGGGCTGTCTACTAGGGAGAGACAAATTTTTCCCTAGGCCAAGGAGTTTATTTTTGCTTGTTGGCATGGTCTGTTCTAGGAAAGGAATAGGGATCAAGATCAAAGGATTGGTGAGGGAAGGGAGATCCTTTTAGTCAGGGCAAGGGAATGGAACAGCCAGTCACTAAAGTATTGTTAGAGGGCCAAGACTGTCTGAGGATGCTTCTGTGGTGGACAGAGTGCATGACTTAGAGTCAGGAAGACCCAATTTGTTTCTTTTTTTTAAAAAAAATTATTTTATTTTCAATTCAGTGAACATAACAAGCATTTCCTTGATACGGTACAATAAAAAAGATGATTGCCCTTGAAACTGCAAATTTATCACATACAGCATGCTATTTCTTCCAAATATACTACACAATTTTCACATAAATTTCTTTCCCCACTGTTTTTCTCTCACCACCCCCTGAGATGGCTACAATTAAACATAAATAAGCATGTGTGTGTGCAAGTGTATGTGTGCATGTGTGTGTGTGCATGTGTATGTGTAAAATTATTCTATACATCTATTTATCAGTTCTTTCTCTGGATGCAGACAATGTCTCTAGATGTCCTTTATTTTTAATTTGTGTGTTTATCATAGTCAACATTACTTAGTTGCTCAAAGTCATTCTTAATACAATATTACTGCTATTGTACACAATGTTCCGTTGGTTCTGCTCACTTCACTGTTTATATTTTTGGGCAAGTCTTTCCATGCCTTTCTAAGATCAATGAGTTCATTCTTTCTAGTGTTCCATCACAACCATATACTACAACCAGTTCACCCATTCTCCAATTAATGGGGATCCCTGCACTTTCTAGTTCATTACCACCACAAAAGAGCTGCTATAAACTTCCAATTCACATTAAAAGTTATAATTATTATTTGTGAATTTATCTCCATCTTATTTTTACTTACTACTTTCTTTCTCAGCCTCTTTTTTTTTGCTCTATCCCTCTTATCTTTATCTTCTCCCCTACCCTTTCAAACCCCATTTCACCCATCCCACTTAGAGTACTCTATATTCCTTACCACTACCCCCCAATCTCAATCCACATAGCCCTCCAAAAGTCTCCCTATTTTCTCCCCCCCACTCCTAAATCCCAATCTACACACCTCTCTAAAGGTCTTTCCCCACCCTATCTCCCAGTTTCCTCATTTGACAAGTTCAGAAGACTTCTACACCCTTTCAGATGCACACATTGTTTCCTTTTCATCCTAAATGATAGTAAGGTTCCATCATTACCAGCCTTCCACCTACTTGCTTCCTTAGTATTAGTTCTTCCTTTCACACTCCATTTTAATAGTATAATTGCTCTTTTTTACCTTTCCCTATCCACTTTTGTTTTTCAACAAAAATCATACCACCATACACAACTCAGCCCCAACCTTTCTTTCAAACCTCATAATACCATATATAGCTTTGACTTCTTTGTCTGAAAACAGCTTGTTCATATCCTTTGATCATTTATCAACTGGGAAATGGCTTGTATTCTTATAAATTTGACTCAGTTCTCTACATATTTGAGAAATGAGGCCTTTATAAGAGATACTTGTAAAAATTTCCCCAAGTTTTCTGCTTTCCTTCATAATTTTGGTCACATTGGCTTTGTTTGTGCAAAAACTTTTTAACTTTATATTACCAAAATTATCTATTTTACAATTTGTAATGCTCTCCATATATTCTTTGGTCCCATAAATTCCACCTGGTCATAGTGTATGATTCTTCTTATACATTGCTATAATCTCTTTGCTAGAATTTTATTTAAAATTTTTGCATCAATATTCATTAGGGAAATTGGTCTATAATTTTCTTTTTTCATTTTGTCTTTTCCTGCTTTTAGTACCATGTTTGTATTATAAAAGGAATTTGGTAGGACTCTTACACTTATTTTTCCAAATAGTTTAATGGAATTAATTGTCCTTCAAATGTTTGGTAGAATTCACTGGTGAATCCATGTGACCCTGGGGATTTTTTCTTAGGGAGTATATTGCCAATGCAATACCCACAGTGACTGCTTTGAATATGCAGATGTATTTCCAGCTTTCAATGGCTAGACATAACAGACTCTCTTCCTTAAACATGAAATCAAGACATTCGTTCAACACCAGGAATCCAATTCCGCCATGGTAAAAAAGAAGTTGATACACTGCCAATGCAGGGAGCACAAACATCCCAAGCCTTCCCTCCAGCAGACTTCCCCACAAACAAGTTCCCCAAGGCATGTATCACTCCCTCTCTCACTCAGGCTGACTGCTCTGCTCTGCCTGCTCTCTCCCAGCTCTGTCTCATTCCCTGTCAGCTCTGCCTCATGCACACTTCCTGCTCCACTCCTTCCTGCTCCCCCCTTTGGCAAGTTCCTCCCACCATAGTCTTCATTGTGATCACATAGACCTATTAAGGGGTAACTTGGCATTTAATTGAGAGCTTTTATTTTGTTATTTTTCTAGTTTTTAGTTACATGCCTAATTCACAGTTGTACATTTTCTCTATTAATGTAAGAAATTAGCGATATAAATTTTCTCCCAAGTAATACTTTGACTGCATCCCATAAATTTTAGCATTTTGTCTCATTGTTGTCATTGTCTTTAATGAAATAATCTATTGTTTCTATGATTTGTTCTTTGACCCACTTTTTTGTTTAGATTATATAGTTTTTAATTAATATTTTATCTTTTCCTTGTTCATTATTAAATGCAATTTTTATTGCATTATGATCTGAAAAGGATGTATTGACTATTTCTGTTTTTCTGTATCTGATCATGAAGTTTTCATGTCCTAATACATGTTCAATTTTTATATAGGAGCTGTGTACTACTGATAAAAAAAGGTATATTTCTTTCTATTCCCATTCATTTTTCTGCAGACTTCTACCATATCTAATGCTTCCAGAATCTTATTCACCTTCTTAACTTCTTTCTTATTTATTTTGTTGTTAGAATTATCTTGTTCTGAGAGAGCAAAGTTGAGATTCCTCAGTAGAATAGTTTTTTTTTCTTATTTTCTCCTGTCACTCATTCAACTTCTCCTTCAACAATTTCGATTTGGCATATATGTGTATATGTATGTATATGTATATGTATATCTATATCTATATATATGTATATGTATATATGTATATGTATGTATATGTATGTATATATGTATGTGTATATATATATATATATATGTACACCTTACCTTTACCCTTTATCTCTCTCTTTCAGATTTGTTTCTTGTAAAAAAAAAAACAAAACATATTGTAGGATTCTGATTTTTAATCCATTTTGTTATCCACTTCTGTTTCATGGGGGAGTTCATCCCATTTACATTTATAATTATGATAACTAACTATGTATTTCCATCCATGCTATATTTCCCTTGTTTATTCCCTGCCCCCATATCTCTCTTTACCCTACACTTTCCCTCCTCACAAGTGTTTTGGATCTGATTACCACCTTCTCCACTCTACATTCCTTTTTATCATTCCCTCCTACCTCTTCTACTTCTATTAGTCCTGTTCCTTTTATGTACCTTCCATATAAGGCAAGAAAGATTTATTAGATTTAATAAAGATTTAATAAAGATTTATTAAGATTTAACTGAATGTGTATGTTATTCCCTCTTTGAGTCAATTTTAATGAGAGTAAGGTTTAAGCTTTACCCCCTTCTCCCCTACCACCCCATTTCCCTTCCATTATTATAGGTCTTTCATGCCTTTTTTATGAGATAATTTATCTCATTCTATCTCCCTACTCCTTCTTCCAGTGCAATCTTCTTTCTTACCCCTTTTTTTTCTTTTTTAAGGTATTACCCCTTCAAAGTCACCTCATATCCCCACACTCTGTCTATGTATTCTCATTCTAATTACCCTATTATAACAAATTTCTTAAGTTACAATTATTATCTTGTTACATAGAAATATAAAGTTTAACCTTATTCATTTTTTATTTTTTTTTTATTTTTCTTTCTTTCTTTTTTAATCTTTTAGTATTTCTCTCGAGTCTCATATATGGAGGTCTTTTTTTTTTATTCAGCTCTGGTCCTTTAATTAGGTATGCTTAGAAGTCCTCTATTTCATTAAATATCAATTTTTTCCCTTGAAAGATTATGTTCAGTTTTGCTATGTAGGTGATTCTAGGTTGTAATCCTATCTCCTTAACCTTCTGGTTTATCATATTCCAAGCCCTGTGATTTTTTTTTCTTTTTGGAGGGGTAAGGCAGGGCAGTTGGGGCTAAGTGACTTGCCCAAGGTCACACAGCTAGTAAGTGTTAATCGTCTGAGGCCAGATTTGAATTCAGGTCTTCTTGACTTCAGGGCCGGTATTCACTGTGCCGCCTAGCCTCCCCGCCTTTGATTCTTTAACATGGAAACTGCCAAAACCTACATAATCCTGACTGTAGCTTCACAATATTTGAATTGTTTCTTTTTGGTTTACTGCAGTACTTTCTCCTTCATCTGTGAGCTCTGGAATTTGGCTATAATGTTCCTGAGAGTTTCATTTTTGGATCTCTTTCAGGTGGTGATCAGAGAATTCTTTCAATTTCTATTTTGCCCTCTGGTTCTAATGTGTCAGGGCAGTTTTCCTTGAAAATTTCTTGAAATATGTTGTCCAGGCTTTTTTTTTTTTAATCATGTCTTTCAGGTAGTCCAATAATTCTTAAATTATCTCTCCTGGTTCTATTTTTCTAGATCAGTCATTTTTCCAATGAGAAATTTCACATTTTCTTTTTATTACATTTTTTGTTTTGTTTTATTGTATCTTGATATCTCATGGGATCATTAGCTTCCACTTGCTCAATTCTAATTTTTAAGCAATTATTTTCTTCAAAGAGCTTTAGTGCTTCTTTGCTCATTTGGCCAATTCTATTTTTTAAGGAGTTAAATTCATCAGTGAATTTTTGTATACCTGTTTTGCAAGCTGCTGACTCTTTTTCATGATCCCCTTGTAATGCTTTCATTTCTTTTCCAAAATTTTCTTCTGCTTCTCTAACTTTCTTTTAAAAATCCTTTTAAAGCTCTCATAGGAGTTATTTTGCAACCTGAGACCAAATTCCACTTGTCTTTGAGGTTTCTTATATATTCATTTTGATACCATTATCCTCCACAAAGTTTGTGCCTTGATCCTTCCTGTCAGCATGGTAACTTTCTACAGTCAATTTTAAATTTGGGGTTTTTTTTGCTTATTGTTTTCTATGTTTAGTGCTTTTATGTGAGAGTTGACCTCTGGTCCCGTGCTGTTGCAAGTTTTCATGCTGGACCTCAGGGTCTTGCTTCTGGTTTTCACTGAGATTCAAGAACTAGCTGCTTGCTTGCACTTCATTTCCCTTCTGGCTTGTACTAGGAGTAGGGCTCTCTCTTGACCTTCCCAGGGTGTGGGGTTTCTCTGCTGGCCTGTGTGAGTGGTAGGATCTTCCTGCTAGGTGGCTATGAAAACAATCTACTGGTTATTCCTGGGAGAAGGATCTTTTTGTTGGCCTACCCCTGAGTTGAGGTACTGCTGCTGTGTTGCTATGGAAACAGGGCCTTTCTGGCTTATGGCTCAAGGGACAGGATCACACTTTTTAGCTTGCCCTTTGGTGGGGCCTCACTACTGGTCAGCAAATGTGTCAAGGCCAGGCCAGTGGTTTGTGCTTGGGGTGGTGGAGCCACTGGAATAGGGCCTTGCTGTGCTGCAGAAACTGATGTCTTGCCCAGGGGACTGCTGGTTTCCAGGAGGGTGGGCATCTCTGGTAGATTTCCCCAGACTCAGAGCCCTTCTACAGGCTCCCTGCTATGAGGCTAGCTGGTCCTATACTCAGATCTCACTCCCTTTCCGCCTAGTGAGACAGACCTTTCTTTCTGTGCTGGTAAGCTGCTTCTCTGCTCCTGGATCAGTTCTGAGGCAGTTTTCAAGTTGTTTGGAGGGGAATTTGGGAGGTTTCCAGAGAGTTCTTTCCTCACTCCACCATCTTGACACTGGAAGTATCCCAGTCCAACAATTCTTATATAGTCTCTCCTTGATCTGTTCCCCAGGGCAGTTGTTTTTCTAATGAGATGTTTCAGATTTTCTTCTCTTTTTTTTCTAGTTTTATGATTTCTTGGTGTCTTATAATGCCATGTGATTCCTCTTGCCCAATTCTAGTTTTTAAGGAGTTATTTTCTTAAGATTTTGGACCTTTTTTCCCTATTGGTTAACTTTCTTTTTATGATTTTCTTATATTGCTTTTTTCTTTCCCCTAATTTTTCCTTGATCTCTCTTACTTGATTTTTGAATTCTTTTTAAATTTCTTCTAAGAATTCTTTTTGGGCTTGTGACCATATGATGTTACTCTTGGAGTAGGAGTGGCATTTTTTTTTACCCCATTATCTTCTGAATATGAACTCAGATCATCTTTTATACCAAAGTAAATATCTATGGTTGGGCTCTTTTTCCTTTGCTTACACCTTTTATTTTATTTTTAGCAGTTTATTGTTAATCAAGTTTAATGCCATATTGTGGGTAATGTTACCCTAGCCCTCAGGTCCTACTTAATGTTATTTTGTGAATTCCTTTCCTCCTCTAAGACACAACTATGGTCCTCAGCCACATTGTCACAAATATGTTCTTGCTCCCTGTGGTACCACACTCTCAGCATGTGGTTGCTCCTTCTCACCCACAGCTGCAGCTTGGGATCACCTTAGGCCTGACATCTAGAAACAGTAAGGATGGGGGAAACCAATTTCAAATCCTGCCTTAGCATCTTACTAGTTTTATGACCCAGCAAAATTATTTGACCTCTCAGCCTGTTTCACCATCAGAAAACCATCCTGCCTCACAAGGTGGTTGTGAAGATCAACTGATGTTTGTGTATGTATTGTGTGTGTATGTATGTGCATGTATATGTGTATATGCATGTATATATGTGCATGTATGTATGTATGAATGTGTAAAGCACTATATATGCTACCTGTAATCATAACTATTATCATCATCACCAACACCATCCTCATCCTCAGAAATTTTGCATTGCTTCCTTCCCAAGCTATCTAAACTTTCCTGGGAAGAATGATGTACTTGGTTGTACTTGGAAGGAACAAGGGACTGAGCTGCTTGTCCTAAGTTATTCCTCAAAAGATCATTGATTTCAGTGGGTTGGTGTTCCCAAGCCTCCATTTTTACAGAGGATGGCCACGTTTTTGGAACCTAGCTGAAAGACTGGTGGCTTGAGAAGTCAGGAGAACTGGGTTCTGCTTCTTGCTCTGGTATAAATGCTAGGTCTCTTTTTCCTACTCTGAAACAAGAAAGTTGACCAAGGTTCTCTCTAATGTTTCTTCAAGCTCTAATACATTGTGAGTCTGAGATTTGGTCTCCATTTCATTCAATCTCAGCTCAGTCTCAGTTTCAGTAAGAGTAAATAAGTCTTCCTCTCTAATTCTCTGAAGAAATTGCTTTCTAATTTCTTCCTCTGTAAAATCAAAAGACTTGGATGAGAAGATTTCTTAATTCTCTTACAGTTCTAATATGTTTGAAGGATGGATGTGACTTTAAGTCTTTTTTTTAAACCCCTTACAAAAATTGTCTTTCTGATTACTATTTCCTGTTCTAGACTTCTAACTCTACATATTTGTTTCTCCATTCTTTCTCTAGAAGCCTTCTCACCCTTGAACTTCATTCACTCTTCCCCCTTTCTCCCAAATCTTCTCATTCTAAAAGATCAAATGGTACCTGTGGCCCCTTTACCTGTTTGGTAGGTTCTTCTTGGAACTTTAATTTTAAGGAAAGTACCCATTTTCACCGTTTTATTCCTCTCTGACTTTAGCTTCTGACTTCATTCAATACCATCCCTCTTACAAGAGTAACCCCCCCCCACTCCTCTACCACTGCTTTTTAAGTCCCTTTTATGTGTTCTCTTCCTCAATTAGAGTGTAAGCCCTTTGAAGGCAGAAATTGTCTTTTTAAAAATTATTTTCTTTTACCAGCTACTTAGTATAGTACCTTAAATACAGTTGGCACTTAATAAATTTCTTTTGACTATCTATAACCCTTCAAAACCTTACATCCTCCAAAGGAAATCAAGATGCATATGGAATGTGGAAAGAAAAATTCCCAAAGGCAAAACTCATCTTAGCACCTAGTTGTTACAACCATTTCATTGAGTATTTCCAGAATAAGCTTTCACAGATCAGTAGCTATTCTGTCATTTATGTTTAAGTTTTTATGTTTCCTGAAGGCACTATGAGGTTAGATGACATTGTCTAGGATTATATAGACGGCATTTCTTGGAAGTGGGACATGAACTGAAGTTTCTTAACTTCAAGGCCAGCTCTCTAGTGACTACATCACAGAGTCTCTCATTTGGAACATGATAGGCACTAAATTAGTATTTATTGAAATAGTAAACAAATGAATAAATGAAAAACAAAAAGGACATGGGAATTGTAGAGATGGCTATAGTAATAGTGTTTAAAATATCATATATTCCATGTCTGATTTTACTGGTGAATGAGGAAACAAATATCTGTGGAAGCAGTGACTTGCTAAGGGTCATTTAGATAGCAGATTACAGAGCTAGCTCCATGCATGTAGAAATGATAATGAAGAAAACTAAGAACTGTGAGAGAAGAAAAGAAACTCCTTGGGAAAACCATATAACTACATATCATTGGGGA
>CM053591.1:36728754-36738823 GCA_028646515.1 Pseudochirops corinnae | reverse complement strand
ATATTACATATTTGTTTTATTATTTTAAAATTTTAATTAATCCAAATAATCTATCATTAACCACCAATAATCAAAACATTAATTAATTTATAAATTAAATTATTGACAATTATTTTTCCACAGGACAAGATATTAATTTTTTTATCAATCACATATTAATTATAAATTGATATTTTTAAAAAATGTTCACAAAAGGAGGTAAATAGGACAAAGTAGATATTACTGAAATTGGGCACTTAATAGACCTTATAACTAGAATAATAGTAATAATGTTAACAGATATAATTTATAGAGTGCTTTAAGGTTTCAAAGCACATTACAAGAATTATCTCATTTGATCCGCAAAACAATCCTGGGAGGTAGGTACTGTTATTATCCTCATTTTTACAGATAGGGAAACTGAGGCAGACAATTTGAGTGATTTGTTAGTGTTGCACAGCTAGTAAATATCTGAGGCAGGATTTAAACTTGGATCTTCCAGTATTCTACTCATGGTACCACTTAACACCAACCTCATTCAAAACAAACATCTATAAGATGGAGTGCATGGAAATCCATGAATATGAGGACTAAAGGTCAGAAGAGAGACTCTAGAGGCTATGAACCCATTTGAGGTTTTCTTGGCAAAGATACTGGAGTGGTTTGCCATTTCCTTTTGTAACTCATTTTACAGATGTGGAAATGGAGGCAGAGTTAAATGACTCCCCCAGGGTCATACAGCTAGTAAGTATTTGAAGTTGGATTTGAACTCAGATCTTCCTAACTCCAAGCCTAGTGCTCTATCCACTAGATATCCACTATCCATCTAGCTGCCTAAAAAAAAAAAAAAAAAAAAAAGTTTAGGGGTCTTATTTGAGTATAAAAGCCATACATGGTGTTCCAAAAGTCTTAGCGCAGTTTTAAGATTTAGTAGCTTAAAGTATAAGTTAAGGGTAGTCTGTGGGAACCATTCCTTCTTTTCTCACCCCCTCCATCCTAGAAGGTACTTAAATTATTTTTGATTAATGCAAGGAAACACTTCCCAATAATTAAAACTGTTAAAAATAGAATGGGATATTTTGGGAGGTGGTAGGATTCTCTTTGCCAAACATCTGTAATGGAAGAACAGATAATTATCTTCTGTGGATATTGAAGAGATTTTTGCTCAGGTATAAGCTGGACTGAGTGGCCCCCATGACTCTTCCAGCTCGGAGATGATGTGAATAAGTCACATTCTTTTGCCCCAGAGAGATTCTTTGGGATTTAATAAAAGTAATGAAAAAGAAATTGAAGTATTTTGTCAATTCCTGACTAAATGAGATTGGTCATTTGGATTAGAAATTAGAAAATAGTGTTAAAGGGAGAAAGAGCCTCCAATATTCATTTTTATTACATATGGACATTGTGCTTTGTGACTGGATCCCTGCTCCCTGGAAAAGCTTTTGGGTTTCAAGGGGGTATAACTCAAGGGAGAGGAGGACTTTAATCAGATGTAAAACTACAGGGGACTCATGACTTTTGTCAGACTGGGAATACTCTAGAAGCATTTTCTTTTGAAGAGTATGATGTTCAATGACAGAGAACCTGTTGATTGCTTTAGAGAACTATGGAGCCATGATTGGAAGTGACAATTGCAAGTGCCTGATGCCACCTGGTGGGAGCAACTCAGAAATACAAGGAGAACTCACTTCAGCTAGCCCCATCCAGCTGTGACTGTCACAGCTCTGAACTCTGGGAGAGTTCACTGGGGTTTGGTTTTATTTTCTGAAATCTTTGTTGTAATTCTTTCCTATATACATATGTGTATATTTGTGCGTGCGTGCATGCGTGTGTGTGTGTGTGTGTGTGTGTTGTTTATCCTTCATTTTTGAAGAGGACCAATGGCATCACAGGGTGATGTCTTGACTCACATGTGAATTGGATTTAAGTGAGTCAGAGTTGCATGAAGTTGTCAGCCTCACTTACTCTTCCAGAGTCATCAAAGTCAAGGGGCAAGACAAAGTTAATATGACCGATGATGGCCTAGGATGTAATGGATGACCTTGGTATCTTCAATGTCTGACTAAATTCTTAGCATTCCACAGAGCCTACTTCAGATACCTTTATGGCCATTGAAACAAGTTATTCTTATTGACTCATTCTGCCATGGGAAGTCTTTACATGCTTGGGGCAGATCTCCCCCTAACTCACCAACAGAGGTTATCCCTAAACTGGTTTGACCTGTCTGCCAAGATAGTTTATTGGGGTGTGGCACTGCACAAACTATAGCTTCTTGGAGCCACAGGTGAGAGTTGAGTGATAGGTGGACACCAAAGATGAATGAGCAGACCTGAAAATGACTCAGCAAGCCCTCACAGCAAAGGTACTGGTACTCTCTGTGCACCCATACATATAACTGTATATGGTTATATATATTTATATATGGCAGCTGTTCATGCTGTTCACACACATATACATACACATATAAGTATATATATATATATATATATATATACACACCTGCATGTATATAAATGTAGAATATATGTGTATGTATGTGTATATATGCTATATATAATGTATGTATATATATATACATATAGTGTTTACAGAAAAGGTTGTGGCACAGGACATTTTGCTACAGTATAACAGGGCTTCCACAGAGCTCACTGGCACACGGTGGTTGAGAAGAGTATAGCAGTAAGTTTGAAGAGGTTGGGGTGAAAATAAAATACAGAAGAGAGATAAAATCAAGGAGAATTTACCCTAAGAGTGAAAATTGAAGGCAACAGTGACAAAAAGAGGGGGAAGTTGAAAAGTAGATTTGAAGAAAATGTTACTAATATTGGGGTCAAAGGGAAATGTGGAAGGAGAGGCATTAATGAGTACATCTTTTCTTCCTAGAGAAGTTATTAACTAATCAGCTCCTGGACTTCAACTGCTGTAATATTGTTATGTTAGACATTAATATTATCTACAAAGTATTAAATAAAAAAGATGGACTTACTAGAAGGTACATTAGAGGCCATCTAGTCTAACCCTCTCACTTGATGAGGAAATAGAGATTCAGAGAGGTTAAATGATTTGGCTAAAATCATACAGCTAAGTTTCTGAGGTGAGATTTAAACTCATGTCTTCTGTCTGCACATCTAGTGTTTTCTCCAATGAACTATACAGCCTAGTGGTTTTCTATATTTTTTATTAGGTGTAATAACTTAAAAAGTCTAATGTAAAAATATCAGCTTAGCTAAATTGATCACAGAGAACTGACAAAGTGATTAGCTTTATTTTAACCCCTTTTCTGTAGAAGAAACTCCTGGCTTGCTCCGATTCGATTTCCCAGGATTTTGTAAAAACTAATTGTTAGTAAAAATGAATAATGATTAAAAGCGATAGAAGTTTCCAATTATAGGGGAAGCAACTCTCCAGAATATAACTCCCTTCCTTGATCAATATTCTTCTATATATGTTCTCCATGAGAGCAGGGACTACTTTTTCATTTGTATCCCCAATGTTTAACACAGAGCTTACAATACAATAAATGCTTATAAATAAATAATACATCTGATACCTTGCTTCAATATAATTAAGAAACAGAAGAATATGTGGCTAGATGATTTTGAAAATTCTGTAATCTACCTTTTGTTTGTTCAGTCATTTTTTGATCATGAATGATTCTTTGTGATACACTTGGGGTTTGCTTGGCAGAGATACTGAATTGGTTTGCCATTTCCTTCTCCAACTCATTTTATAGATGAGGAAACTGAGGCAGACAGGACTAGGTGACTTGCCCAGGATCACATAGCTAGTGAATGTCTTTTGCATTTGAACTCATAAAGATGAGGCTTCCTGACTCCAGGCTGGTGCTCTCTCCACGGTGTCACCTAGCTAACTAACCAGATACTACATTATAAATGTAGTTCTCTAATTTGTCTAATTTAGTAATTCCTCCAATTAATGTATATTATGCTTCTTTAAAGAAGATATGCTGGTCATGTGGCAAGGGGAAAAGAGTATCTCTTCATGATCTGATAAACCTGTAACTTTTGTTAAAACATTTATGATTAATTTTTTTCATTTATTCAGAGATCCAGAGCAATATCTCTGATTTATGGGAAGCTCAATTTTTTTCTTTCAAGTTTAATAAAGGTTATTTGTTGTCAAGTTAGTGATGAAATTCAACCCTGGGGAAGTAAACTATAATAATGTCTTATGATAGAGACATATGTATAAATTATGTGTGAATGATTATGAATAAATGCATTTCACAATTAAAAATGGCACAGTTGGAGACAGGTCAATTCACTGGCTATATTAGAAATCTTCATATGACAATTATACAAAGTTATTTGGTTAGTAGATTTTTATAGTTTTAAAAAATCATGGTTTGATGCCTTTATAGGAAATAATCTGTCATATGTCATAAATGGACATTATTTCCTCCAGAGGACAATGAACAGACTCCTATAATATGAGTACATCTTTGCTTACTTACAATTGTCCTTGAGGCTAAGAGGCTAATATAAGAATCTGTTGTCTTTCAGGCAAAAGCATGAAGATAGGAGATGAAATTCGTAGTTCAGGGAATACGTTGCCCAGTTTGACTTGTGTATGGAGTGTGTAAAGGGTAGAGGTGAGGTAGGCAGTAATACAAAGTAAGTCTGGAAAGGTAGAATGGATCCAGATTGTGGGGTGATTTCAATGCCAGACTGAAGAATTTGTGTTTTCTGCTGGAGGTAATAAGGAGGCACTGGAGAGAAGGAAAATTGCCCCTGGAATCCTTGGGAATACTGATACAAACCCTTGAGTGATAATGAAACACAATGAGTGTTCGAAAAGTTCACATTTCTGTCATAGGAGTGTATGTTGACAGGAATTAATTCCCTTAATAGACATGACATTAAAAGAGACATGTGGACTGAACAGATTAAAATGTAAATATGGATATTTCTCAATTACAATGTACAAGACAGATGTTTCGTATGTTTCCTCTTATGAACGGAGTAAACAACAACTATTATACCATCTAATTAATAAAGTTTACCCTTTATGTAATTCCATGTATGATAGTTGGTGTTTACAAATTGGGCCAAATCATTCTGAAGCTTGATATCTATGACTTTATTCAAAAAGTAGCAGCATTTCTCAGAATAGGATCTCCCTTAAGTCCTATATAATTCCAAAGTTTCCCCTTCTGGATGATTCACAAGCTGGCTTTGTGCTACTTAGTGGTAATTTTGTTCACTTCAAGGTTAATTGAATTTAAAGGTGATATATGCCAACTGAATTAGGCAGTACTTTTCCAGGCTATTTCTTAGATACTTCAGAAGTCAAAACTACCTGTGATATTGCTGTGCATATTACAAAATTAAAAAAAAAAATACCCCTTTACTAATCCCCTGAGCCTCTGTATAAATTTTAATCCACTTACAAATTAGCTACCATGGTACCCACTTATGTCAAAAGTATATAGGAAAGTTTGTTTATGAAATATTTAGAGATTCTGGGCACATAAGTATGAAGAATTACTATTACCTCATATGATGACTAATGTCCAAAATAGTTACCTCATTGCAGAGCGACTGCAACAAGATGACTGTAGTTTAACTTGAATTCTGTAGTTAAAACAATCACTTAAGCTTAACACTATTGGAAGCAACCTAGGTGATTACTTCCTGAACATTTCCATACCATACTTCCAATACTCTGGGCATCTTGCTCACTTCCCTCTCAGGAACCTTGAATTCTGTTTCAAGGTCACCAGTTTCCGATTGGTGAATTTTTACTTTGTATTCCTTGGAAGAAGGCCTCCACACTGTTTCCTGGCCATCCCCTTATCATGCTATGGCAGCATACCTCCCCATCCACCCAATCCAGGTTTCTTTTATATTTTGTGTTCTCCCACTAGATTGCAAGCTTTTAGAAGGCAAGTGCTGTCTTACTTGATTATATTTGGGTCACTAGAGCTTAACAAAGTGTCTGAAATGGAGTGAATGTTTCATAGATGCTTTATCATCTTTACGTCAAGAGGGGAACTAAGTAGATGCATATGCACAGCCAAGATGCATAGGGGAAAAACTCTCTTTCTGAGTCCTCCTGTGTTCCAAGTTATTTGTCCCTGGCTAGGAGTCAGCATAAGGGGAATGATCAGGAAAATAACCAATTGAGGTTTTATTCCCTAATAAACCAAAAAAACTCATGATATTGCAGGGCATGGGCTTGGAGGCAAATGAAAAAACACATCCTTGTGGAATTTGAGCATGCCCACTGAAGCTACACTGATTGGGTTTTGTGCATTGGAACTGTTTGGTGATTGAGGATCAACTGCCCTTTCTTGAAGTTGCAGTGGTTAGGATAAAGTACAGGTACAAGCACTTTGCAAATATCTTATGTGATCCTTATACCAATTCTGTGAGATAAGGACTACTATTACCCTCACTTTACAGTTGAGGAAACTGAGACTGACAAAGGTTAAGTGATTCAGCTAGGGTCAGACAGCTAGTGAGTAACTGAGGCAGTATTTGAATGAAGGTCTTCCTGACTTTAGGTTCAATGCTCTGTCTTTTGTGTACCTAGCTGCCCTGGTTAACATTAAGCATTTTTACCATTACTGTCCAAGGGCATACCCTGGTCATGGAACCAACCAAGATGTAAGCTCTGACCTAGGAATACTTGAAGACTCTGGGCTGAAGCTAATTGGTTTTGATCCTGAGGGCTGAACATGAAGGGTTAGGTTTTTTTTCTCTTTGTCTCATTCTTTCCAATCACCACAGGGTTATAATTCAGAGAAATCTTTAAAATAAGATTTAGAAATGATTTATGTTCTTTTCCCCAATGGGGAAAAGAGGTCCCCAAATCCCATTATCATTCAATGTACATTATAGGTATTAAGTACCAGACAACCTCTGTTTAACCCTATATAAAATGCATAAGATATAGTGGACTCCAAAGAGTTCATTAGTTTTGGTAACATTGGCATAGGATATTTTGTAGGACCTATGTAGATTATTCATTTTTTTCCCCCAAGGAGCATATGGCTTTATTATCCAAAAATAATTCTGCACAGAAACTTTTTGGAATGTCCTTTCTTTTCTTTGAGGAGTACACTGCATCAGGAAATCCCCAGAGGAGCATGACTTCCTGAATATTATTCATGAACTATAGATATTGAAGATTGTAAAAGTGACAAAAAGTAAAATGATTGTTTTAATGATTTGGTCCCAAAATTTACTATGGAAGGTAAAAGACAAACTTGCATTGAGTACTTACGTTTTGGGGTTGACTTTCTACTCAATCTTATGCCTCTTTTTGATTTTGTAATCCCATCAATAAAAAGTTTGCTTTTGAAATGTGTTCATTTCTCAGATATTGCCTCACTTGCCAGGCTCCATTAATCTTGTTGTTCCCTCTCTCTTGTCATCTACCTGAGGCAGATCCATATATTTCATGCAATGAATATATGGATTAATCCTTAGTCACTCTGAAAATTTAATTAATCAGAACTTGCAAAGATCTAGCAGGGCTTTCCTAGAGTATACTGGCATCAGGTGACATGGAGTATTCTTCTTTTCTGTAAGGAGACATTTTAGATAAGTAGACTCCATTGTCTCAGGTCTCATCACCCTGTAACACTGTTCTACCATACCATATCATTCCTTTTCTTTGACTCATATCCTCTTCTGGGCCATGTTTGTTGTCAACTTCCCTTTCTTCTCCCTCAAGGATCCTTTTCCTGTGGGAGGTTCTCTCTAATGTTTACCTTTTCTACCTTCTCTCAAGGAGTTGGGATAGAATAATTTTTCTGGCATCAGTGACTGACTATACTTCAAATTTTTTTCATGGGGCTAATTCTATTTTTTTTTTTAAATTTTGGTTTATTTACTTTTGGTTTAAAACATTCAGTTCCATAGTCCCTTGAGTTTCAGATTTTCTCTCCCTCCCTCTCCACCACCCCACCATGGTGGCATGCACTTAGACACAGGATCTACAAATATCTTCCCATTAATCATTAGTCAGGTTGTAAAGAAGGATTGTAACTGATGGAATGATCAGTGTGAAAGAGGAAACAAAACAAAACAAGAAAAAGAAACAGAGCAAGTAGTTTGTTTCAATCAGCACTCAGACTCCACATCTCCTTCTCTGGATGTGGATATCTCCTTTAATCTTGAGTCTTTGGGAATTGTCCTTTAACCTTGTATTGCTGACAAGAGTCCAGTCTATTGAGGTTACTTATCACAAGTACGTTGTGTCTGTGATTGTGTACAATTTTTTCCTGGTTATGCTGTTCTCTCTCAGCATCAGTTTATATGTCTCTTCAGGTTTTTATTAAGTCTATTTGCTCCTCATTTCTTATAGCACAGTAGTATTCCACTACATTCGTGTACCACAATTTGTTCAACCATTCCCCAATTGATGGGCATCCTCATGGGGCTAATTCTAAGGACTGGGGAGATGGTAAGACTCTCCTTTCCTTTTGCCAACATTTAGCAATCGATGCTTTCTAAATAAATAGTTATGTGGTAAAATATTACTCTTGTTCCACTGAAAAATGGAAAAAAAAAAGAAAAACCCAGGCCTAACTCAAAGATACTTTGATGAGATTTATTCAAGGTTATGCATTATCTTATAGACAATGTCAACTGTCTGGCTCTCAGATGCAAAGAATGCAAAAGCTACGAAGGTCCTTTTGGGTATTTCTAGATAAAGGGCACACTTCTCTAGATTTTTAGAGTTTCTTCTCTTGCCATACCAGTCTTCTTTATGCAACAGAGTATCTGTGTGAGGGTTTCAGGATCAGTGTTTGGCAGCATGTACTTTGAGGCTGAGCTGCTCCTACTTCTGTCAAAAAAAATCTCTGCTTCTGATGTCAGTCCTTATCAGTAAGAGCACCACTCTGTTGCTGAAGATTTTAAAGCGTTTACTAGTCAGGTAGTGCATAGATGGTTAAGCATACATGTAGTTTTTTCTAAGTACTAGTGTTCCAAGGGAACAGTTGCCTAGTTTGTGACTAATCTTTTCCATATTCATGACTGCTCTTTGACTGTAGGGCCTTTAGAAGAGACTGTCCAAGAGTCACGAAGATCTGAGTCCAAATATTGCTTCAGACACTAACTTATTAGCTGTGTGACCTGGACAAATTCCTTAATCTGTGTTTTCCTCAGCTTCCTAAACTGTAAAATAGAGAAAATAATAGCACTTACATCCCAGAGCTCTTGTGAAGAACAAATGAGAGAGTATTTATAAAATGCTTAGCATAGTTATTGGTACACCAATTTAAGTTGGCACTTAAATACTTATTCCTTCTTAACTTTTCCAAGTGATATACCTTTCAATACTTGAAGACCACTTTCATCCTGGCTGTATTACTGTAATGCCATGGACAAGCAGATTCCCAAAAGAATACTACTGTGAACAGCTTTTAAGGTTCAGATTACACAGTATAGTGAACACTCCATTTATTCCATTACAAATCAAGGCAAACATTCACAACAAATCACAATATAATATTCACAACAAATAAACAGCTTAACATTGGAATGACCACACAGTTTTCACTACAGTGGCCACAATATTTAGAACAAAGAACAAAAGAATAAACATCTGGCTTCCCTAAGGGGGAAACCCTCCTTACTTAATCATTCAATCAATTCACAATACAAAAATCAATCTTCCACTCTTGGGCAACCATTAACTTAATCAGTCACTAATCTAGATTCACAATTACTAAATATCCTTAATCACAAGGACAGTCATTAGAAAACCACACAAACCCTTGTAACGATACTAGGATTTGAAGATCTTCCACGCCCCTTGAGCTTGCTGACGTAGCAGGAAGGGGTGGAGCAAGAGAACACCGGAACCAAGCTACTCTCTGTGCGGTGCGGACTGGAAGCGGCATCAGAGGCAGTGGCTGTGGCTGCGAACTCTTTTTGCTTTGAGTGGGCCAGAATCTCTGCTAAGGACTCCTGCTGAGGACTGCCTGGAGCAGGAACTGCCAGGGGCCAGAGCTGCTGGGACCAAGCTGCCTGGACGCTGAGCAGTTGCGTGCGTGAGGAGAGGAGGATCGTTGCCTGAGGTAGCCTGTCCTGTTTGAAGGCTTGAGGATGTGGGT
>CM053591.1:36686080-36728254 GCA_028646515.1 Pseudochirops corinnae | reverse complement strand
CCCTTTGGGCATAGTTCCAGATTGCTCTCCCGAATGGTTGTATCAGTTCACAACTCCACACAATGCATTAGTGTTCCAATTTTTCCACATCCTCTCCAGCATTTGTCATTTTCCTGTTTTGTGATCTTAGCCAATCTGACTGGTGAGATGTGGTACAGAATTTACTTATTTATATCTTTCTAATAAATAGGGATTTGGAGCATTTTTAGAACATTTTTTTCAGGCAGCTAGTGATAGTTTTGAATTTTCTTCTGAAAATTGACTTTTCATAGTCTTTGACCATTTATCAATAAGAAGAATGTTTCATATTTTTAAATTTTGGCTTAGCTACCTATATATTTGAGAAATGAAACCTTTACTAGAGAAACTTGCTGTAAAATATTTCCCCCTTTCCTTCTAATTCTAATTTTGGCTGTGTTGGCTATGTTTTTGTAAGACTTTTAAAATTTAATGTAATTGAAATCATTCATTTTACTTCCTATGATCCTATTTCTTTTTTGGTCAGGAACTCTTTCCTTATCCATCAATCTGATAAGTAACTTTTTCATGTTCCCCTAATTTACTTAAGATATCACCTTTTACTTCTAAATCCTTTAGTCATTTTGACTTTTTTTTTTTGGTATACGAGATGTTAGTCCATGCCTAGTTTCTACCAAACTGGTTTCTAGTTTTTCCGATAATTTTTATCAAATACTGAATTCTTTCCCCCAAAGTTTGGATCTTTGGGTTTATGAAACACTAGATTACTATGGTCCAAAGTGCATTTTTCATTCATTTTGTTTTGCCAGAGTCAATGCTTAGACTGGGGATGCAGAGAAAGACAAAAATAATCCTTGACCTGAAGCAACTTGCAATTTAATAAAGGAGACATTTAAATAAGAAGCAACATACAGAATATATTTAAGGTAATGTTAGAAGGAATAATCTCTAGCAGTTGAGGGTGCTGGGAATAGTCTGCCTTAGAAGGTAATATTCAAATTGAATCTTAAACGAAAGCAGATAATCTAAGACACAGAAGTCAGGAAGGAGAGAGTTATAGTCATGGGTAGCCATTGCAAAAGTATTGAAGTGAAAGATGGGAGTGTCCAAATAGATTAGCATGTCTGGATTATGGCATACATAGACACACAGATGACATGTTGACAATCTAATTTGTATCAACAATATCTTTAAAAGCACTGAGGGATGGTTTTGAATGAATTGTGTGAATCTTTTATGGAGGATTTATGGAAATACATGGATGAGAATTGCATGGATGATAGAGGCTATTTCTCTGCACCACTGAAAGAAGTATCTCTCTAGAGAGGATACGAGGTCAAGGTAAGTGTCTCCTTAAATAACAGTGCAAACTGCAATAGAGAGCAAAGAAGAGGCAGTTACTTAATAAAAGGACTTGCTAATGTTCTCTCAGCGTCATTTCCCTCGAAACATTCAGTCTCTCCTGAGAGATGAATATTGGTTTTGTTACTTCCTCTATCTGGTCATGTTTTGCTCTCTATTTTCCTTTATTTCTCTTCAATTCAGGTTTTATTTTAAACAGTCATTATTTTATGTTTTTTAGATAGATGAGATTCAAAAGAAAAGAGATGATTTTTGCCTTGAGATGTTCAGAAAGCTTGAAGGGGGTCATTTGAGGACAAAGCAAAATATACCTAGTGTTTCATGCATTTACATTGATTAATCTAAGTATTTTTCAGCACATTTAGCTGAAGATTTTTATGGAATGTTCAATTGCAGATTTTAACCCTGAATTAAATGGAGAAATTTATACCTAATTACCAAAGTTTTCACAAATTTTCTTTGTATTAGCATATATTTTCAGTTGTAATCTTTCTCTTTTGTACTTATCCTTTTTTTCATGAACTCATTAGTCTATGTGGGCTTTGACTTTTTTTTTTATCTTAAGCAATCTTTAAGTTATTTTTCTCTTCCTTCTGCTTTACTTTCTTAATTGAACTTCTTTCCTAAAACACGTATAATCATAGGTTTGGTTTTTTTGTGTTGTCGATCACTTCTTGGGCAGAGAAACCTGAATAAGAATTAAATGAAATAGGTGTAAAATTCTTAGAAAACTTAAAGCTCAATAAAAATGTTAGTTATTTTATCATCTTAATCATCATCATCATCATCTCCTCCTCCTCCTCCTCACTCCTCCTCCTCCTTCTCCTTCTCCTGCTCCTCCTCCTGCTCTTCCTCTTCCTCTTCCTCCTCCTCCTCCTCCTTTTTCTCCTCCTTCTATCACTCTGAGAAGACATGGCACAAGAAACTTGCTTCTCAGATACTTTATGGATTTAACCTAATCTTGAATTCTGAATTTCTAATAATTATTACCTTAGTCATCCCATTTTAGCCAAGAAACTTACAGACATTTCTAACTTCCCTGGCAGCATATTCAATATTTTTTTTTTGTAATACTGACACTTTTTGTTCACTTAACCATATTTTAATTCATTTAAATTTCTTTTCTTTAGATTTTCCCCATCCCTGAACTATGCAAGAAAACATTTTTTATTAGCAGAAATGCCTAATAATCTATTCCTAGCTGCAAAAGGAGAGAAACATTAATTCCAAGCTCCCTATTGAAGTTAATAAACAGCAACAACAAACCATACTTTTGTAATACCTAGGTTGCAGACTAAAAAAATTAAAAAAAAAAAAAGCACAGTCCTTGCTTTCAAGTACCTTACAAGAATAATACAAGGTATAAACTGATGAGAGCAAAGTAGGCAGATAAAATGCTCCAAGAAAATTTGGGGCATAAGAGAGTACTTTTAGCAAGGAGACAATCATGTAAGGTTTCTCAGAAGAGGTTGTACTCGAGATGAACCTTTAATAAAGTAAAGGATATGGAAAGATGAAAATGAAGAGAATGAGCTTTTCAGTCATTGAAGCCAGCCTGCTAAAATGAATGGAGTGGGAGTAGTATGTCAAATTTGGGGAATAGTTACTAGTTTAGATAGAAGATAGAATATTTGAAGGGGAGAAATGTGAAATTTGATCGGGAAGGTAGATTGGAGCAAAGTGGTCAGCCCTAGTACCAGTCTGACCTTGTCCCTGAGTCTCAGAGCTAAACCATAATACTGAAGTAGTATTATAATTTTCGTTTTCTCTGTGAATTTTAGAGCTGTATTCAGCTTTGTCTTTTGTTTGGTTCTTCCTTCCATATGCTTATCAATTTCCTCCCTGGTTCCAAGGTTTATTGACCTTACTCTAAGTCCTATTCTTGCTGATTAATATCCATGTATTTTGTTGTTCAGTTATTTCATTCATATCCAACTCTTTGTGATATCATTTGGGGTTTTCTTGGCAAAGATACTTGAGTGGTTTCTTATTTCCTTCAGCTCATTTTACGGATGAAGAAACTAAGACAAACAGCGTTAAGCAATTTGTTGAGGTATCTGAATCTGAAGTCTGAAACCAGATTTGAACTCATGAAGATGTCTTCTTGACTTCAGGTCAGGCACTCTATCTACTGTGCCACCTAATTGTTCTACATGCTATATGGTTATACTACATACAATACAGTATTAAATTTCACCTCTCCAAAAAAAGATACTTTTTACTACCCTACACTCTATGTAGAGGCACAATCATGAGTAAAATAAATGAGAGCACAAATGCTTTAGTTAATCCCCTTGAAACCCAATTTTTATTGTCGTTTCTCTTCAATGACTAATTTTATAATTTTATTAGGAAAGTTATCAAAATGATCTGCTATGATTTGCTTTTAATAAACGATCCTGCTTCTTATAGATAATTCCCTTCTGTTGTTGTTGCTTGCAGATGTTACCTCAATATTTGCTTTATTTTTAAGTTTACTATTTATATCAAGCCTTCAGAAAAGTAATTAATATAATCATCATTCCTTTCAAGTTAAAAAAATGAATGTTTTCCATTTATCTTTGCTAGTATATGCCTTCTGTATGCAGAGATCTGGTTAGTAATAGGAGACATTCCTAGGGTAGACAGAAAATAAAATAAGATTATGGGGCAGCTAGGCGGCACAGTGCACAGAGCACCGGTCCTGGAGTCAGGAGAATGTGAATTCAAATCTAGCCTCAGACACTTAACACACTAGCTGTGTGACCTTGGGCAAATCACATAACTCCAATTGCCTTGACTTCTCCTCCCTCCCCCAAAAAGAAAATATGATTATTCCTTATGACTCAAAGTATTTTCATGTGTCTCAGTAAGTAGGATTACCTTCATGGCAAAATCCCCATTTTAGGCACTTTATATATGCACATACACATATACACATATAGATGTATATATTTATATATATACATACATACACAAATTTTTATTTATGCATATGTATGTTGACTAAATGGCTAGATCTGATGGATCTGATGCTTTTCTCAATCATTAGCTGCCTGATTATTGATAATCTGGCCATTTTATCTGACTAGGAAGAATGGAGTTAACTAACTAATGAGTCATTTGACATTTCTAGTGTTTTAAATGTGCTCTTCTTTAATCACTTTTTTGGGAGAGGCTGCCTTTATCTGAAGTTACATCTGAAGATATTTTAAATTTCATCCTCTTGGTCTGTTGGAAACATCAATTTTAGGGGAAAACTCAAAATTGATTTTAAAAAGCATCTTTGTTATGTTTTATTTCTATTAGAACTTTATATGATACAAGAGAAATGAAAAATAGGCACATAGACCTTCAAATGAATCTTCATGAATGTGTCTCCTTTTGGGGGGTGGGAATGGGTATGTTCTATCTAATTCTAGAAAGACAGGATAGTCAGGAAATTGCAGGGTCAAAAAAGCTTTTTTTTTCAGTTAATTAGGAACAATCTAGCTAAGCACAATGATGCTCATCATTAAGAATTTGGTTACTAGGTAATGAACTATATGGTCATGGCCATGCATGAAAAAAAGAGAAAAAAATGGATCTCAGTTTTGCACAGAGCTTCCACTTACACAATGAAAGAGGTGATGACAGTAAAGAAGGCAGAGTGTACTAAGAATAACACATTGTTTACCAGAGATGTTAAACACAAGCTAGGGAATCTCTGAGGACAACCACCCAGAACCAGATTAAAATGTATTTGGAAAATATTTAGAAAAATAAATAAAAATATAATAGAACAGGAACCCTTATGCATGGTTGGTGGCCCTCTCTCTATTTGAAATTGACACAATTGGTTTACATTACCAATAAGGATGAGATGAATTGTTGATACTCAAAATGGAAAATCCTCGTCTTAGAATTGAGCTACATTTCTTAACTCAAAATTAAAAAAAAACAACAAATGTTAAAATTGTTTTTACATGCTACTGGGAAATAAGATGCGCAAATAGTGGGATATAGAAATCTTCATTGCTCTACAAGAAAGTGAGGGGAATGGGGTTGATGGAGTGATAGAGAGGAGGGAAGACTGGGGGAAGGGGTAATCAGAATGGTGTAAACATCTTGGGGTGGGGGGAGGAGAGAGATAGGGAGAAAATTTGGAACTAAAAATCTTATGGAAATGAATGTTGAAGATTAAAATAAATAAATTGGTCAAAAGACAAAAATTATATTTTTATAATTAATGTAACGAGAAGACAAAAATAAGTTGTAGTTAAATAGAAGGATAGCTCACAGAGATTTTTTCTTCTTTCTCTTTCTTTTTATAGTTTGTTTTTCTAAAATTGGAAATGGAAATATTGTTTATTTCATTCATATGCAACTTTTGTTAGAAAACACACATTACATACTTTTATGTGCTTCCTATATACTTTGAATTTTTATCAATAGTTTATTATTTTTATTTTTCAAGTAGCAAATATTTAAAAAATTACTCTGTCCCTTCCACTACATTCCTTATTCTCATTGAACAGATTACCAAAAAAACACAAACAAAACTCTGAAAAACAAATCCCTAAATCCATTTCTACATAGTCTACAAAACATTTCCATACTGGCCATGTACAACACATGTCTTTTTTGGCATTTCAAATTGATCACCTCTGTCAGGTGGTAAATAGTGTGTTATTGTGTTCCATTTTTACTCCTTTGGCTTCATGGTTCATTTTCCTCTTTAGTGTTGCTATCAATTTAAATTATTCTCCTAGTTCTGTTTACTTTACTCAGCATCACTTCCTAAAGTTCTTTCCTGTTTCCTCTGAAGTTGTCCATTTTATCATTTCTTATAGTGCCATAATAATCCATTAATTAATATCATATTTTGTTTAACAATTCCCCAAAATGAGGACATAGTTCCATATTTTGGGCTCTTATGAAAAGAGTTGCTCCAAATATTTTTGGACATATAGATAGTTTTCCTCTTTCTTTGTTTTCCTCTAGGGTATAGGCCTAATAGAGGCCAGAGAGTATATACACATTTTAGTGACCTTTGGGGCATAGTTTCAAATTGCTTTCCAGAATAGCTGGAGCAAGGTATGATACCAACAGTGCATTAATGGAGTCTGTTTTCACACAGACCCTTTAACATTTATCATTTTTTTCTCATCTTTGTCATTCTGGCGGATATGAGGTAGAACCTCAAAGTTGCTTTAATAGTCATTTCTCTAACTCTTAGTTACTTTGAGCATCCTCTTCTGCCTTATTATTGTTGAAAACCTGGATTTCTTCCTTTGAAAACTGCCTATCTTTACCTTGACTACTATCTGTTACAGAAGGGATCTTAGTTTTATAAATTTGAAATATACATATATATATTTGTTTTTGGAACAGGGAAAGAAGGGCAATTGGGGTTAGGTAACTTGCCCAAAATCACATGGCTGCCAAGTGTTAAGTGTCTGAGGTAGGATTTGAACTCGGTTACTCCTGGTTCTACTGCACCAACTAGTGCCCCCGAAATATAAATTTCTTACATATCTTGGAAATGAGAACTTTATCAGAGAAATTTGGTATAAATTTTTTTCTCCAATTATCCATTTTTATTTATTTTCACCAATCATCCAATAGGTGAAGGGAATACAAATGTATATATACATATTCATACACATATGTCTACATAGCAGAATTTATATATGTGTACAAACACATATCTGAGTATGTGTATATATGAGTACATAGAGGGCACAGGATCAATTGAATAGAAAGGAACAATACTCTAAAAGATGAAATTGTGAGGTGGGAGAGGATTAGAATGAGAGGAGACAGAATGGGGTTAATCATCTCATATAGAAGAGGCAAAGGATAATTATTACAATGGAGGGGAAGAACAGGAAGGCAAAAGGGAAAGGGTCAACCTTACTCTCATTGAACTTGGCTTAGGGAAGGAATGACATAAACTCTAGACTGGGTATCTTGCCACACAGGAGAGTAGGAGGGATGGAGATGAGAGGTGGGATTGCGGAAGGGAGGGCAGGGTTGGGGGGAGGGTTTCTGGAAGTATACATTTCTGTAAAGGGACAGGAACAAGGTAGAGAATGGAAAAAGAGGTGGCAGCATAGGAAGGAGGAACATATAATCCTTCTCTCACAATATGCCCACTGTGGAGAGGTTCTGTGTAATTACACATGTACAGCCTGTATCTAATTGCTTGTCCTTCCAGTCAGGGTGGGTGATGAGGGAGGTAGGGAAAGAATCTAGAATTTAAAGTTCTATAATCAAATGTTAAAAATATATATGTATATTTTATTGTTGTTGTTGTTGTTGTTGTTATTAACTACATCCAACTGGGAATTAAGATATACAGGCGTCATAGTAGGGAGATCCATCCTGCCCTACAGGAAAGTCAAAAGGGTGATGGGGAGGACATAGGAGAGAGCAGACTGGGGCAGGGGTTACAATGGGATGGCTGTTTTGAGGTGCTGGGTAGAGGAAAGATGAGGAGAAAATTTGTAACTCAAAATCTCATGGAAATGAATGATGTAAACAAGAAAATAAATAAATGAATACAAAATAAAACAAAACAAAATTTATTATGCTTTCTCCCTATAGTCAGATTGGGAAGATAACTTAAATTCCCTATTATTTCTACACTACCCTCTCTTATAATCTGATCTAGGATAATAGACGTTAATAAAATTTTTGTAAAATATTTTCAGCTAATTTAAACTTGTACATCAGATCTATGTTTATTCCTAAAAATTTCTTAGAGAGTGAAAAAGCTTTTAACTTGCCAGTTAGAGGGAGTGGGACTCTGGAAAATCCCAGAAGTGCACCTTGTCCCAATTTTCCTGAAACTGGGGAGTTCAAAGTTTTCACCTTTTAAATGTTTCTATATCAGACCTTAGCAATATTCTAATTTGCCTTAATGCCAGTTAGTATAATAAATTCGGACTTATCTTTAGCATCAAGTTAGGAGTGACCCTAATTCACTTTTTCACATTCCCTAAAATGACCAGAATGAGTTCAAATTGACTTTTAGTAGCATTCCAATACACAAATTTTTTCTTTAATAGGTGAGGTAGGAAATAGTTAAATGCTTGTTCCTATGCCTCTTTGATCTGAGGGAAAAAAAATTCCCTTATTATTTCTTATCGCATTCTCATCACTTCACTTGGCCAGAGTTAAATGAAGAGAAGGAGATTTTCAAACCTTTAAAAATCTTAAAAACTTCTGTTCACACTTTTCAATGCAAATAGTTTATGACTTAATATTTTTTCAAATTCTATCCCAATACTTCTTGTACACTCTAATAACTTGCTATTACCATCATATAAAATAAAAATACTTATTCCCTCTTGTCTACCTTATCTTCCACCAGCCGTTTGTGATTCCTGTGGGCAAGAAGGCAGGGGGATAGGGAATGAGATAACATTTCAAGGAAAATCAGGCAGTCCAGCTGCATATTATCAAATGACAAATTACTCTCACACATTCATTCACACTCAGACATACACACACACACACACACACACACACACACACACAGCAGATAGCTACAGAAAAATAGCAGAGTGGATTCAAAAGCTAACAGAATTGTAGGTGCTCTCCTGAAAAAATTAAAACAGTTACTTGGCACTCCAGGCCAGGAAAGACTTGCTTGATACTTTTCTTTTTATCTGTTTCTCATAGAGACAGCTGCATTACACTGAATGGTTCAAGCCGCCTTTGGCACTTTGCTTTCTGATGTTAAATATATCATTAATATATTCCATAGAAAAAAGGCAGAAATGGGGAAATGCTGCAGTCCTTCCTCCATAAATCTCTCACTCTTCTGTCTCCTGGCTCGTTCCCAGTTTTATTTTACTATTCTTTTTAACAGTCTTAGATAATTTTCTCGGTCTCTACTTTCACTTTGTCCCTGTCTCATTTTCTCATGACAGCTTTTTACCGAGACCCGGCTCTTATCTTAATGTTTCTAGTCCCTCATTTCCTACTTAGCTTGGTGACTATTTTAGCCCCAACAGTGCTAAAAAGCTTTTCCCGAGGGGCACAGTCCTTATTTAGCCCTGAAACTACTAAATCGTAAGGTGAACTATTGCTTCCTTAACCTCTTACCATGACACTGAGGCTGCTGAGGTACCTCTTCTGTGAGGATTTCTTTTCTCTGGCATTCCAAGGAAGCCACTTTCTTTGTATCTTCTTTCAGATCCCTGTTCCAGGCGCCTTTTGTAGAGACAACATTAAGTGGATTCTTAAGCCAGCTCTAAAATTACACATTAGCCCAAGAAAGTGTGATGTGAATGACATAGGCCAGGTGAGATTGATCAATGCAATCCATTTATTGATACCATGAGCAAGGTTTTAATAGAGTAATGAAACAAAGAAGGTAATTGTAGGTCACTTCGTTCTCTAATACTGCTTTGTTCAATTTTAAGATGCTAGAGAGTGATGTCAAATTAGGCCTTGACGATAATCATGGCCTTGCTGTTTTCAATACCCAATGAACAGTATCTAAGAATGTATAAAAATCGTGAAAGGCAACTAACATCTTCTGGCCAGAATCCCAGAACAGGGCACAGCCCTGGATCACAGGATATCAAGAAGGCTCTGATTTACAGCCACATCACAGAGAAAACCAGGACTGGACAATACAAACTGGTGACTAGAAAACCTGGATCTAACTTATCTAGGACCACCCTGATTCCTGTATCAGATGTTTTGGCTCCCTTCAATTTCCTTCTCCAGCTTATTTTACATATGATGAAACTGAGACAAACAAGATTTAGTGACTTGCCCAGGGTCATGAAGCTAGTGTCTGAGGTCAGATTTAAACTCATGAAGATGAATCTTACTCACTTAAGAAATGGCAATCTATATACTGTACCACTTAGCTGCCTTGTGGCAAATAAAAAATATTTTTGCTATCATTGTTGGAATAGACAACTATAGACTTATAGCTTATGATCATAAAGCCCTTTAAGATTTAAAAAGTGCTTTCCCCATAACTCTGTGAAGTAAGTGGCATAAGTGTTATTATCCCTATTTCACGAATTAGGGTAATATAGTAACTTCCCTGTGGTCACATAATTGGTAAATATTAGAGCTTTGGATCTGAGCCCTAGTCTTCTGACTCCAAATCCTATCCTCATTTCAGGATACAATTCTACCTATGATAGATAATGATGTTTATGTTCCCTTATTATCTAAAATTCCACAATTCAATTTTCTTAGCTCTTCAATATTCAGACAGTTCTTATAGTTGGTTTTTGTTTGGTTGTTTTTTTGTTTTTTGTTTTTAGTTTTTTGTTTGTAAATACCAACATCTCACAATTTAGTTCATCACAGGAAAAATTGAGTTGACTTTGTAGTTACTCCAGGGGGCAAAATAATGAATACCTGGGTGCCTGTAGAACAGAGAGTTATGTTGCCATGACCAGTATCTTCTTTAACCTCATAAATTTCATGGTGTTACAGTTAAATTCATGCAGAGTATGAAACAAGATCCTTGAGAAACTCTATCACGTCAGCACCAGAGATGAAATTAAAACCCCCTAAGGAAAATTCTGTCAGTTACAATCAGTTAAGATACAAAATTTAAAAAAGGGCTTTAGCAAGCCCCTTGTCCTATGCTACCCCACTGCTACCATAAGTCCCTGTGATAATTTCTATTACATATAATTATCTGATCATGGGAATCCAAGATCAAAGTATATTATAGCCCTTTCATGTCATAAGGGGAAAGACTTGATAATTATATTTAATCTTGCTTTTTTTAGTTTTGGACTGTTCTTTACTCCTTTCAGGTAATAGATGTTGTTGGAAATGATTCAGAAAGGATTGCTTTTAAACTGTCTGACATATTATACTTCTCTTGCACAACATTTTCTACTAAAATTTCAATGTATGGACAGGCTCGTTATTTGTCCTCCACAATAATAGCTGTTGCTTTTTTCTGGAACATGGGACAATAAAATGGGTGTTTAGATTTTTGTTATAATCAGTATGAAAACCACTTTGATAAACGTCATCACCCACCCTCCACAATTATCCATCATATACTGCACGTGAGATGCTTTTGATTACAGAAAAGAAAAACAACTTAGTCATTTTGTTCAATTTCTCAGTCACACAATAATAATAATTTACTCTGTATATTTTTTACATTATTCAAATAGAAAGTTAATAGCATGCTATTTTCTTTAAACAAATAGAAGAGAATATCATGTTTTTATGAGTTTATCATCCTTTCTCTATGACTGCTGAGCTGACTTTGTGAGTTAGCTGGAAATCAGTCATCTAAGTTGTTTTAATCAGTTAAACCATGTAAAGACAGGTAACACATGGGAGGGATGTTAGCACAGATTCACTCTTGATCTGGTCACATAGGAAGAATAGGAAGACAGCTTCAGAAGGGTTAATAATCATATTTTATTCTAGTTTAGTCTTCTCAAAGGAAATTGCTGATAATGGGGGTGCCAATTCCTATAGAGTCCCTAATCACCCTCTTGCAGGGCTGACAAGAAGGAGAGACAACTACCCCTACAACTCAGTGGAGTCAATCACAATAGGCACAGCTTGTGAACCAGCCTGAATCCCCTTAAGACTCAATGGGGACCCAGATCCCCACCAAGCCTTCATGGGGACACAAAGCATTCAAGCTTTCACATTTAACACTAAGGGTTCCCAACTCACTGACCAAAACCCACCGGATTTATAGGGCAACAGGCAAAGAAGGCATATTGCCAGCAATAGCTTCACAAATTTACATTTTCTCAAGGTTATATCTCACTGCTAGGTTACAATGGATATTTATAATTTTAAGCACAAGTGTTTATATTATTTATCATTATATAACATTGCACAAGTGTGGTGGAGATGTTTACAAGTCATGAGACTGGGAAATAGAGATTGTTATGGCCATGGATCCTAGGGAACTAAACTCTAAGAAAGATTAACAAAAATCTACCTTACACATACTAAAATCCACCTTATTTACAAGCCACCAAACAGTTGTTCTATTTGATCTAGGTGTTTTAAGGATTGAACTGGAGTGATATAGTGCACTAATAAAAACAGCCAGTCAGGATCATTAAGGCATTTCTTTAGGACAACTTAGCTGAGAACAATTCACCTAGGCATCTAGGTGACACAGTGGATAGAATGCTGGGCCTAGAACCAGGAAGACCTGAGTTCAAACATGACCTCAGGCACTTACTAGTTTATGACCCTGAGCAAATCACTTAACTACCATATACTCAGTTTCTTCAACTGTAAAATGAGGATAATAACTTCTACCTTGCAGTGTTGTTGTGAAGATTAAATGATCAAATATTTGTAAAATGCGTGGCAAAGTGATTGGTACGTGGTTGATGGTATACAAATGCTTATTGCCTTCACATCCCCTGAGACAGAATGGTCTGTGATTCATCTATTATTTTCCAATGATGTTTGGACTCTCTAGTTAATTCTATTTTGGGGTGTGTGTATATAAAAGGTGTTGATACTTATATAGATGACATACACAATTATGTCTAATACTAGCACAAATATTGATCTCTTTTGGCATGATTCATTTCAAAGACTAAATATTGCTAACTAAATAAGCCAATTAAAATATTGACTTACTGCTATCATTGTTACTGTCATGCATAATGCAAACAGTAATAGTCATTTCATTTCCTTAGAAGTTGAGCCTGAATCCTCTTTTTTAAAATCTTTCTGCTTCCTTTTGTTTCCAGTATGGTAGAGTAGAAGCCAGAGGATAATAACTCATTTCAAAGCTATGGTATTAATTAATGATGTGACTGTATCACAAAGTTTCAGTTTCCTCATCTGTATTTTATAAGCATATTCCCCTTACTATTCCCCCACATATTTTACTTCATTTGTAAGCAAGTAATAGGCTGCAGAAGGTGTAGAGAAAGGAAGCAAGTTCCATGGGATGCTAAGTCCAAATATTTGCTGATGATAGAAACTGAGCAGTAGAGATCTAACAAAAATCTTCTGTCACAAAGGTACCCACTATGAGTAAGTATGTTGGTCTCATTGAGCATTACTAATATCTTTTAAACAATTATTTTTCTAGCATGATTTTTTTGATCTCCACATTCTCTTTTTACCTTCAAATCCTCCTCCTCCTATTGAGAATACAAGAAAAATGATATCAATTAAACATAGAAAGTCATATAAAACATATTTCAATATTAGTAATGTTGTAAAACAAACAAAAACCAAGAAAAAATAAGAAAGGGAAAACATTATAATCCTATTTGCGTTTAGATCTCATCAATTTTCTTCCTGGAGGTGGATAGCATTTTCAGCATGAGTCATTTGGAATTAAATTGGATCATTGTATTGATCAGAGTAGCTAAGGTTGTTACAATAGATCTGAACAATATTGCTATTACTGTGTGTAATGTTCTACTGGTTCTTTTCACTTCACATCAGTTCATATAAATCTTAATAGGTTGTTTTTGAAACTATCCCTATTGTCATTTCATTTTTTATATTAAATATATTTTTGCATTGGCCATGTTGTAGGGAAGAATTAGAACCAATGATAGGAATCACATGAAAGACGAAACAAAACAAAACAAAAAGGGAGCAAAGAGTATGTTTCAAATTGCATTCAGACTCCATAGTTCTTTTTCTGGATATGTATAGCATTTTCCATCATGAGCATTTTGGAACTGTCCTACATCCTTGCATTGCTAAGAAGAGCTAAGTCTGTCAAAGTTAGTTATTGCACAATGTTTTTGTTACTGTGTATAATATTCTCCTGGTTCTGCTCATTTCACTCAGCATCAGTTCATGTAAGCTTTCCAGGTTTTTCTGACGTCAGCCTACTCATCATTTCTGATAGCAGAATAGTATTCCATCACATTCATATACCACAACTTGTTCAGTCATTCCCAAATAGATAGGCATCCCCTCAATTTTCAATTCTTGACCACCACAAAACAGCTCTAAATATTTTTGTACATGTGGGTCCTTTTCCCTTTTTTTATAATCTCTTTAGGATACAGACCTAATAGTGGTATGGCTACATGAAAGAGTAGGCACAGTTTTATAACTCTTTTGGGCACAGTTCCAAATTTCTCCTCAGAATAGTTGGATCATTTGACAACTCCACCAACATTGCATTAGATGTTCCAATTTTTCCACATCTTCTACAACATTTATTATTTTTCTGTTTTGTCTGTCATATTGGCCAATCTGATTGGTGTGATGTGGTACCTCAGAGCTATTTTAATTTGCATTTCTCTAATCAATAGTGATTAGAGGCATTTTTATATGACTATAGACAGCCTTAATTTCTTTATCTGAAAACTGCTTATTCATATCCTTTGACTACTTATTGATTGGAAAATGTCTTCTGTTCTTATAAGTCTGACTCAGTTCTCTATATATTTTAGAAATGAGGACTTTATCAGAGACACTGGCTGTAAAAATTGTTTCCCAGCTTTCTGCTTCCCTTTCCAATCTTGGTTGCACTGATTTTGTTTGTACAAAACCCTTTCAGTTTGAAATAATAAAAATCATACATTTTCCATTTCATAATATTTTCAATCTCTTGCTTGTTTATAAATTCTTTTCTTCTTCATAAGCCTGAGAGGTATGCCATTCCTTGCTTTCTTAGTTTGCTTATAGTTATCAATCTTTATATCTAAACCATGTACCCATTTTGACTTTGCCTTAGTATATGGTGTAAGGTGTTAGTCTATGCCTAGTGTGTGCCATACTGTTTTCCAGTTTTCCTAGCATTTTTTGTTAAATAGTGAGTTCTTGTCCCAGAAGTTGGAGTCTTTGGTTTTATCAAGCAATAGGCTATTATATGCATTGACTATTGTGTCTTCTGTGCTTAACCTATTCCACTGATCCATCACTCCATTTCTTAACCACTACCAAGTATTTTCAATAATTGCTACTTTTTAATACAATTTAAGATCTGACACAACTAAGCTGCTTTTCCTTGCATTTCCATTGATTGATAGTCTAGATCAAATTTTGTTCTTCCAGATGAATTTTGTTTTTATTTTTCCTTTTATATTTATTTTATATTTTATATTATATATGTGTATATGTATATTTATATATATTATATATTTTTTATATTTATTTTTTCTCTATAAATAATTTTTGGTAGTTTGAATGGTATGACACTGAAAAAGTAAATTAGAGTTGTCATTTTATTATTATTAGCTTGACTTACTCATGAGCAACTGATATTTTCCCACTTATTTAGATCTAACTTTATTTATGTAAAAAGTATTTTGTAATTGTGTTCATATAATTTCTGGTTTCATCTTGGCAGATATAATCCCAAATATTTTATAATATCTACAGTAACTTTAAATGGAATTTCTTTATCTATTGCTGTTGAGCTTTGTCAGTAATATATAGAAGTGTCTATGATTTGTGTGGGATAAAATATTTTTTATCCTGCAACTTTACTAAAATTATTTATTATTTCAAGTAGTTTTTTAGTTGATTCTCTAAGTTTACCATCATGTTTACCATCATATCATCTGCAAACAGTGATAGCTTTGTTTCTTCTTTGCCTATTCATTTGTCATTTCTTAAAGCATGATATTATTCTGACACAATCATATGCTAGAAATTTTTGAGACATTTCCCGTCAACTTCCAATATTTTGCCAGCACAAAAAGAATTGCTATAAATATATGTGTTCAAGTAGATCCATTTCTCTTTTCTGTGATCTGTGTAGAATATAGACCTAGTAGTGGTATTGCTAGGTCAAAGCATGTTGTATGCAGATTATAGGCCTTTGGGCATAGTTCAGAATTGATATCCAGAATGGTTAGATTAGTTCACAACTCCATGAATACCTTAGTGTACCTTTTTTTTTTTTTTTTTTGCCACATCTCCTTCAGCATTTGTCATTTTTTTTCTGACATGTTAATAAATCTGACATATATAAGTCGCTACCTCAGAGTTGTTTTAATTTGCATTCCTCTAATCAATAGTGGTTAAGGACATTTTCTGTGACTATTGATAGCTTTAATTTCTTCTTCTGAAAATTCCCTAGGCTTGTTAGTAATATATAGAAATGTCCATGAATTGTGCAGGTTTATTTTTTATCAAGAAACTTTACTAAAGTTGTTTATTATTTCAAGTAGGTTTTTAGTTAATTCCTGAAGTATATCATCATATCATCTGCAAACAGGGATAGCTTTGTTTCTTCTTTGCTTATCCTGTTGTCTTTTTTTTTTATTATTTTAAAAATTTAATTAATCCATTTACTTTCTTGTTTACATCATTCATTTCCATGAGATTTTGAGTTACAAACTTTCTCCCCATCTTTCCCCTACCCACCACCTCAAAACAGCCATCCTACTGTATAGCCCTTCCACCAATCTGCTCTCTCCTATGTCCTCCCCCATCATATCTCTGACTTTCCAGTAGAGCAGGATGGGTCTCCCTACCCCAGTGCCTGTATATCTTAATTCCCAGTTGCATGTAGTTAATAATAATAATAACAACATATATGTGTATATATATATATGTACATATATATATACATATATATAATTTAACATTTGATTATAGAACTTTAAATTCTAGATTCTTTCCCTTCCTCCCTCATCACCCACCCCCAATGGAAAGACAAGCAATTCAATACAAGGTGTACATGCATATGTACATATATAACTATGCAGAACATCTATAAAATGGACATATTATGAGAGACTGATTATATGTCCCTCCTTCCTATCCCCCTTCTGCCTTGTTCTATTCTCTATCCTTCCCTGTCACTTTACAAAAGTGTGTGCTTCTAACAACCCTGCCCCCCACTTGTCCTCCCCTCCATCATCCCACCTCTCATCCCCATCCCCCCTACTCTCCTGTGTGGCAAGATACCCAGTTTAGAGTCTATGTCATTCCTTCCCTAAGCCAAATTCAAATAGAGTAAAGTTGACCCATTCCTTTTTGCCTTCCTGTTCTTCCTCTCCATTGTAACAACTATCCCTAGCCTCTTCTATATGAGATGATTAACCCCATTCTGTCTCTCCCTGTCTCCTCTCATTCTAATCCTCACTCACCTCAGAATTTCACCTTTTACAGTATCATCCCTTCCTATTCAATTTATCCTGTGCCATCTATGTACACATCTATACGCATATACTCAAATATGTATTCATATGCATATATAAACCCTCCTATATAGACATATATGTATGTATACGTATATATACATTTGTTTTCCCTTCACCCATCCTCATACTGAGAAAAGTTTTATAAGTTACAATTATCGTTTTTCCATGTTAGCTTGTAAATATATCAACTCTGATAAGTGCCTTACGATTTCTTTTCCATGTTTACCTTCTCATGCTTCTTGTATTTGAGTATCAAATTTTCTTTTGAGTTCTGGTTTTTTCAGCAAGAATGTTTGAAAGTCCTCCATCTCACTGAATGACCATATTTTCCCCTGGAACATTATATTCAGTTTTGTTGGGTAGGTGATTCTTGGTTTTAATCCTAGCTCCCTTGATCTCTGGTATATCATACTCTAGGCCCTTCAATCCCTCAATTGTAGAAGCTTCCAGATCCTGGGTTATCTTAATTGTGTTTCCACAGTATTCAAATTGCTTCTTCCTGGCAGCCTGTAATATTTTCTCCTTGATTTGGGGACTCCAGAGCCTGACTATAATATTCCCAGGAGTTTTCTTTTGGGGGTCTTTTTCAAGAGGTGATCAATGAATTCTTTCAAGTTCTATTTTGCCCTCTGGATCTAAAATATCAGGAAATTTTCCTTGTGAATTTCTGGAAGGATGTTTTCTAAGTTCTTTTTTTGATCATGGCTTTCAGGTAGTCCAATAATTTTTAAATTGTCTCTCCTGGATCTATTTTCCAGGTCAGTGTTTTTTTCAAGAAGATATTTCACATTGACTTCTATTTTTTCATTTGTTTGATCTGTTTAATCATTGTAAGGGCCCCTTAGAGTTACCTAGATGTCTGACCTCGGTCAGTGTGCCCTTGCTAACAAGGAAAGCCTGAGGCGGGAAGAGACATCCAGGTGTGTACTCTGCCTTTCAATGACTGCACGTCAAACATGGGGGCATTGAGTATGCACCATCAAGGAGAAGCGCTCCTCACCTATCAGGACCCTGTTGCTAGGACACCTGACAAAGGGGCAGATGGAAAGGGAATAAAAGGGGCAGGCGAATAAGGCTTGGGGGGCAGCAGCAAGAGGAGATTTGCGAGACAATAAAGATGCTTGGCCATTCCACTGAGGTGTGTCGGACTATTCTGTCCATATCCAGAATTCTAACTCTGAAGAGTCGTCAGGGTGACTGAGAGAGCACCCGCAGGGCCATAGGGGCAGCATGTGCAACTGTGGGGCTACGGTAGGTACTTTGGGGCCCTGGGGCACCCGAGTCCAGTTGGCCCAGACAAATAGTGTCTTGATTTCTTGTAAAGTCATTTGCTTCCATTTGCTCCACTTAAATTCTGAAGGAATTATTCTCTTCAGTGAGCTTTTGAGATTCTTTTTCCATCTGCCAAATTCAACTTTTTAAGGCATTCTTCTCCTCATTGGCTTTTTGGGCCTCATTTGCCATTTGAGTTAATGTATTTTTTAAGGTATTATTTTCATCAGTCAGGTTGTTGACTCTCTTTTCATGATTTTCTTGCGTCATTCTCATTTCTCTTCCCTTTTCCTACATTTCTCTTATTTGGTCTTCAAAATCCTTCTTAAGCTACTTTATGGCTTGTAGGAAGTTTTCATGTTTCTTGGAAGCTTTTGGTGTGGGAATTGTGACTGTGTTGTCTTCCTCCCGTTCCATGCTTTGATCCTTCTTATCCCCAAAGAAGGAATCTAGAGTTCGGTTATTGCTCTTACTTTGCTTCCTTTACCTGCTCATGTTGGCCAGTCAATTACTTGATTTTTTAGCTCTATGCAACTCTGCTTCCAGAGGGGAAAGCTCTGTCCTAAATTGCTGGAGTTTTTGTAGCTGCCAGAGCTATTAAGAGGATGCCATTTTTTTGCAGCCCCCACCAGCTTTGGCTCACTGAAAATTCACCCCAGGACCACCACCCAAGACCATGATCCAGATCCAGGCTGCTCAACACAAGAGCACTTAGCCTCTGAAAGATCACTTGCTCCCCCTGCAGTCTGCAGGCCTGGAGCTATGAAGCAGCCACATGGAGGCGGTTGTAGGGCCACTGTTTCTGCTGCTTCCTTGCTCTGGAAGTAGTTTGGCCAGACAACTTTCTCCCCAAAGTTTAGCTGAGTTCCACTGACCTTTCACTTAGTTCTTGTTTCTTATGGCTTGATAATTCTGGAAACTTCCACAGCTGCTACTGATCCATGTTCCCCAAGCTCCAGCTGCAGCTCTTCCTGGCCACCCTGGGGCCAAGCCATGGTTTCAGGCTGGGCTGTTTTTGGCTCCCAGTGCTGAGATGATCCCTTCCTGCTGAGCTGCCTTCAGCAGGAGGTGTATTTTTGTGAGTTTTAGAGCCATACAATTTGTTTAGAGTCATATTTTATAGGTATTTGAGGTGGGTATGTGAGAGCTGTGGAACCTTGCTGCTCCTATGCTGCCATCTTGGCTCCACCCCCTATCAAATTATTTTCTGTCTTGGGAAGGAGAGAGGAAGAAAAAAATTTGGAACTCAAAATCTTATAAAAGTAAATGTTGAAAACTATCTTTACTTGTAATTGGAAAAAATAAAATAATATTGAGTGGAAGAAAAAATAAAAATGATGGAAATAAAAGAATTAGAGTGGGTAATGAGGACAAAAAATGCTATTACTTTTTGCAGATGATATGATGGTATGCTTAGAGAACACTAGAGAATCAAGTAAAATATTAGTTGAAATCTTTATTACCTTTGCCAAAGTTTTAGGATGTAAAATAAACCCATATAAAACATCAGCATAATTATATACTTCCAACAAAAGTCAGCAGCAAGAGATAGAGAAATTTCTTTTAAAATAACTTCAGACAATTTAAAATATGCAGTCAATTTGTCAATATTGATCAGTCGAGTGATTAGTATGACCTGTGCTACAGGATTACTACTGACAGTCATATGAAAGATTAAAGAGTGGTTAGTTGAGGAGAGGAGAAAGAATCAGGTTAATTTGTTATAGGTGTAGCACTAGGAGAGCAGTGAGGAGGTGTTAGGGGTAGGAAATACCATGTTCAACTATCATCTAATCTACTTGTCAAGTTAGAGATAGAGATGGGTATATTTTGTTTATAGGTTTCCTAGTTCCTAATTATCTCCTCCTTATCCTCTGGGATTCTTGGCATAAATGCAAACTTGTTAGTATGAACAGTCTTTTAAATATATAACTTTAAACTCTTTACAAATAATGTTTTTGATTTTTTTTCTTTTCCAGCTCCTGTATGTGCAAAATAGTGACTTTTGGCAAAAAGGCAAAGTTTAAAAAGTGCTTATATTTTACTTCTTTCACAGCTTGGTATTCTTGACAGTTTTTAATTCTATTTCTAGTGATATATGAGCTAAGGTTTTCTTGACAGGCTTATATAATATTTGTTCCTTAACTCCCTATTGCCTTTAAAATATGACTCCATGACTTAAGCCTAATTCATACAAGATTTTTTTTCTCTACTCAATAAATCAATCAATGAATCAATCAGTATTTATTAAGAACAATGACAGTCACTGTGCTAAATGCCATGGATGCAAAAAGAGGCAAAACATAGTTCTTATCTTCAAGAAGCTTACAATCTAATGAGGGAAACAACATGCAAGTAAATGTATAAAAATGTATGCATATATACTCAAGTACACACACAATACAGGTATGTATGTGTATGTGTAGAACCACACATGTGTGTATAAACATGTATATACTCATGTGTGTACACATGTATATGCATAGACATATATACATCATATATAGGAAATAATTGAAAAATAGAAAGCACTGGAATTAAGAGGGGTTTGGCAGGGCTTTCTATAAAAGGTGAGATTTTAGTTGGGATGTAAAGGGTACCAGGGAGTGGAGTAATTGAAGTGGAGAAATACAGTCCTCCCTGCACAGGGGACAGACAGAAAGGAAAATTCATCCTGTTCCTCTCCTGATATATATCTATAAGCATAAATTAATATTCTTCAGAACTGCTTAATATTTCTGTTGAGCAGCAATTTTATCACTTTTGCTATTTTAAGGAACAAAAATATTTCAAAAGTTTCTCTCTCAAACTCAGAGAGAAGCAGGAGGTTTAAAGTGAATAAATACTCCATGATAAATTCAGCTGTCCAGGGAGCAGAAAAGGGAAGGAAAAAGGAAAGTCATTTGTTTTTCTCTTGGCCTCTAGCTTGATATGTAATATTGGATTTATTTAGTTCACATATAAATTGCATCCATGCCCTGGCTTTTCTGATTGCTGCTACTCACAACTTCCTGTCTTCTCTACACCCATTCATTAGAATCTCCCATTTGGGATGGTGTCCAATTTCTCCTTTCTCCTGTTTGCTTTGCTCTCCATCCTCCTATGAATAAGCTCCATTTCCAAGGTCAGGATATAGTACTCTGGATACTTTGCCCCCAGGTCAAGGTCAAAACTTTCTTGAATTTGGGGTACACTAAGGAAAAGACAGCAAGCAGACAAGCTTTCTGCTTCCCCTTGCTCTGTGTCTTCTGAATATTTTTGTGGCATTCAAATGGTGGGTTACATCAGAAAGGTGAAAAGACTCACATCTATGGTGTGAAACCAAATAGAGTTATACTCAATTAGTAGGAAAAAAATGACATCAATGGAATTATGAACTAGAAAAATGACAAAGTATCTTTTTATTTGTCTAGTGAAAAGGTTAATTGTATATAGTTATTAGGACATTGGAGAGCAAGTCTTCTTGAAAATATAAAGTCCTCAGCCTCTGTGTATGTTAGCATTGGGAGCTATGAGTGCCCACCCCCACCTCCCATCTCAGAAGAAAAAGGGAGCTGAAATCTTGGGATAATTGAGAAGTATGTGAAAGTATGCTATGATAGAAAGTGACGGGGTGAAGAGAAAGAAAAAGAAAGACAGAAGCAGACAGAAAGACGGAAAAACAGAAATAAGAGTTTTCCTGGTATTGAACATTGAAGCTACATTGCAAGCATATAAGGTGATGTGGGCAAGCCATTGCAGAAAACACTATATCTTTTAAAAATATCTTAAAAGCATTTACTATGAGCCAAGAATTGTGAAAGTGTTGGAACAAAGTGACATCAATACAGCACTTTTTTTTTAAAAGAAAGTTAGAGAGAAGAATTAGAGGAAATACTCTGATTGAAGGGACAACACATAAAATAAAATTTAGTTTTTGGGTAAATGGAAAGTCCCTGAAGTACTAAGAAGACAGCAGAAGAGCCAATTGACAAAGCCATAGCATCTTCAGTTTATACCACAAGTTTGTAGTACATAGTGGCAAGGCAGATGGTAAAGCTGGTGGTCATTTACATTACAGAAAGAAATGTAGTTGGTGACTCCCATCTCATCCAAGCTCTGTCAGTAATCATATAGCTTGAATTGGACAGTTATAGGAGGTACAACTGCGGGGGGGGGGGGAGTGGGGGGGGAGAGAATAAGGCAAGGAACAGAGTGCTCAATGGAAGTGGATCTTCCTACTATTGAGCCATTCTAGATGGACATGGGGATTCCCTGGGACCAGAGGAGAGGGTGGGGGGAAGAAGAAGAGAGGAGAAGTCTATCCTATGCAATTTCAATGAAACTGGATGCTGAATAGTAATTATCATTGGTCCTGTAGATCAGATGAAGAAATGTACAACCCTCATTTCTTGGAGAGGTGAGCGATTATGAGTATGAAATGTTCCATTCCTTATCAGATAGTTGATGATTTAATTTGTTTTACTTATGTGGTTTACATTTTTCGTTGTTGCTGTAACAAATTCTAAACACATATGACCAACCACCTGGATAATTCACTGACAACTAAAACTTGATATATTCTAAACTAAGGTTATCATCTTTTCCTCTAAATGTGCTCTTCTGTCTATCATCACAATGTTTGTCTATTACATGTCTATTCATCATCTCCCATGTTTAGAATTTTTCTCTCTTTGATTATTCACACTCTTGTACTGCTAATATCCATTTATCCTGAATTTCTGTCCATTGAATCTCTATATTGTTGTTTGTTTTTCCTTTGTTTTGTTTTGTTGCAAGACATATGGAGAGATGGGAGGAATGGGGGAATGAAGAGAGTGGGATATGTGGAAATTATTGTGATATAAAAACAAAAAAAACACAAATTATATTACCTTTGATACTCACACATCATTAATATCTTTAGGAACCCTTTTCCCCTCTTACTGGAGGACTGGAGAGTGGAGAAAAGAACTCTTCTCAAAGCCTCAATTTAAAGAGGGTTCCCAGGCTACCTGTATTTTCCTTTCCCACCCAACTGCACTCATTTGAATTGGGCTCCATCATGTCCCCACTTTGGGTACCTTTCTTCTTTCCTCACTTCCCTCTCCTTTTTAGCTTCCGTTTATTTATTATCTTCCCTATTAGATTTTAAACTCTTGAAGGCAGAGATTCTCTTTCTTTTTGGTATTTATATCCCCAGTGTTTGGGATAGTGTATGGTACATTGTAGGTGCCTAACAAATAACTGGCTTGGTTATCTCTCATAGGTTCTGCATATAGTTTATGTATATTTGCACATAATTGACTCCCCCATTAGACTATGAGCTCTGTGAGAACTTCACCTATCTTTTCCCTTTCTTGGTTTCTCCACTACTTAGCCTGGAAAATAGTAGGTACTTAATAAACGCTTATTGATTGGCCAACAATCAGGACTTGGGTGGCTGCAAGATTTTGCATTTATCAGATACATGTAATTACACAAGAGTGAAAAAGGAAATAAACATGATTAGGTCAGGAAATGGACATGATAAGCATTTGTTTCTTCTGCTGAGCATCAGAGAGGGGAAAATCATAAATTCTATGATGGAACAAATCTGTAGAACTGAAATGCTATTGAGAAGAATGTAAAAATTAAAAGTACGTTGCCTTATGTGTTATTCTTTGTAGCTGGCAAGTTTTCTATGACTTTATTCAATACACGAGGTGGATAGAGATTTGTTTTCATAGGAGTCCTTTATGGGATTATAATGACATATATTTAATTGGAAGCAACCCTAGTACTTGGAATTTTGGATACTAAATCAAGTAAAAAAAAATCATGTGGTTTTTTTTTTCTTTTTTTTTTTCCTGGATGTATAGTAAACTTTTCCCCTCATCACTCCCTTTGTTTTCTTTTGTTGATCTGAACACAGAATGAATGAGTATCTTTCATCTGATCATTATTCTTTCTTAAGAGTAAGAAATCCTAATTGTGTCAGGGTCAGAAACTAATCTATGCAACTACCAAATTTTATTTTTTAAAAGGAATTTTGTCTCACAGGAAAAATAATTTCTAATTCCTAAATAGTCCCTGATCCTATTTTAGGAAGGGAAGAAAAATACATTTGTCTCTAATAAAACTTAAAATTTGCAAACATTTTTAGAATAAATATTTTTAATTTGGTAAAATTAATTTAATATTCTAATAAAATCTTGGAGGTTTCCTTGACTCTTTCTTTGTTTCCACGATCTTAATAATAACTTTTTGCTTAGCTCCAGAGTTTAAAGTTATTACTTGCTGAGATTGTATGCTTAGGATATACTGAACTAGGATTAATTTTTCTGTGGCTCAAAATGGCATTTATTTTTTATATAAATTTATTTCTTTTTGTTTTCAATATTCACTTTCATAAGATTTTAAGTTTCAAATCTTCTCCACATCTCTCCCCTCCTCCAACCCCAAGAGAGTTTGTAATTTATATATACTCTACATTATATAGACTCTACATTTATATAGACTCTACAATATTAAACCTATTTTCACATTAGTCATGTTGTAAAGAAGAATTAGAACCAAATGAGAGAAACCGCAAGAAAGAAGAAACAAAAAATGAGAGAGAGAACAAATAATATGCTTTGATCTACACTCAGAGTTCATAGTTCTTTTTCTGAATGTGGACAGCATTTTGAGTCTTTCGGAGATGTCTTAGATCCTTGCATTACTGAGAAGAGATAAGTTTATTAAAATTAGTCATCTTACAATGTGGTTGTTATTGTGTACAATGTTGCCCTGGTTCTGCTTATTTCACTCAACATCAGTTCATGTAAATTTTTCTGAAGTCTGCCTACTCATTATTTCTTATAAGACAGTAATATTCCATTATATTCATATACCACAACTTTTTTCAGTCATTCCTCAACTGATGGGCATCCCCTCATTTTCCAATTCTTTGCCACCACAGAAAGAGCCATTATAAATTTTTTGTACATGTGAGTCCTTTTCCCATTTTTAGGATTTCTTTGGCATATAGACTTAGAAGTGGTACGTAACTTTTTATAGCCTTTTCAGCATAGTCATACTGGAATTTCTGTGGCAACCTTCTGAGACGCAGATTTCTTTAGGGCTACCCATGTTTTTCTATAATCTCTTTAATGCCTTCTCCATTAGGTTGTTGTGGTTCTGTATCATCTGCATTCATAAGTTTTTTATCTGACCTCAGGCACTTACTAGCCTTGTTATCTAACCTCTGGATGACTCAATATCCTAACCTGTAAAGTAGGGATCACAAAAACATCTATCTCAGACATTTGTGAGAATTAAGTGAGATAATATCTATAAAGCACTTAGCACAGTACCTGGAACAAAATATATGCTTAATAAAATCTTATTTTCTTCTCCCTTCTGTTTTCAAAGTAAGTAAAGAGATCACTCAGATTCCCTTAAAATCACTGAAAACCTGGAATAGAAAAAAATTTCATCTTTTTGTTTTTAAATAGAGGATTGTAACAATCAGTGAGTTGGAAAATAACTTTCAGTGATGCAAGGTCCCTGTAGTTTTTCCTTTCCAAACTTACCACCTCTCTTAGCTTTGCCAGTTTTTGGAAGATGCTATTTTCCTAGTCACTCAGGTTTGTAACCTCAGATTATTCTTGACTTCTCACCTACTTCTTACTTATTAGTCAACAGATTCTATGGATTCTACCTTTGCAAGATCTCTTAAATTCATTCCATTCTCTGTACTCACATATCTACCACTATAATTCAGACCATTATCTCTCACCTGCACTATTATAATATATTCCTAACTAACATTCCTGCCTCTATTCTCTTTCCTCTACAATCTGTGATCCTCATAGTTTCTGAATTTATATTCATAAAGCAAAAATATGGCCATATCATACACCTGTTCAGAAAGTTTCAGGGACTCCCTCCTGCCTCTAGGGAAAAAAAAAAAGCTTTTCTTTTTGGCATTTAAAATAATTCACAATATGACTCCAGCCTATCTTTTTAGACTGATTGCACATTACTTCTCCCCATGAGCTCTGTTAATGTCACCATGGCCAACTTCTTGCTTCCTTCATGTGGTGTTGCATCTGCATTCATGCTTATGCACAGGCTATGTCCTTAGTCTCAAATGTTGTCCCTCCTCATTGCTACCTTATAGAATCTCTAGGTTCTTTGAAAGAGCAACTCAGGTGGCATCATCTACATGAGTTAATTTCTGATCCCTTCAGTAATTAGTCCTTTTGCCACCTCAACAATTACTTTGTATTTTCTCTATATTAATTTTTATATGCTTATCTGTGTACATGCTATTTCTCCCAGTAGAATATACTCCAGCTAGAGATTAATTTCATTTTTTTTATTGCCTAGTGTACTCAACACATACTTGTTGAATTGATGATTCATAAAAAGATATTTTCAGTTTAATTATTATCACATAAGACTCAGGTTTTAATTGGAAACCTGTATATAGGCTATAGATTCAAGTTTACAGGAGGGCTAAGTAAAACATTGTAGGGAACCCAGCAATTTTGGTTGCAGGTAAAAAGTAGTACAGATGTCTCCAATACTTCTAGCATTCCCTGGGTCTTTTCCAAGATGGCCCAGATAATAACCAAAGGCTATTGTAATCTGCTCACATCCACTCATCTTGTGTGATCACTCATTTTTAATTCTTTGGAGGCAGTGGCATTGTATACCTCACTGTCAGTAAAATGTTAATATTGAAAAGGTGGCTCTTTGCTCATATGTAAAGCTTGAGGTTAGCATGAGACCTTTGCAATTTCCCAAAAGCAAACCAATCCGCCCTCCTCATTTTCATTTCTAGGAGCAGCTTGTTGTCCATTTGTACTGTCTGTCTTAGATACTATTGGTGAAGGTCTACAGAGTATCCACCTAAATGCATATTGAAATCTGGACAATAAACATTTTTCATCCTCTTAGTCTTCCTAATATGGATAGATTGCCAAGTCTACCTTGTGTCATTAAAGATCTCTTTAAGGAGTCTCTGATAATAAGGCTTGATGCAATATTAACAATCAACAAACAGGATTATATATATCAACACACACACATATATGTGTCTGTGTGTATACATATATGTCAACAAACAATGACATCTTTTAATCTCTCTATTTTTCAGTTTGTTGTGAGATGATAAAGATGTGGTTCATCATCAAACTTGTGTTGAGGATGACTGATTAATGTATAGATAGTTCACATAAAGATTTTGTATAAATGAGAGAATAGAGAAATAATATAGGTTGGTAGTTAATGATGTTCTCTTAGTCAGTTTTTTCTGTATTAATAAGTTCTGATATCCCACCACACACTGCTAGACATTTGGTATTTTACCCCTCTTCAAATACTTTGTGCACTTTATGTTTCTAGATGTTCTCAGAAGTGTACTATCTGTAGCATTGATCCCATCTTTAAAAACTTTGGTCTAATGTGGCTACTTTTTCTCTCTTTGTTCTCTTTAATGGCATTTCTACTTTCTCTAGAAACTAGTTGGAGAATGTGATATTGGGACCCAAGGAACTCAACAGAAAAACCAGATGTTTTAACAAGAACCCAGTTCTGGTAACACATGGATGTTTGGTGAGCCTCCTTTCAGGTGTGTGTAATAGAGGAACCTGCTTTGCACTTTGGATGAAGCTTAAGTATTCTAAGACTGCTCCTGGTTCATTTATTGTGCATTTTTTGGTTGACTGTTGAGTTGAGATTCTGAGGAGTATTGGAAACAGAATAGACTGGGCCATGACAGTGTAAAGGGTTGATTTACTCTTGGGTTAAATATTGAAGGTCATATCTCACTGGGCTTTGCTGCAGCAAACTCTGGCATAGACTCTAATTCCTGAACCATTTGTAGCTCTATTGATGTTTCAGAGCCCACAAAATATAAAAAATGCTCCCAAGGCTGGGCATTCAATGGCCAATACTCTATTTAAAAATGATTTTGTAAATCTTTTTGATTATTTTATGTCTTTATCTTCCTTCTGTTTTCATATTTGAATATAATTAGAATGACTTTGTTTAGTTGAAATTTTTGTCAAGCTTTCTTTAAACTAGTTCCTTCCCTTACGCTACTTTTCTCTGTTTTATGAGGTTATGTTGCTCCTAATCATCTAAATTTCTTCTTCACAAGATTTTACAAATGGTTTTATATTTTAAAATAGCTTTGACCAATTTGACTGGCTTCATTTGGCTACCACCTCTTCCTTTGGCAAGTAAGTCAGATATTTTCTGACTAAGACATTTTTGGGTTTTTTTTTTGGTCTCATTGTTTACATTGGTTAAATTGTTGAATCAAATTATTATAGTTGGTGTAAAAGTCATTTGTTGCCCTTTTCCCATTTTCCCCCTCAATAACTTGTTTAAAAATCCAAGATTAAATCTCTTTATTTACATGTCCTTTTTCTTATTTTCTTCTTTGTCCTCTCTCTCTCTCCATCAAATATTGCGTTACTAATTGAAAATATTTGCCATCAGAGTATCAGAGGTGTCAAACCACATGCAGCTTGGAACACTCCCGAGTAAGGCTTGAAACAGATTAAAATGTAATTGGAAAATACTTAAAATCAATAAAAACACAATAGAGCATTGTAATGGTAATTAATTTAGCAGGTACTTGGTCCTTAGTAACTAAGGCCTAAGTACTTCTGTGAAAGAGGCAGAGGGTATTAACTCTGTCTCCTGTGTGAAAGAGACAGAGGGTGGGAACTCTGTCTCCTGTTGCTGACATGGCTGGAGGGGATTGGTTGAGACAGGAAGCCAGTGTGTGTGTGTGTGTGTGTGTGTGTGTGTGTGTGTGTGTGTGTGTATGTATAAGAAGAGTTCCAGGGACAGATAATCAGAATCAAGAATTTTCCTCCTGGCTGGCTCCTGGTAGAAGAAGAATCGTAGAGACTTAAGCCAGTGGAGAGAGAGTTATATTTTAATATAAGATAATGTTATATTTTTAAAATAGGGCTCATTATGCATAGATTAGTGGTTCCCAATTTTTTTCATTTAATATCACTGACATAGATAATTATAACTTATATTCCAATATATATGGAAAATTGAATTCATCATCTTCAAAATCATCACTTACCAAGATAATCATTAAGATTTCTGACATTTGGCAAGTCTCATGTAATCTCAATTAGAAGGGATCACAGAGACCATCTAATCCAAATTATATCTATAGAGGAATAACCGCTATAGTATAGTATCCCCAAGAAGTGGTCATGCAATCTTTGCTTGAATATTTCCATTGATAGTTTTGATTGATTGTTCCTGAACTCAAGCAGAACAAAATTAAACCTTCATCTAGTTGATGACAACTAAAATGACCTCCCAAGTTTCATTATTCAATGCACTTCCAGACTATGCTTGCTCAGTATTAGCTCTCACCAGATTGAGACGTATATATTGGCAGATGAGGTTACCTCATTATCAGCATTTTTCCTTCAAAGATTTTGCTACATTTACCTGTTCTCCTGCCTGCCCTGTCCTTTTGACTCTAGTGGTCCTACCTGGTTGTGTACTGGCACCTGACTTTTATTATACTGACTTACATTTGTGTATTTTTGGTTTCTTTCATCTATCTGGCTTCTAATTCATCAGCACCGTGACCCTTGTGCCCTGCCTAATAGCACTAGCTCATTGCCACCTATAACCTAATCAAATCTACTAGAATTAGGGATAAATTTAGTGATTAGATTTTTCACTTTGAGAGTTAATTAAATAATCAACAATAATTTCCCACATGTCTGGAGGTCAGACTTCCAGCAATCTCAACCATCTGGAATGCAGCTCTCAACTATAAAGGAAAAAGATCTTGGAGGGGTCAAATAACTGTTACACATTCAGTGTGCATTTAACTCTAGGAGAGGCAGAGTCATCATCAGGCCAGAAAACTCACGTAAACTAGAGTATTAGAGTATAGTGACAGGGCACACAGACAATAGGGAAAAGTAAGAGCTTGACAGCAGAAAGAATGGAGAAGAAGCAGAGAGAGGAACTATAAAAAGAACGTGATTTCTTCTGTCTGTTTTGTAATTCTTTAATATGGCTATTTGAAACCATTGTGTGTAAGGATAAACACTTCACACTTCAATAGCCCTTGATGGTGTTATCATATTACTTCACAATACAGAATTGTGCCAACTAGATATGTTAGAGTGAGAATAAATCTTAGAAATCATCTGATCAAACTTGGTCCTTTTAACAGATGACAAAGCATAATGCTACACTAATGAGTGACCAAGATGAAACACAAGTTCAGTCTTTCTGATTTCAAGGGTAATGTCCTTTCTACCACATCAATTTTATTAAATAATTGATGTTTGTGATGAATCAATCCAAATGAAAGCAATTCAATAAACATTTATTATATGCCTGTGTGTTTAAAACAAGGATAGATCATGTAGCGTATACTCGCTGTAAGAAGGCAGGGACACTTTTAAAGCATTTTGGAAATATTTTCATTGAAATGGTTAATATAAAGCAAGTTTTGTTATTAAAGTACTTTTTACTCTACTTAGCCCATCAAGAAAATTCATTTATATGGAATATCTTGTTTCATTAAGAGGCAAGAAAAACTATAATCTCTTTGAGATTATAATTTATTATCACTCAGAGGCACATATTAGGTGTGAGCAGGCCATATCCTATAACAGATAAGAAATGATGAAAAAAAAACTAGAGGAAAGAATGTCATCAGAGGCATGAATTAATGAAAAAAGATGGATTAATCATATTGCAAGGGATAGACTTTGGATCTCTATTGTCATTCTTGCAATGCAAAAACAATGCAGACAGACCACAGTACATCATAGGGTAGAATTTTTCTCATGAACTAATTAGAGAACCTGAGCAAGAGTTGTCCAGTTTGGGCAGGTGGGTTGTAGTTAGAAAGGTAATATCCAGGTATGTTTTTCTAATATCTGGATATTAAGTAGAATATCTCATTCTCAGATAATTCTGTTTAAAAATAGTCTATTTTTGGAAAGTCATTTAAATTCTCTTCAGTTTCTTCATCTATAAAATGTAGATCATAATAGGTGAACTACCTCCCTCATAGAATTGCCATGAGGATGACCTTAGAGAGTATAAAATGCAATTTGTAAATCTTAAAGGGGAAGTAAGCATCATGTATTATCATAATGGAACCATTAAAGTACACATTTTAGAGACTCGAATAAATTGGTCTATAAGTGTAATCTTAATGCATATTAGTCTTTCAGAAAATTCTTGCTGGTATGCTATGTGTCACAAAGAATAGTCTTTCTATAGATAAATAAGAGCAAAAAATATAGTTGCATTTCTAGCTAATGTGATAATCTATTTTAAAATTTCAGAAAAGCCACCTGGAAGATATTAAAAATAAATTACCTGAATATAATTGTCATATGGAGAATTTTGGGGTTCTGACACTAAAAAATAAAGAATGAATGACAGATGAAATGGGAAACTGATGAGCTGCTATTTGTAACACAGTATGTGCACCTGAGTAGATCATCAAATCATTTTGTTAATTATGACAACAGGAATGTATTCTACAAGTTGATTTTGTCTATGGCCTACTTCTTTCTTGAAAATAGGTATCATTGGAATGGTAGTAACTCAGTGATTTTCATATTTCTCCTAATGTATAATTAAACCTTTGTACCTTAAAAGAACTCCTATTATCTTGGAATCAGAGGAATGATGCCTAATGCATTGTTCTCAGTTTGCAGAAGTCATAATTGTGGAGTTGCTATCAAAAGTACTGAGTAATGCTGCCTGTAAAGTCTATTACACCAGCATTTGTACTTCTCACTTCCGAGCACCTGACTTGCCTTCCTTATCTTCTCATCATGGTCTAGGACTTTTTTCTATGTATTTTTTCCATTCTCACATAACTCTATTTTCCATCAACAACTCAGCTTAATTTCAATTCCAGGGACTATTTTGCATGCCCCAGGATAAACTGATCACCTGAAATCTCATCACCATGAAGATTAAATCAGTTTTTGATATTCAATACCTTTTCAAACCTTTCATTTGTCTCAACTCTGATTGGAGGGCTGGAGGGTAGAACATTGAACTATTAAAGTCGTTCTTTATAGATAACTCTGAACTTTCTGAACTTTCTCAGTAATTCTCTATTTTCCATCAGCATTTCTGCTTGGCAGCAGTTACCCTCCCTCCCATCAAACAACCCAAAGTTTTTCAGCTTCCTTTTGTGCATTGTCTTCTGCTATGAGAATGTAAGCTCCTTGAGGGCAGGGACTGTCCTTTTTCTTATTTTTTATTGCTTAGCACAATGCTGCCATATTGTAGGCGCTTAATAAATATTTTATGAAATTGAAAAAAAATCTCCTGTAGAATCACTATCAGGTTTTTAGTATCCCTTCCTTGAGATCCTAATTTAATATTAACACATTTAGAACATTTTTAAAAGTTTGTAGCTGTCAGCAGAGGTTAAGAAATTCATAATACGCTTGGTGGCAGGTGGATCCTATTTCTACTTCAAAGGTCATAGTTGGAAGAGGTCATCTAGAGGTGACCCATCCTGTCACATTAGAAACAAAGAAACCTAGGTCCCTAGAGGTCAAATGAATTTTCCAGGGTCACATAGATTGATAAAAAATGGTTGAAACATCAGACTAATGTGAAAAACATCTCAGAAATAAAAAAATGCTTGCCATATAGTAGACATTTAAGAAATATATACTGGATTAACTGTTATCTTACCATTTATATTGCTCCTGGTCAACACAGTTTGTATAGATGGCAAAAATGATGTCAAATTCAATTTTGCTATAATTTCATTTAATGTTTCTGTATGTGAAATCACTTATTTATTTCTAGGAATAATGCAGACAAGTGGTACTCTGTAGAATTAGTGACCCAGTAAAACATAAATTCATTGTGTGCAAGAATTTGTTTTTGTTTTTTTATCTTTGTACTCTCAGTTTCTCTCAGTCAGTGCCTGGCACCTGCTATCTGTTTATTGAATTGAACTCAATATAGTTGGAAATCTGATGGATAATGGAATTTGTTTTGTTTAGTCTGGATGTTCACAAAAGGCAAGAATAGTGTTTTTTTTTTTAACTTGTTATTGGTAAAATGGGGTATTGGTAATAAGGGGTAGCTGATAATCACTTCCTCATGCTGAACTAACAAAATAGATTCTATTATAACTACATCCATTGCTTTTGTGTACACAAATAAGTATTCAAAGGGAGGAGGCAGTAGCCTCTGGAAGGGCACAGTTACTTTCCTTTTATCTTAAGTATGCATTTTGGGGTTTTGGTTACTGACAGTGTCTCTAATAAAAAATAATTACTTGGACGACACTAGTTTAGAATGCATAGCTTTTAAGCAAAGATCCAACTTCTGGCTGTTAATCCAAGTTTATATACAGAATCCAAGTGTTCATGAAAACATGAAAATTTCATCTTAGACCTAGAGAGAAGTATATCTGATATGAAAGGCAAAGTGTATTCTAATCTATTCCTGCTGCAACCTGAATGAAAAATTCTGCAAGGTAAAAACTTGACCTTGATAATCATTACATATCATATTTTGGGCAAAGTCTGAATTAATCAAACAAACTGCTTTGCTTGACTTAAAAATATCTTTTTCTGTGTCAGCAACTCCAGAGACCAGATAAGGCTGGAAGTAGGATTTAAAACAGGCATCCTGAGATCATAAATTCCAAACAGAGCCAGCTTTGTCTTTCCTCTCTGAGTGAGCTTGAAGAATACCTCTCCTTATGTCAACAAACCAGATGAGGTTTACCTTAAGGCCCTTAAGCATGAGACCCTCAACTGGAGACATTAACTTGAGTGACAGGACTTTTTCTTATCTTAATATTTTCTGGACATATACTATATTATGGATTGTTAATGGTAAAGAAAACACAGATATCCTGTATCATAATTTCAATCGACACTTTGTCAACTCTCTTGTTTTATTGTATTTACCATTTATTCAACAAAGAAAGTTCCTTTCTCATACAATGATTAAACATTTATGGGGATCATAAATTTGTGTGACACAGCCACCCTCAATTGAGGTGAATGAAATCATAAATCTAATAGATTATTATGAAAAATGCACATAGAAAACAAAAGTTTTGAGCAGATACTGAGAAGTTATGACATGATAAATTGCACTGGTTTCCTTAGAATATGACACCAGGGGCAATAGTATCAAGGAACAGGGATCATAGAATTTTGTCCTTGGGTACAACTTATCTTCTGTCCAAATTGCTTCTTGGTACAGTTATCTTGGATCACAATGACGGTAAGTATTTGGAAAGGAAAAAAAGACTGTGGTCATGAATATTACATTTTTGTTAAAAGAAACATTCATGAATTGATATTTATTTTTAAGACATGTACCAATGGGCCAGCTTTCTATATTGCACACCTAGCAACACATCAAAAACTGTACTTAAGATTTCCTTCATCTACTAGCTTTTGTGTGAGTATTAAGCCAAACTCTTTCAAGTTGTTATTAATCTCAGTTGGGACACTCTAATTGTACGAGGCTTCATTTAATTAGCATCATAAGTTGTAGTTTTCTTCTAGATTTTCTCCCATTTAATAGATATTAATAGAGCAAAAAGAGGAAAAGTCCCAGCTTGTTGAGTGAATCCTCTGTGGAGCCTTTAGGGAAAGCTCCAAGTTGAGTAAAATAAGATGATAGGTATAGGTGGATTGCAGTTTATACAGCTGGTGGGAATACCCATGTCAATTAGATCACAGAACTATCTAAACACCAAATTATTTTTTAAAGTCTATTTTTGACATGATTGTTACTACTACTTCGCTGTCCACTACTCCACTAGGAAGTGGAGCTAAATTATTTCTTTGAGTCTTTCCTAAGTTTCTATGATAATTTTGTGTAATTCAGGAAGTTTATGTAGGCTCCTTCATAGGCATAAGGTATTTTAAGTTCAGAGCTTTTAGAAATAATGATGAGATATGACTGAATCTCTCCCAAAAGGCCAGTATTGAACTTCTTTGTGTTCCCTATAGTGTGTGTGTGTATGTGTGTATGAGTGTGTGTGTGTGTGTGTGTGTGTGTGAACTTGCTGTTATAAGTTGTAGCAGTGGATATTAGTTAGGTGGTGTTACATAGATCAATAGACCTCATTTGGCTTTTCCTTCATTTCCTCAGTGATATGGTGAAGAACACATTTAAGGCAACTTGCATCAAGAATACCTGGCCATATAACTAAAAATTAGTGGAGGACAACCAAGGGGATTTTAGTCATGTAGCTCAAGGAATCACCTTTGACTTTAGAGTAGGCAGAACAGCTGCCCCTCCCTTTTATTTATTTTCAAATTTTATTTTTACATTTTTTTTATTTTTTACATAATTTTCCTTCCTATTGTTCCCTTTTCCAACTGAATGATTTAAATAAACCTGACCACCAATATGCACAGTTGAACAAAACAAATTTCCACATTTGTCATGTCCCAATAAATCTGCCTCATTCGAGAGTTTCAGTCTATCTCCTTTCTGAAAGGAGGTAAGTATAATCCTTCATCTTCACTTCTATAGACTCATGATTTTTCATTGCATTAATCAGAATTCTTTCAAAGTTGTACTTCTCTATAAAGTCATTATCATTGTGTAAATTGTTCTACTAGTTATGATTAATTACTTCTGTGTCATCTCACAGAGAGATTCCAATTTTCCTTTGAAACTGTTTTTTATTTATTTTTGAGGAGGGGAATAATTTTCTATGGTACAAAAACATTTTCTTACATGCATAATGCCATAATCTGTTTGGCTCTTCCTTAATAGGTAGTCATTTCCTTAGTTTACAGTTTGGAGCCATTATAAAAAGAGCTACCTCAAGCTGCCAAGAAGAAACAATTTGAATACTGTGGAAATACAATTAGGATAACCCAGGATCTAGCAGCTTCTACATTAAGGGTTCGAAGGGCCTGGAATATGATATTCCAGAGATCAAGGGAGCTCGGATTAAAATCAAGAATCACCTACCCAGCAAAATTGAGTACAATGCTTCAGGGGAAAATATGGTCATTCGATGAGGTGGAGGACTTTCAAGCATTCTTTTTTTTTTTAGTTAATTAATCTATTTATTTTTTAAAATAGATTTATTGATTTATTTTCTTGTTTACATCATTCATTTCCATGAGATTGTGAGTTACAAATTTTCTCCCTATCTTTCCCCTACCCAACACCTCAAAACAGCCATCCCTTTGTATAGCGCCTCCCCCAATCTGCTCTCTCCTATGTCCTCTCCCTCCCCCTCTCACTTTCCAGTAGGACAGGATGGATCTCCCTACAACAGTGCCTGTATATCTTAATTTCTGGTTGGATGTACTTAATAATAATAATAATAATAATAATAATAATAACATATATACATATATATTTTTAACATTTGATTACAGAACTTTAAATTCTAGATTCTTTCCCTTCCTTCCTCCTCACCCACCCCCACTGGAAGGACAAGCAATTAAATACAGGCTGTGCAAGTGTAATTACACAGAACATCTCCATAGTAGGCATATTGTGAGAGACTGATTATATGTGCCTCCTTTCTATCCTGCCCCCCACCTTGTTCCATTCTCTACCCTGTCCCTGTCCCTTTATAGAAGTGTGTACCTCAAGCAACCCTCCTTTCCACCCTGCCTTCCCCTCCATCATCCCACCTCTCATCCCCATCCTGTGATGAGCCCTTCCTGTTGAGCTGCCTTCAGCAGGAGATGTGTTTTTCTGTATTTTTGTGAGTTTTGGAGCCCTAAAATTTGTTTAGAGTCATATTTTATGGGTATTTGAGGTGGCCATGTGGGAGCTGCAGACAGAATGAGGTTAATCATCTCATATAGAAGAGGCAACAAATAACTGTTACAATGGGGGGGAAGAACAGGAAGACAAAAGGGAATGGGTCAACCTTATTCTCATTGAATTTGGCTTAGGGAAAATTACATACACTCTAAATTGGGTATCTTGCCCTACAGGAAAGTAGAGAGGATGGAGATGAGAGGGGAGATGATGGAAGGGAGGGCAGAGTAGGAGGGAGGGTTGTTAGAAGCACACACTTCTTTAAAGGGACAGGGACAAAGTAGAATATAGAAGAAGGGGGGGTGGGATAGGAAAGAAGGAAATACAGTCAGTCTTTCACAATATGTCCACTGTGGAGATATTCTGCATAACTACACATGTACAGCCTGTATTGAATCGCTTGGCTTTCCTGTGGGGGTGGGTGATGAGGGAGGAAGGGAAAGAATCTAGAATTTAAAATTCTATAACCAAATGTTAAAAAATATATATATAATAATTATTATTATCATTATTATTTGCATGCAACTGAGAATTAAAATATACAGGCACTGGGGTAAGGAGATCCATCTCACCCTACCAGAAAGTCAGTGGGGTCATGGGAAAGGATATAGGAGAGACCAGATTGGGGGAGGTAGAAAATTTGTAACTCAAAATCTTGTGGAAATGAATGATGTAAACTAAAAATAAACAAAAGTTAATTTGAAAAAGAAAAAAATAAAAAAGAGCTACTTACTAATGTTTATGTATGTTTTTCTCCTTTGATCTCTTTCAGGCAGCTGCCTTCTAGTGATATTGTAGTAGTCACTTTTGGACCATAGTGTCAGACTCCTTTCTAGAGTGGCTGGACTAATCTACAGTTTTAGTGTGTCTGCTTACCCTTTAGCCCCTCTGGAAAACTAACTTTTAAAAACAAATTCTTGATTATTTTTATAAATATTGGATAAACCAGTTCAGGGCAATGCATATTCAGTCACTTTTATGGCTTCAGTTTGTTTTTGTTTTTTTTTAATGAGGGAGGGATTCCTTGCCTGACTTGTAAACTGTCATTTATTTAAAGTCAGATTACACCACGTCCTTCCTTTTGAATGGGGCTGAAACATTGGGCTCTTTAGACAAGTATTTCCATCAATACTGGGTACCAAATGAAATTCTCTCCCGTTTCCTTTGTTACTGTAACCATAGTCTGTGTCAATACAATGTTATGAAAATGACTGAAATAACAAGAAATAAAGGTGATGAGTGTTCATGGATGAAACTTTTTCTGTATTATGGGAGGCACTTTTTCTGGACATTATAATTTTAGATCATAACAAACTGACAGCCACAGTGATAGTCATCAATTTAATTATTTCTTTAAAAAGACACTGCTGTTGAAATGGCCAAAGCTGTCAAAAGAAGGAAATACTAAGTAGTGTGTCAGCATCTGGCCTATAAAGGATAGAGAATATACCACGACTCAAGGGTAATGAGTCTGTATGATACAGACTCAAAATCAGGCTGAGGTATTGCAATCTTATTTGAAAATTAATGGTGCAGAATGCAATTAAGTGGAACAGAGACATATAATGAGCACACCATAGGAGTAAAATTGTACAGTTTCTGAATTTATATGGATAAGTATCCATTTTGAATTACAATAACAAGACATTTTCTTTCTCTTTTTAGCCAAGAAACATTTTAAAAATATTTTATAAAGATACTGTATATTTTAAAAACTGTTTTGTGTCTTGTTATTGTACTATTGACTAATTAAACATTTAAGGTTTTATCTTTTTACATTTTTATGTAAGGCAAATTTCTGATGAGTTACATTGTCAATATTATGATACACATTTAAAAAACATTAACTGAAGATGGTCTAAATGACAAAAAAACACAACTTAACACTCCAGTTTAGTACAGTGGATAAAGAAATTGGTACTTAAATATAGGTTTCTCCTGGTGAAGCTTCCAGACATTTAAACTTATGGCTGACGCCACTCTCCAAGTTGTTCCTTTATCTCTTGGTACATTCATTTATTAACATTTAGAATTCCTCACGATTTCTAGTTGGCTGTCATTTCCTTTTAGCGTATCCAACTCTTTTATTTTTTAAAGACTAAATCTAGCCATGTGGCAATTGAGTCAGAGAGATTGTGGGAACATGTGAATGACATTTCTTTTTGCTGTTAGAATAGAAATTCACAGAGGAGATAGGGAAAGTTTTGGGTGTAGATTTTGGAATTTCTTCTTACTAAAAAATGTCATTTCCTTGAGTATGGAGGTATTTTCTTGCATTTATGTAAGTGTCAAAAGAGACTAATATGTATCATTTAGTAGAAAACAGGTCTTCATTTTTACCAAGAATAAAAATATCTTGTTATACTTGATGAGTTGTATATATGTTAGACTTTTTTATTTTGCTTTCCATTATAAACTTCAAAGAAATTCTTTTGAAGAAAATAGGAAAATATAGTAAGTTGGCTATGAGCCACCTAACACAAACAGCTTTGTTTTCCACCTTTTTCCTTCACTTTCTTTCTCTGTTTCTCTGTCTCTCTCTGTACATATGTATGTGTATGTGTAGGTGTACGTGTATGTGTACATGTACGTGTACGTGTACGTGTACATGTACGTGTGTGTGTGTATGTGTATATGTATATGTATATATCTGTAATGGGATTTTGAAGATCTTCCCTGCCCCTTAAGTGGTCTAAGGGAATTTGAAGATCTTTCCTGCTTTGGACATCTTCCCTGCTCCTTAATAGGCCAAATATAATCACATGGAGACTGTGGTGGAAGAAGCTTGCTGAATGGATGGAGAAGAGTCCAGAGGAAACTAGGAGTCAGAGCAGTTAGATGGAGAGATAAGAGGGTACAGGCAAGGAGACAGCTAGGCTTGTGAATGTTTGTTTGTGGGAAGGTTAAAGTATGGTGTGTCTTCCTGCTGTGTTATGGTTTATTAACTCTTTTGTTGCTATGATGGATGGGGTTTTCTGGTGTTGGGATTTGACTTTCTGGTGTCTGAATAAATATTTTGCTTCTCTCTTCTATATGGAGAGTCTGTTATATTTTGTGATTCAGAACTGTGCTGGCAAATTGATAGTCACTGTGAATATTGTGTTGGTGCTTCAATATCCTAAGTATAGTATCAGCAACTTTTATGAGTGTTTCAATATATTTTTATGGCTAGAAATTTGGGCATAATTAAAAATAATTAGAATGTACAGAATCTTACTGCCTAAATGGATAGGTTGGATACTCAATATACTTAGAATTTTCATTTTGAACCATCTTAATGATGATCTAGATTCTTTCTGAACTTTTAATTTAGAATTCACTTAATGAGGTTTATGGTTAGAGAAATCTGTATGAAGAGAGACCAAAACATACTATAATTTTGATATTTGATTTCCATCTCTACCGATTCTATCTGCTGATCATATTAGAAATTACATTTTCAATGCCTTTTGTTGTCCTTTCAGTGAAGCATTTGTCATTCCATTTCATTTCCTAAGAGTTTTTTCCTGGTGTTTCAACCTAAAGACAATGAAAGAAAATTAACATAGTCATCAAATTAGCTAATGATATATTTCACTAGACAGTGAAAGTAAACTATCTGAAAACTTTACATTTCTTTTCATTACACAAGAAAAAATGACTAAAGTTAAATTCTTTATTTCCCATAGCCATATTAAGGAAATAACATACTGGTGCTGATAGGGAAGAATAGAGAAGTCTTCATTATGGTACTAATGTCACTATTTAATGGAATAAGGGTAGGCAAGGGTGTGATGTCATTCTGTTGCTATCTAGTCCTCAGCAGAACAGGAACCTTTAAAGTTAGAGAATTTTTCTTTCTACCAGAGCTGATGGATTTTTACTGAACCATGTACACAGAATCTTGCCAACTTTTTATTTAGCATTGGCTTAATGTTAATAAAGTAAGCTGGACAGAGCTAAGGTTATCATACCTGTGGCAAGAGAACAGAGTCAATCAACATATTATAGCTTGTTTTATACTTTTGTAAGGTATGAAACGAAACCAAAAAATTATCCAAACATTGTGATATTCTTTTCTGGGAAGCTAGGTGGTACAGTCTATAGAGTGCTGGATCTGGAATCAGGAAAACTTCAGTTTAAATGCTGCTTCAGATGCTTACCAGATGTGTGATTCTAGGCAAGTCACTTTACCTCTATGTACCTCAGCTACCTCATCTGTACTATGGAGATTATAATGGCATCTATTCCTCAGAATTCTTTTTTTTTTTTTTCACTTGACAAAAGTGATTTATTTCTAACACATTTTTAGAAACTTTACTTTTGACTGGACTCAGATTTCGAGGTGGAGGCTCTCAGGGAAGACAGACGACGTCTCTTAGCGATCTGTTCTTGTCGTTTTTCTTTAGCCTCCTTCATTCTCTTGGCCAAAAGCTTAGCATATTCTGCTGCTTCTTCCTTGTTCTTCTGGGTATGTTGCTTCTTCAAAGCGATGCATCTACATTTGTGCTGCAAGACACGGGGAGTCACCAGATGCTGAATTTTAGGAGCCTTGGTCCTGGGTTTCTTACCTTCCTTGTTGAGGGGCTTTCTCACAACATATTGTCGAACATCATCTTCTTTGGAAAAGTTGAAAAGTTTTCGGATTCTGCTAGCTCTTTTGGGCCCCAGGCGACGAGGCACAGTTGTATCTGTCAGTCCTGGTATATCTTTCTCACCTTTCTTCACAATAACCAAG
>CM053591.1:36662346-36685580 GCA_028646515.1 Pseudochirops corinnae | reverse complement strand
ATTCTCCAGGAAAATTGCCCTGATATTTTAGAACCAGAGGCCAAAATAGAACTTGAAAGAATTCACCAATCACCTCTTGAAAAAGATCCCAAAAAGAAAATTCCTAGGAATATTATAGCCAGATTTCAGAGTTCCCAGGTCAAGGAGAAAATACTACAAGCTGTCAGGAAGAAACAATTTGAGTATTGTGGAAACACAATCAGGATAACACAGGATCTAGCAGCTTCTGCATTAAGGGATCAAAGGGCCTGGAATATGATATTCCAGAGATTGAAGGAGCTAGGATTAAAACCAAGAATCACCTACCCATCAAAATTGAGTGTAATGTTCCAGAGGAAAATATGGTCATTCAATGAGGTGGTGGACTTTCAAGAATTCTTGAGGAAAAAACCAGAAATGAATAGAAAATTTGACATTCAAACACAAGAAGCATGAGAAAGTAAACATGGGAAAGAAATCATAAGGAATATATGAAACTGGAACTATTTACATGGCAACATGGAAAAATGATCATTGTAACTTATGAAACTTTTCTCAGTATGAGGATAGGTGAAGGGAATATAAATGTATTTATATGTATACATACACATATGTCTATAAAGGAGGCTATATATGGATATAAATACATACATGAGTGTGTGTATATAAGTGTACAGGTATACATAGATAGAGGGCATAGGATTATTTGAGTAGGAAGAGATGATCTTTTAAAAGGTGAAATTGAGAGGTGAGAGAGGAATAGAATGAGAGGAGATAGGGAGAGACAGAATGGGGTTAAGCATCTCATATAGAAGAGGCAATGGATGACTGTTACAATGAGGGGAAGAACAGGAATGCAAAACGGAATGGGTCAACCTTACTCTCATTGAATTTGGCTTAGGGAGGGAATGACATATGCCCTACAGGACAGTAGAGGGGAAGGGGATAGGGGAGATGATGGAGGGGAGGGCAGGTTGGTGGGGAGTGTTGTTAGAAGCACACACTTCTGTAAAGGGACAGGAACAAAGTAGAGAATAGAACAAGTGGAGGGCAGGATAGGAAGGAGGGAAATATAGTCAGTCTTTCACAGAATGTCCATTGTGGAGATGTTCTGCATAACTACACATGTACAGCCTGTAGTGCATTGCTTGTCTTTCCAGTGGGGGTGGGTGACAAGGGAGGGAGGGAAAGAATCTAGAATTTAAAGTTCTAAAATCAAAGGTTAAAAAAAAATATGCAGGGGCAGCTAGGTGGCACAGTGAATAGAGCACCAGCCCTGGAGTCAGGAGAACCTGAGTTCAAATCTAGCCTCAGACACTTAAAACTTCCTAGCTGTGTGACCTTGGGCAAGTCACTTAACCCCACTTCCCCTGCATTCCCCCCTCCAAAAAACAAAATAAATAAATAAATAAATGAAAATATCAAGTTATTTAAAAAAATACATACACACATATATATAAAATTATTATTATTATTTACATGCAACTGGGAAATAAGATATACAGGCAGTGGGATAGGGAGATCCATCTTGCCCTACCAGAAAGTCAGAAGAGTGATGGGGGAGGATATAGGAGAGAACAGATTGGGGGAAGGGGTATTCAGTGGGATCTCTGTTTTAGGGTAGTATGTAGGGGTAAGATGGGGAGAAAATTTGTAACTTAAAATCTCATGGAAATGATGTAAACTAAAAATAAACAAAAATTAATTTAAAAAAAAGAAAAAGGCATGAATTCACAATACTTAGTGAATTATTGGAAATTTGGGACTGAGAGAAGAATAGAGTCAAAGTCAGAGTCAATGCTGTGTGGCAAGGAAAACAATTGATACTGTAAAGAAAGAGTAAAAAGTTAGAGGATAGGAATCACCAGTTCTGGTGATTAACATGGTTTTAAGTTTTAGACATTTTGAGTTTATTCTGAACTGATGCCATGGCATCCAAGTGTGAAGATGATGCCATAAGGCTATAGTTTTTGAGGAATATGACTAGAGGCAAGGACACAAGTTTACTTGTGTTGTTAATCATTAAATTAAATCCATAAGTGTATATACAAAAGGATTAATTTAGAGAAGATGAGCAAATAGGATAAATATTACTCACATATATCATCTTTGTGTAGCTTAACAACTTTGTCATTACTTATGAAAATAGCACATCAAAAATATGTCCTAATTTTCTCTGTCTCTTGATGACAAAAATCTCTTGGTTAAAATTCTGTGACCAACAGAACCAGAATAGATTTCTTCCCTTTAAAGGACATTTCAGCTATAAAGGTCCCAGCTGTCCATCATGTTATTCCATCTGACAATAGTGCAGCAGATGGTGCTCATGGCCTGGAATATATTTCCTGGATCAATGCAGTTGAATTTGTAAGAACATGCCTTATAGACAGATGACTTCTTGGTGTTGGTGCTACATAGTACTAATGATCAGGCTACATCAAAATTCTTTGGGTACACATTTAGGCAGTGTTTGACTCTGGAGATTTCATGTTGTGATTTACCCTTTGCTTCCTAATTTTCTACTAATATAAGTGGAAATTTAGCAGAAAACCATTTTTTTTATTTCAATCTGTGACACCGTAATGCATATTTGAATTTTGGATGATAAATAGAATTTCATTCATAGTATCAGAGAATTTCAGAGTTGGAAGGGACTTTAGTGTCATCTGGTTAAAATAATATCTGGCAAAGTATCTCTTCTATAATATCACTAATATATGGTCATTCAGCCCTTATTTTAAGCCTTTCAGAGAGAGGGCAACCCATTTGACTTCTATATAATTCCAGCTGTAGAGTGTTCTTTTTTTTTTCCTGACAGTATCTAAATCTTCCTGTTTGCATCCATCCATTGCTTATTTACTTATTCTGAGGAAGAAATGGTAACTAAACAATAAAGTTATCCATAAAATAATGTGTTCATCTTGATGGTCTACTCAAGGTAGGAGTTTACATGTTGTACCAAAAAGTTTGTAGGCAGGGAACTCCACAAGCATCTGATCCACACACAAAAGATTCTTACAACAATTGACTTTACCTGTGATTCAGAGAGTTGGGAGAGTCACAGGAGTAACACATGGTGTACACAGCAGCAGCTAAGTTCAGTTACAAAAGTATGGATTTCTGAGATCATAGAATCATGGTTTTAAAGATGGAAATTTTAGACTCATTTTAGAGTTGAGCAAATTGAAGCCCAGGGTGATTAAGCAACATGTCTGAGATCACACCTTGGTATTTAGATTGTGTGAAGGAGAGGTATATATAATAAATTTAGAAAGTGAAGCTAAAGCTACATTGTGAAGAGCTTTAAAGGTCAGAGGAGCCTGTGTTTGGATCCTACAGCCAAAAGCAAGCTATTAGAGTTTACTGACTAATGACATGGCCATATCTGTGTCTTAGAAATATCTTTTTCTAACCTTTATGGAAGAGAAAGGTAAGATTTGAGACCAGGACACCAATTAGAAAACTATTGCCATAGTTTAGATTAGAAGCAATTAAGGTCTGAACTAGCATGGTGGCCATGAGAGTAGAGAGAATGGGACAGACAAGAGATATTATAGAAATGGAATTGTCAAGACCTGCATCTAAATGGACATGTGGGATGAGAAAGACAGAGGAAGTTAGATAGAGTTAGAGAAAGATAGAGGAGTTCCAAAGCTGTGAACTTGGGTAACTAGAAAGATGACAAAAATAGGGAACATGGGAAGGGTCTTTGGGGAAAAATTAAGTTCTGCATTAGAAACGTTGAGTTTCAGATGCTTATCAGACAACCAGCTCAAAATGTCCAAAATGCAACTGATAGTACAAAGCTGTACAAAGGAGACAGATCAGGTCTCAGAGTCCAACATATAGAAAACAATGAAATAAATAGGAACTGATGAGTTCACCAAGGAAGAGAGTACAGTGAGAATGCCTAGAGTTTGATTGGGAACTACAAAGTGTCCACGGAAATGACATCTCCTACCTCATACCATTGTTCCAACTTTTGTCCTCTCTCTCCTCCAGCTGAGGATATTGTTCCCTTCCCTTTCCCCTGTGCAATAATTCCTAATTGCAAATATGAACTTCATAAAGTAAGTTTAAAGGACCTTAAATTTCTGTAATGATTTAGTAGAATTTTTAAATGAATTTGCATTTTTCATTATAAGTCCTTCAGAGTTGTCTTAGATCATTGTACTGCTGAGAATAATTAAGTCATTCATGGTGATCATCTTACAATATTGCTGTGACTTTGTCCACAGTGTATTTCACTGTGCATCAGCTCATGCAAGTCTTTCCAGGTTTTCCTGAGAGCATCCTGCTCATCATTTCTTATAGTACAATAGCGTTCCATCGTGATGACATGCCACAACCTATTCAGCTATCGATAGGCATCTCCTCAACTTCCAATTATTTACCCCCAGAAAAGAGCCACCATATTACATACATACATACATATATATGCACACATATATATACATATATATATATACATATACATATATGTGTGTGTGACCTTTTCAATTTTTAAAAAATTTCTTTTCTGATACAGAACTAGTAGTAGTATTGTTAGGTGTAAGGATATGCATGGTTTTATAGCCCTTTGGGCAGAGTCTCAAATTGCTCTACAGAATGGTTGAATCAATTCACAGTCCCACCATAGTACATTAAAGTCTCATTTTTCCCAAGTCCCCTCCAATATCTGTCATTTACCTTTCTGTCCTATTAGCCAATCTAATAGGTATGAGGTAGTACCTCAGAATTGTTTTAATTTCCATTTCTCCAATCAATAGTGAGTTGGAGTATTTTTTAAATATGGCTATAGATAGCTTTGATTACTTCATCTGAAAACTATTCATATTTTTTTATCACTTATCAGTTGGGGAATGGCTCCTATTTTTATAAATTTGACTTAGTTGTCTATATGTTTGAGAAATGAGATCTTTATCTGAGAAATTTGCTTCAAAGTTATTTTTTCCACACTTTTGCTAACTATATTTCCCTCCATCCTATGCCATGCATTTATTCTATTCTCTCTCCTTTCACTCTGTCCCTCCTCAAAAGCGTTTTTCTTCTGACCACTCCTCCCCCAATCTTCCTTCCCTTTTATCAACACCCTCCTACCCCTCCTACCCCCTATCCCTCTCTTGCCTCTTTGCTTCCTACTTTCTGGTATGGCAAGTAAGATAAATTTCTATAACCAATTGAATGTATATGTTATTCCCTCTTTGAGCCAATACTGATGAAAGGAAGGTTCACTCACTCCCTCACCCCTGTTCTGTCTTCCCCTCCACTGCAAAAGCTTTCCCTTGACTCTTTTATCTGAAAGAATCTACCCCATTCTACCTCTCATTTTCTGTTTCTCCCCAAACATTCCTCTCTCATTCCTAAATTTCATTTTTTTAGATATCATCCCTTCATATTCAACTTAAACCTTGCACTTTGTCTGTATATGTTCCTTCTAACTACTTTAATAATATCAAAAGTCTTATGAGTTGCAAATATCTTTCCATGTAGGAATGTAAACAATTCAAACTTATTAAGTTCCTATAGCCAGCTCTGATAGAACAGTTGTTAAATTGTTGGCGTGAGCATTTATACTTCACAAATCCCACTTGAACCCAGGTGTTAAACATTTACTACCACACTCCTGTATTATTCAATAAGCATTGCTTGAGCTTGGCAGAAGTGCAGTTCAAGACTCAAGGAATGAAGTTATCATCAGACTATAGGCCTTAGAAATATAGGCCATGATAATAATAATTTCACAATTATTGTTATTTATCATTATTATAATTAATGAATATTATTATTAAAGACTGAAACATACTTTTTCAACAATTATCTCATCTGAGCCTAACAAATACCCCCCTTCAATAGTTAACATTTTATCAAAATTACTTCAAAGCAACTTTTGTTATAACCTAGATGCAAAGATCATTCATATATTTGGAAGTGTTAATAGCAGCAAAACCACTCAATTGAAAACAAAACAAAGACATTTGATTCATGTTTTCTTCTTCTCAAGAAATAACTCCTGGATGCAATGCAAGATTTGTCATGTTTGGATTTTCATTGACAAGGATATGACAGTATTTACATACAATACTCCACCTCAGAGAACAAATATCTTTGTTTTTCAATGGGAGATTCAGACATGCAAATTCATTGGTATAGAAGGTGTCAGGAAACTCCTCTTACCTGTGCAAATTGCATAGGTTCTGTAACTTTAAAGTCAAAGAGACTTGTCTTGGGACTCTGAAAGGTAAGGTGATTCACTCATGATGACACGGCCAACTTGTTTCAGATGTAGTTTTGTAGATGGTCCTCTTAACTCTATCCATTTCTCAACAATGTCTTTCAGACAGTACAAAATCATGTTTTACTTTATCCCATTCTAGTCCATTAGACAAGTGCTAGTTCTCTAAAATTTTTAAATTTCAAAAAATTAGAATCACATCCACATTTTAGATAAGCTTTTAAATCTTTAGAGAAAGCAAATTCACATTAAAATTTCTGAAAAGAATTTCTAGTACAAATTGGAATCTTTTTTTTATTCTGGAAGGAAACATGATTTTGTTTGGGGGATCTAGGAGTCATAGGGGCTAGAGTACCAACCCTGGAGTCGAGAAGATGAGTATTGCTGAGTTCAAATCTGGTCTCAGACACTTACTAGCTGTGTGACCCTGGCCAAGTCACTTAAGCCAGTTTGTCTCAGTCTTGAAGAATCAGACACAACTGAAATGACTCAACAATGACAACAGCAAGGTTCCATGTCCTACACCAAGTATAAAAAGAGGCAAAAGACAATTTCTTCCCTTAAGGGGCTTGCAATGTAATGGAATTTAATAGAATATTGAAGGGATTATATCTAAAATAAACAAAAACAACAAAATTCACATCTTCTGCCTACTCTCATCTGCACAAAGTTTCTAGACATATTTAATACTATATCAGTATTTTGTTAAAGAATATTAATATTAATTTCCCTTTCCCACAGCTTGGTGGCATAGTGGACAGAAATACCAAGCCTGGAATCAGGAAGACCTGAGTTCAAATCCATTCTCATATATTGTGTGACCCTGTCCAAACCCTGTTTACCTCAATTTCATCTATAAAATGAGCTGGAGAAGGAAATGACAAACCATTCTAGTATCTTTTCCAAGAACATCCCAAAAGTGCTTGCAAAAAGTCAACAACAATCCCATATCCCACATTTTCCAAGTTAAGTAGAGAAGCTATGAGATTTAATCAAGTAATTCCAAATATTTATTAAGTACCAGTTTATATCAATCACTATGCTAGATACAAGGAATACAAAAACATTACCAAAACTGCTTCTGACCTCAAGAATCTTATATCTTAATGGGGTAGAAAACACACATGTAAAACTCTTACAAGGAAGACTATTCATTTTTGTTTTGTCTTAAAAAGTAATCATGAATCTTGGAATCAAGGAGGTTATCTGAGGACAAAACTTGCTAAAACATAGTGAACATTTGACTGAAAATAACATGTTAGCATTAATTTAGAGATAGCTACCATGGTACATAGTTTTTTCCACTAAACTTGAAGATTATCATTCACTTTATTACATAAGAAAAGAATGAAAATACACCAGATGAAGAACATTTATTTGTGCAGCCAAACTGATTTAGGTGTGTAATAGCTCCTAGTTTAATGGATCATAACATAATTTAAACTGTTTCTCTTTACCATCCTCACTACTTACTTAGTACTACTACTACAACATAATAATTACTCTTCCGGAGGTTAATAAGAATGGTGGTTGCATCAGGCTAGTAATGTCTTATCCTTTAAAATGGCAGTTCTACTATTTTATCCTTTTTGTGCTATCACCAATGTTTTTTTTTTTTTTTGCAAACTGTTGAAGCCTATAGAGCCCTTCTAAAAAAAATTTTTAAATAAGAAAATAAAACACATTTTATTGCAAAGGAGACCAATTATATGTGCTTTTTCTCTTCTAAATTTATACTTCCTTTGAGGTCTGTTGGCCCCAGGTTAAGAATCTCAAAGTTAAAGTAATTCAGGCGGAATTGTTAATTCACAGAGATAAAATCTCCAATAATTGGAAAAAAACAAAGATTTTTAAAAATCTGACATTTACTCTAAGACAGCACATTAATTGGAAGGAGGACCAAATTGCATTTATGTTTAAGAAATACTCACTATGAATCTTGGTCTACTATGTCACATATTAAAAGAAATCTAAATCATCCATGAAATCTAGACCACTCTCCAAGTTAACTATAGGTAACTCTAAGTTTCTGGAACTGTAAGTTTCAGAAAAGATGCCAAACTGTATTGTCAATGGAAATGCCTCATAATCAGCTTCTTAAAAGAAGGAAATCAAAAATCCAGTCAATAGATATTTACATTTACATTATACATATATGTTTATAAATTTCATATCTAAATATATGTGGATATACAGAGAGTTTTAGGAAGACATTCAATTCCTTTAATAGTACCCAAATAAGTATCTGAGGAAAAACTAACTGAATACAAAATGGCTTAGATAATAAGGCAAAGATCATAAGAGATCGTGATATTCCTTTGATAGAAATTGACATATATAACAGAAATTTAAACAAGAAAAGTGTAATGATTTGAACACAGGTTCAATGACGTGGAGGTTAATAGTCAGATAAAATAAACCATTTCGGTTATACATACTCTATGAACTATGTTGTATTTTGTCAATGTAGGGAGCTTCTGATGTGTCTTTCACTCAATGCAAATCCCAATTCATCTCTTAGTACATAAATATTAAATGAGGAACATAGAAGTTTAAATAATTTGCCTAGGATCACATAACTAGTAATTCTCAGATATAGGATTTCAGCCTCATTCTTCTGCACTGCAAGCTTTAGGTTGTCTCGAATTTAAATTATACAAAAATTTAAGTTTTTCCGCAAATAAAATGTATTTTGTGAGAGGATTGAGTAAAATAGATGGAGCATAAGTATCATATTAATCAACTCTGGCATCATCTTTAGGGAATTAATAAAATCTGTGATTGAATTATCACTCCATGGGTCTGAAAATCTGAAAGCAAACTATGATGGGAAATGGCTGAACAAAGTATGGCATTTAAATGTCATTAAATGCTATTGTACCATAAGGAATGAGGAACAGTATTAATATTGGTGGGGGAATGAACTGGGAGAAGAATATTTAAATGCAATGATATACAATGAAGAAAACAGAGCCAAAAGAATAACATGAATAATGACTCCAAGAAGATAAGTTAAGACAGCACTTATAGGCATGAAAGTCATTTACAACGGACAAGATCAAACACATATCCTTTCCTTATGTTACATACTTATTATGCTACAGAAATCAAAAGTGATCTATACTATTGTAATGGCAAGGAAAGTAGTACTTTGCTCTTTGTTTCAGCTAATCAGGTGCATTTGAGTCTCACCTTTGTTTGTGTCAAGTTTTTGTTGGAAATGGTATACATTGTGCTGCCCTTAATAGGCCTAAGGGAGTTTGGAGACCTTCCCTGCCCTTAATAGGCATAAGGTCATCACATGGAACCCACAGTGGGAGGAGTTTGCCAAAAGAGCAGAACAGGAAGAATGGAATGGAAGAATAGAACCAGAAGGAGCAGAGCAGATAAAAGCTCAACTATGAGCTGAGACAAAGCAGAGGTAAAAGAGAGAATATTTGTGATGTTGGCACTCTGTCTGTTGTTCTGTGTTTATGTTACTTTGTCAGACAGAAGCACTCTATCTGTTAATTTGTACTGATTTCTCAGAGAGAAAGTGAATTGAGATGATAGTGCCAGTTACGAGTGTAAATAATGTTGTAGCCCTGTTGTGCTTTGTTTTTCTAGAAACAGAAACTGTGAAAAGGTTGGGGTGGAACAGACCACATGAGCTGAGATAAGAAACAGGAGTGGAGTTCTGCCTACCTGTGAATCCAAGAAAGAGTTGGGAGCATGAAAGAGGAGTCATGGGTTTTGGAAGCCAGCCTGGAGTCAAGATGAAAGAGAATTTTACTGGGTAGTCGGTAGTAACTGATGATATTGCAACTTACTGTGACCTAGGGGTGGATGGCCTTTGTACTTTCCACTACCCTTTAAGGATGATTAGCTTAAGGACAATTGTGCCTTAAGGATGATTGACTTAAGGATGATTGGAAGTCATCCTCAAGTCAAGATGTGACTTTCTGAATGATATGTTTTTTTTGAGGCTATGTAGGCACTTTAGTGATAAATTATTATTTTATATTGGAGTTAATGATGTGCTTTAGTTTCTTGACTGTGTTGCTTTAGTTTATGGCTGAATAGAGAGTTCACAATACTATGTGATTAAATCCTTAAAGTTATTCTCAACAGCAGTCCTCAAGAGAGCTGCTCATGATTGACTTTGCAACTATCAGTCACAGTTACTCTTTGAAGTGAGTTCACTTCAACTGTTTTATGAAAATGTACTTCATGCATTTGAGAGAGGTTGGTGGTGAGTGGGAAATGTTTAGATTTTTGTTGGAATGTTTGTTGTGTCAAAATAAAATATATCAATACCTAAAAGAATTTTAAAACTCAAAAGTTAAAAGTGGAAGCAAAATTTTATTCACTTTTTATTTCAAACTGTATATAAAAAATGCAAGGAGAACAAGTATTAAAGGGTAGCATGGTAGGGAAGGAAGAAGAACAAGAAGAACAAGAACAAGAGCTAGAAGAAAAGGGAGACGGAAAAAAAGATAGATAAAGAGATCATCAGAGACATAAAGGGAGACAGAGACAGACTATAGAACTCTTGTAAAAGACTGAAGAACAAAAGACTATTTGTAAATACTTGCTTCTTCTGATATTTGTACTATTTATACTAAATTTCAGATAAACCTCACTTTTATGCTCAAAAGTTTCTTACTATTTGTTACAGAAACATCACACCCTCTAGCTAGACATAAGGTGAAGTGTTTCTCAGCTTCGGCTGAATATAAATAATACGGATCCTCAAGAATAGACCAAAAACTCTGGCCAATTGTTATATTAATGTAGATAAATATATAACCATTTTTTAAATAGTAAAAGAGGTTGAATTTAAATCAAGATGCTCTACTCCCAAATCTAGCTATCCTTCCAGTTTCCTTGCTGAGAATAAAACTACTATCATATAGAAATCGAAGGTTTGACTTTGGACTCTGACCCACTGCCTTGAGTTTCCCTAAAAGAGTAAAAATGGATGAAATTTGACAATTGGGAAGTCCATAGAGAGTATTTCACTATTGTTGGTACTGCAAACTCTTTGGTGATTTGACAATGCTTCAAGCTGTCATAATAGAGCTATTTCCCATAGTTACCCATAGAGAGGAAAACTAAACCAAGAAATAATGAAATAAATTCTCCAAAAGGTGTCTGTGTGTTTCTCTTATGGAAGAAATATTTATATTTTAACACTCTGCAATCCTCAACTATTGAGGACTATTAGAGACCCCCACAAGCATAGTGAGAAATTCAGATCACTCCTTGGACCATTCAGATCTCATTCTTAATAGGGAAGAACAGAGGAATCAGGTAGAAAGTAACTTGTCACAGGGTATTTAACAAAGTAAGAATATATTTAAAAGGCCAATCTTTTCTAAAGTATAAAAGGCAATTTAAAAACAAACAAAAGAAGTGAATAAATTGAAGCTAAAGGAAAACATTGAAATTTGGAGAAAAATGTCCCTGAAGACTATCCCATTTTGTTTGTTTTCCTGTTCCATTCCATTTAAATAAAAAAATGTTTTATTCATTTTTTATCATGACTGCTCCAGTTTTCAACACTTTTGTTATCATTATTACCAGTCTCCCTCAAAACATCATTTTCATTGTAATGTCCTGGTATGAAGAGTAGAGTGACAGGCCACATGTACATTTTGCACAAGTCAGATAGATATCGGGGACATATGTCAGAGTTGGAGTAAAGCACGTCTTAGATTTGAGACCAATATGGATAAATTTTGCTTTTCTTCAAGACAACTTTGCACACAGATTTTTCTCTGCTCTGAGGAGAAATCCCCAATGATAAATGCCTTTGGACCATTATAGGAGATCAGGGATCACATTCAATCTACGGAAAGACTATCCTGCAGTCCTCTCCATAGAAGCTGCACATATGAAGGAGCAGTAAATGTGGAGAAATTGCAAGTCATGCATATGAGGCAAAAGTATTATTACTGAGACACTTGGGAAGACTGTTTTCAAAGCATTTTTCTTTTAAGTCACTGGCATGTTAAATACAGAACAACCCTTTGGTTCTGAACAAAATTATGGAGCCAGTCAGTTATGGAGCTACAGTTATGTTGGGAAGTCTTAACTGGCACAATCGGCAATGAAACAAAAATGGGAGTAATGTGTGTCAGTGAGATTGAAAGAGCAGCAATAGACCTCCAGCTTTGAAATTTATGTAGGAATAGAACGAAAGCCACTGTGCTGCTAACTCTGAAGCAGTACTTCTGAAGTCTAATTTCCTAAAAATGCCCAATTTATTTCCAGAAGGATAGCCTAAGGCTCAACAGAATCTAACTCATTAAGTAGTAATTAAATTTTCCATGATTTAATTTGTGCTATAAGCTTATGTCTGTGTGTCATTTCCATTTTATTTCTGCATTTAATTTAATAAAACTCCCGTTTCCCATACTAGCTATAAATAATTTGTGCAACACATTGACACCTTCTTTCACTCTTCCCTAAGGAATAAATTTCCTTAAACAAAAAAAAAAATGTTCAAACTAGGAAATTTAGACTTTCAGCATTGAGTTCTAATTTCATAAAAAAATTCTAGAGTTCTTATAAAAGATCTATTGTTACAATACAAAATTAAGACATTACTTAGTGAATTACAGAGGAGCTATGACCTTAGCCCCTTGACTTAGATTGTTTAGGGGAGTTTTCACTGTAATTGAAATAGACTTTAACAAAATTGCAATGTAGTCTATAACCATACCTCTAGAGTAAAAACCAATCAAACTCGAACTAATAGATAAATAGAATCATAATTTCAGAGTTTTCAGAACTGTACAAGACTAATTCTCCACTATTTTGCACTTTCATTATGCTGTTCTGTCAGAGGAAGATGGAGGAAAATGAAAGGAAAATTATGTCTATATATCTATAACTCATTCTTATGGGGTGAATTGTAATAATTATAGAAAAAAAGAAAATTAAATCCTTTCACTTATTTTCAGATTAGAAGCCCAGAAAAGATTATGTCCCAGAAAAGAAATAAAAAATCTGAAACCAATTCTTGAAAAGTATGAATTATGAAAAGGAGTAGTATTTGCTGAATATATTCATCTATATGTATATATGCACAATCTCTTCAGTACCTTATAGTGACAGAGTAAAACTAAAAGATTTAGACCTATCTTAACAACAGATTACAACATAAGGCTACTTTGTAAACAACATAATGGTGATAGTGAGGTGCTCTGATTTTTAAAATATTAGATTATTTTTCTTATTAAATTAGAGAGGCAATATGGCATGCTGATGTCCTAGCCATATTCAGCTGGTGGAAGTGCCTGCCTCAGGAGCCAAGTACAACTGGACTCACAACTCCACAAGAAGTCCAGCAAAAGGACTATAACATTCCCAAGATGAACTTCTTGAGCATTCCATAAATGGGATTAAAGAACTTCTAGCAACTAGAAGTTGTGAGTTAACTCCTTACTACATCTGCTCTCTTGAGTCCACTTTTCCTTGGAGTCTGTATGTACTTGTAGGAGATAATGTCACAGATGTTTGGGGGAATGTTTTGTGCCAACAGTTTCTTTTGTACCACTTTATTGAATGGCTCTTTCTAAAAGCTACTTAAGACTGGCTGATTAAGTTGATTCTCAACTGATAATCTTGAGGGGAAGCATACTGATGAAGACTTGGAATGATGGCATTAGAGAATCGTTCCTGAGGGGCACCTCTAGAATCCTGAAGGGGAGATAGTCAAGCTTGGATGACCCAATTAGTTAATGGAAGTGAGAGTGGAAGTTGGATTAAGAATGCTCCAAAGCTAACATGGACTGTACAATATTTGAACATTTTTATAAATATGGAACAAATATGTGAAGTCAATGCAATGTATTTGCACAATGATTCTGTCCTTAACTACTTAGGCATTTTATATAGCTATCACTTGGTTGTTGTTAATAATGTTTTAAATGTACAAGGTCATCAATTATTATTTTAATTTACTTAAATGATTGCCACTTTCCCAGAGAAACAATGTTTGTTTGCTTATCTATGCAGTGAATTCATTATTTTATTAGGTATTTGTTTTAATTCTTTGACAAATCTGATTTCATTAATGTGAATACTCTCCCCATGGAAAGCTATCATAAGCTATCCATGCCTGCTGATCCTCAGTGATTCTTCATCTATGTAAAGACAACTTTATGAGGAGTTCTGTAATAGGAGAAGATACAATGAAAGTTAAGACATGGTTGTCAAATTCATTAATCTTTCAGCCTAGTAGTGGGAGAAGATGATATATACATAAATATACAAGAAGTTTTCATAAATTTACATTCAATATAATTTTAAAGTTAATGAGATTTTAACTGTAAAGTACCATCACAAATACAATCTACTGAGTTGTTGACCTTTGTCTAAGACACTGATGTATGCAAAGATTTCATTTGTAACACATGTAAATAGCAAACAAGATGAGTATTTCCAGTTTTCTGCTGGATATTTCAACTATGATATTTCACTATTACATAAAATTTGGTGTCTTAGCCCAAATTCATTGCCTTCTCCCCAAATTACCCGCCTATTCCAAAATCCTTCTCTATTAACACAACCACCATTTGGCCAGACACCCAGGTTTAACATCTTTTTTTATCTTTAAATTATTCCTCTTATCTTGTTAAGTATCTAATCATTTTTAACTAAAATTATTTCTTTTATTCCTGTCTTGATTCTTATTGCCCTCAATATCTCACCTATATTACTGCAATCGCCTCCTAAATGATCTGCCTAACTCCAGACCAAAAGCACCAGCCAAATAAAATGTGTCACGTAAAAATACTACTAGACTAATTTCCCTTAAGCATTTATTCAATCGTGCTATTCTCCTTCACAAAAGCTTTAACTGACTCCCTCTTTCACTAGTTAAAATTCCTTAGCCATGATTTTTAAAGGCTTTCAGAAGTTAGGCTCATCCTGAGCTCCTCCTCCACCCTGGCACCTTTTACCTAAAATAGACTAGTTCAGAAAATGTCCAGTGTATTTTGTATAACACCAAGACGAATCGATTACTTTTTATCATTGCTTTTGTGTGTATGGCTGGTTTATACATGAATGCTGTATAGAGGAAGTACTAGGACAAAGATCATCAGATTAGCCCCATCTCCAGCACACAGTACTTCTCAGATGATGGCTCAATGCACAACAAAGGTTTGTTAGTCCTAGATTTAGTCTGCTTTTTGTTTTCATCTCTTTACTTCATTCCTGATTACTTTTCTCTTTTTCCTTCCCCACTTCTCTCCTCTCCACCCTCTTACTAACTCCTAAGAACTCTACATCATTTCTCCATGCTACTTCCTTCCCTACTCTAAAGCCAGACTCCAATATCCAAAAATGACCAATACTACCCCAAGGCTAAGTCTTGGGTTTTCTTAAATAGCTCCAGGAAATAACTGAGAACTGCCTTTCCCCTGTAGAACACAACAAATAAAGGAATTTTGTTTTGTTTTGCTCTTCCAGACTTAGAGCTATAGCATCTGAAATGTCAATCATCATTTTCTCTCTAATGTTTACTGACCTTATATGGGAAATATATTCATGATACTTGCAATAGAAACAGAATAAAATTCCATTGAGCTTTCCATAACAAATTGATCAAGAAGGTCAGGAAGAATATCACTGTTCTCAGGCAAAACAAATTTGTCAAGGTTAAGTAGAGTATTATCTTTTATTCATTCCCTGGGCCTAGTTCTCATGTTATTTTAATGTACTTTAGAATAAATACAGGTCTACTACACCTTTTTTAGTGTGATAGAGTTGAGCTTAGTTTAAAAAAGTGGTTTCTGGTCATTATCTTGTTGAACTCCTCATGCATATCTGAAGGCTTTACTCCCTCCTTTCTTGGGTACAAAAAAAAAGGAATTCCTGTGCTGGTGATTAGAACAACATGTAGTTCTCAGAGGCAGTGAGGTCACATAGTGGACAGAGCTCTAAGCCTGGTGACCTTGGTCAAGTAACTTGGCCTTTATTTGACTCAGTTTTATCATCTTTAAATAGGGATAATTATATCACTCATCTCCCAGGTTGTTGTGAGAATTACGTGAGATAATACTTGTAAAGTATTAGTACAGCATAAAGCATTTGGCAGCTAAGTGGCACCACAAATAGAGTGTCAATCATGTAGTTAAGAGGACCTGAGTTCAAATGTGACCTCACGCACTCTGTGACCCTGGGTAAATCTTTTTGCCTTACCTTAATCTTTTAGACTCAGTTTCCTCTTCTGTAAAATGAGCTAGACAAGGAAATAGCAAATCACTCCAGTATCTTTGCTAAGAAAACCCTAAATGGGGTCATAAAGAGTCAGACACAACTAATCAAAAAGCAACATTTAGCAATGTGCTTAACACATAGATAGATAGATAGATAGATAGATAGATAGATAGATAGATGATACATAGGTGATAGATAGATGTATATAAATATATATACACAAAAACATATTTGTACACATATGTATATTATTTTCCCCCATTACATGTTTAAACAATTTTTTTTTAGTTTTGAGTTCCAAATTCTATTTCTCCCTCCCTTCCCTCTCCCTGAAGCAGTAAGAAATCAAATAGAGGTTCCAATGTGCAACCATGGAAAATGTTTCCATATTAGTTATTTTGTACAAGAATAATACAATAAAACAAAAAGAATGAAAGAAAAAAGTGAAAAATTACAGATCATGCTGTTCCCATTGTTTTAGAACAGGACAGGTCATCACTTAGAATCAGAAACTTTAGCAAGGAGTATTTCTAAAGGGTTTCTTATACGTTGAGACTATGTAAGGTAGAACCTTCAAATTTTGGCTTGGGGGGCTTAAAAGACTTTCCCCAGAAGAAGAGAACTGTAGGACTAGAGTTTTCTTTTATGAATGCTATTAGAACTATCCCAACAGGCAGAGCCTTAAAAACTTGAATTCAGGTCTCTCTCACTTTTCCTTTAGAACAGTGGTTCTTAGTGTGGAGAGACTCAGGGGATCTCTGAGGTCAAAAACATTTTTTGTAACAATTGATTTCTCAAATGTCAAATATCTATAGACTTAAGTCACATAAATAAAAATCTTTTTCAGTCCTCAAAAATGTTTGAGCACTAATCTAGAAGAATGTTGTTATTCGGTTGCATCTGACTCTTTGTGACCCTTTTTAGGGTTTTCTTGGCAAAAATATTGGAGTGTTTTATCATATTCTTCTCCAGTTCATTTTATAGATAGGGAACTGAAGTAAACAGGGTTAAGTGACTTGCCCAGAGTCATACAACTGGTAAGTATCTGAGGCCAGATTTGAACTCAGGAAGATGACGAGTCTTTGTGACTCGAGACCTAGAACTCCAGCCACTAGCTCCCCCTCTAGACACATAGTAGCCATGTATAATTTTTTATTAATGTTTGAAATATAGCAGAAGAATGAACTGGTTGCAATTATTGGTGTGGCTCACTTGGATAGCTCCTCACTGAGGGCCGCTATAACGAAATAAATCCTTTTCTATCCTGACCCAGCAAATGGCATGGAAAAACAGAGGAAGAGGGAAGAGACGGAGAAGGAGGGAGGAAATTAAGAACAGATAAGGGGAGAAAGTCCTGACTTGGAGTCAGCTTAGTAGTGAGAAAAGAGTCTGGGAGGATATCAACCTTGTCCCTGTCCCTGGAAGGGAGGGGGAAATGCAGCTGTCAGACCGACTACACAACACTGTTGGTTATAGTAGGATTCTTTCTTCACATTTTCTGAATACATATGCCCATAAAATTAACCTTTCCTGCTCACATAGGATCTGTCATTCATTGTACAAACTCAAACTCCTCAATGATCTCTAGTGCAAAATTTCAACTGAGCTCCTACTTCCCCTAAGTACTTTGCTAACAGTCATCCCAGGTATAAAGCGCCATTGGAATGCATCTTGTTGATACTGAGTCCTTTTGTCTTTTCTCCTTCAATCTATTCAAATCCTCTCCAGCCTCTCCATTGAAGGCCTTGTTCAAGTCTCCTCTCCTTCAAGGTCTTCCTTGACAATTTCAGGCCTCAGTAACCTCTATCTTTTCTGAATTACAACACAGGTTATATCTCAATATCACCATCATCAACAGAAAACAATAATTCCTGCTATTTCTTTAGCATTTTCTAGTTGGAAAAAGTTGTTTTTAAATTCTTTAATATGATAATAAAAACAACCCTGTCAAATCCACAGTGCAAGTGTTATCATTCCCATCTTATAGATGAGAAAACAAAGGCTCAAAGATGTTAAATAAATTTCTAAGGTCACACAATTAATGGCAGTGATGTGATTATTGATTTGAAATGAGGTCTTCTGACTAAAAGACTGGTACAACAATGTTCCCTCTGTCCTGTCTTGCATCTTTCTCAACTAGACTATAAACTCTTTGAGGTAAGGCATCCCATATATTGAGCACTTCATAAATATTCACTAAATACACTGATTGAAATACAGAGTAGAGTGGTTCGATGATCTCTCTAGAACAGAGGCTTGTAACCTTTTCTGAGTTGTGAATCCCTTTGGCAGACTAGTGAAACTTACTGACCCCTTCTCTGATTGACATTTTCAAATTCAAACAAAATACATAGGATTATCATGGAAATTAATTATATTGAAATAGTTTTAAAATATATTTTTCAAAGTCCATGGATCCCAATTAAGAAGAACTTTAGAACATTCAAGGTCTTCTTATATTAGTGAAAACATATTCCAAATTTCTTTGAAGCTGGAAATACTAGGTCTAACATTTTAGAGTTTCTATTTCTCACTTAATAATTCTAGAAAAGTAGTAAAGACAGTCACTCCTTCTACATTTCCCCACCACTTTAACAACTATTAACGTCTTCATGAGAAACACGAATGCTGATGAATGGCAATGTTCTTTACACGGAAGATATTACTCAAATTCACATTGTAAAATGGTAGAAATGATTGAATTGGAATGTATATCCTTTTCTCCCTGACATTTCAAGTGAGAATAGACAGTATATATCTTTATTGTAGTTCACTTACTTATATCTCAAAAGTCTGTGAATTTTTTAAATTAACTTCTTCATTTTATATCCAAATGATAATTCATTTCAAAGGGGATGTTAAAAATGTGTTGGAAAACTACAAAACATAATATAAATGTCAATGTCAGGCATTTTTATTATTAAGACTATCACCTGATTTGTGTTTTTGAAAAACAAACATTTAGTTGCTGGATCAATAAAATTTGTAGTCACATTTTCACATATCTTCAAAATTTTATTGTAATCTGGAAAATAAAGATGTGTATTCTTTTGTACATCTGTTTAAATTTTCATTCATTCTTAAGGGCAATTATAAAATGTTAATGCAATTGAAAAGCATTTTTGTAGGATCACCAGTAAGAATTATTGATAGGATGGTAGAAAACAATATAAAAAGTTGCTTATTCAAGTAGTACTAAAAGATCAGCATACCTCCTCTTTTAAAATTTGATTAAAAAGTAAAAGAAGTCTTAACAAAATGCATCTCTCCAAGAGTTCTCACAACTTGTTACAGAATTTTTTTAATGCCCTCTATAGGTCAACAGGGATAGACAAGGACAAAAGAAGTTCAAGTATAGCAATGATGTTTTTGGTTTGGAACAAAGAAGATAATTCAAAGAGAAGGAAATTAAGCCCAAAAGATAGGACCACAAAACAGCAATGGAAGAAAATCACCGAGCTATTTTTTTAAGCAATCACAATTTGCAATGCACTTCTGGAAATTGTTTCAATTGAATTTTTTAAAGGGGAAAATATGTCTACTCCCTTGAAATTATCTGGATTTGATTTTTTTTTTTTTTTTTTACCAGAGGAGGACATGGAGAAAGGTAAAAACGTTACAAGAAAAGGTAAGTGGCATAATTAATAGAGCACTGGGCCTGGAGTGAGGAAGACCTGAAGTCACATCCAGCTTCACACACTTATTAGTTGTGTGATCCTGGGCAAGTCGCTTAATTTTGTTTGCTTCACTTTCTTTATGTGTAAAATGAGCTGGAGAAGAAAAAGGCAAACCCTTCCAGTATCTTTGCCGAGAAAACCCCAAATGGAGTCACAAAGGGTTGGATGTGACTGAAACAACTGAACAACCACCACAATAGCAACAACAAAACTTAAAAATGAGAGGCAACCTGGTATAGTGAGAAGAATGGTGAACTAAAAGGCAGGAGACCTGATTTCTGCCCCTGAATTTGTCTCACTGCAAAAATCACAAATTTTGAGAATGATGATGGCTAGGACTTAATGTAAGTCATAATAAAAATGTTGAATAGAACAAGGACATAAAGAGATTTCATCACCATGTTTCCCACTAAAAATAAAAGAAAAAAACTCACTTCCCTTAGCTTCAGACCATTAGTAATTAATTTAATTGTTGATGAGCAAGGTTGCAGTATGGTATTCTGTCATGTCTGACTCTTCATAACCCCATATTTAGTTTTCTTAGCAAAGATAGTGGAGTGATTTATCATCTCCTTCAGCTCATTTTACGGATGAGGAAACTGAAGCAAACAGGACTAAGTGACTTGTTCAGAGTCACACAGCTAGTAAGTGTCTGAGAACAAATTTGAACTCAAGTCCTCCTGAGTCCATGGACAGTATTCTATCCACTGCACCATCTTTCTCCTTTATAGGATGGTTTTAATTTTATCTTAAAGGTTATCTTTTTTAAAATGCTAATAGCATTGCAAGGACATCACATTTTAAATTATGAATTACAAGCTAATTTTCAATTAAGATCATATTAGTATTCTTGGGAGGTGATACTTTGTAAAAGGGGTTTACTAAAATTTCACAGAAACACAGAATCAAAAACACACCATAAATATAGCAATAAACTTAGAATTAGAATACCTGAATTTTTTTTTTTATTATGTGACTTGACCCGTTCACTTAACTATGCTAGGACTTAGTTTTATCATCTATAAAATGGGTTTAATAATATTTGTGTTCCTCATCTCTGCCAAAGTAATCACTATCACCTCGTAGATAAGGCCTCCAAAGAATTACCCAAGACATATACAGGTTAACTGACTTGTCTAGGGTGACACAGATAATAAGGGTTCAAATCAGGATTTGAACCTAAGGTCTTTTTAACACCGATTCTACGCACTCCATTAGTCTACCTCAATAAAACAATTACCACCTCAATAATTGCTGCTGGATTCCTTTAAGTATGTAGCAAGTCAGAAGGTCCAAGGTATACCGGAACAAGGGACATTTCCCAGATAAATTTTGAAATTAAAAACATCACATGCTTCTTATATTTTTCTTGGAGGGGGAAGGGCAGGACAATTGGGGTAAAGTGACTTGCCAAGGTCACACGGCTAGTAAGTGTTAAGTGTCTGAGGCTGGATTTGAACCCAGATCCTCCTGACTCCAGGACTGGTGCTCTATTCATTGTGCCACCTAGCCTCCCCATCACATGCTTCTTAAAATTGACAAACAAGTAGTAAGCTGAACTCTCCCCCTCCTACTAACTGGTCTGATTCTAAACCTTGACCATAGATGTGAATCCCGAATGAGAACTTGTGGTGGCATTTTGAGTTTACAGAATTCTCTGGAGACCTCCTCAACTCTGAGTCATCTCTGATTCAGAGTACACCAGATGGGGGGAAATGACCTTTTAATAACTAATTAATGTTGATTTGAGACTGATATGAGACTGCAATGAAGAGTTCAGTTTGATTTTAATTACATTATATTAAAATCTGGATCACTCTTTCCTAAAACTTCTGGACCAAGGTGGCTTTGTGGTCATTTGAGAAGTGTAGGTTCAAATTGTCAGGGTATCATTTGGGCCTATTCTGGTCATCTTATGTCTAGAGAGAATGCTTCATTCTAGAATGGACTTGAAATTTACAGTGTTTTGGATCGACGTGACTGTATTTGCAAATAAAGTCATGATCAACAGATGAACAAACAGGTTTCCCAACAACTCCTATTATAATCCTGAATCAAACCACGTAATTACATATGATGAAATATCAAGTCTGGAACCATATGAATTAAGGAGAATTTTTTTTTTAATTTTAGCTGGAACCCAACTTACATTTAATTATTAGAACACACAAACTTAGGTAGAACAATTTAAAGGATATCTTTAAGTATTGTCAAATGCATTTTTGAAAAGCATATTAAAACACATACAGAAATACGCAACTATTTTCTTCATGGCTGTGACTTGATATTAGATGTCAAATTACTTTTGGTGCCAGATTTCAACCCAAGGAAATTTTAACCTGAGTCAAATCCCAAAGAAAGCAGTGGAACTACTGGTAGAGCACAAACAGCATTTGGGAGTCCTCTTTTATTAAAATGATAAATACCTTTAGTCTGAGTGCAAAAACAAAAAACGCGCATGCACACATAACCACAAATACTCTACCCGTCCTTTCAGTGCCTTAGTCCTTTCCGGGCTCACACTTTTGGACTTCCTAGTCCTCATCTACAAATATTGGTTTGCATCAGAGTTGTGCCTTTGCTATTTTTTTTTTTAAGACAGTAAAATGCTAGAAGAAGGTGCTCACATTTTCACCATTCAGTAAGAATATCATGGTGGTCATGAAGGGAGAGGAGTGTTTTATTTCTTCAATCAGTGATTTAAAATTTCTAATAAACTTTGTATGTACTTCTATGGCAGATAGTTATTTTTTTTTAATTTTATTATAGTTTGCATCATTCATTTCCACAAGATTTTGAGTTACATATTTTCTCCCCCTCTTTCCCCCACCCACCACCCCAAAACAGCCATCCCAGTGCGTTCCCCCTTCCCCAGTCTATTCTCTCCTATGTCACTTCGGTAGGGCAGGATGGATCTCCCAAACACAGTGCCTGTGTATCTCAAGTTCCAGTTGGATGTAGTCAATAATAATAATAATAATTGCCTATATATATATACGTAGAAACACATTCATAGCATTTGATTATGGAACTCCAGATTCCAGATTCTTTCTCATCCTCCCTCACCTCCCATCCCCACTGGAAGGACAAGCAATCAAATACAGGCTGAACATGTGAAATTATGCAGAAAC